>CM060972.1:110340931-110733431 GCA_030765045.1 Tenodera sinensis | reverse complement strand
GTATCAGTGGCGGCTCTTACCTCAAGTTAGCCGGGTAAGGGTAAGGCGTGTGAGGCAGCAAACCCTTTTCTCTGTCACTGTTGGTTCCTAACCTCTGTGTATCAGTGGCAGTAAGTGGTGTCTCGAAATCAGTGATAACCAGCAAACAAGCTACCAACTAACTTCCGATAATTGGAACGTTTTTGGCAGGGATTCCATGTAAGTTCTCAAGTTTAGCTATGACCATAATTCTGAGGATCGTCAAATATTAAATTCGGTGTCAGTGGCGGCCGTTAATTATTAGGTTGTGTTGTACGTATCAAATTAAATTCAATCAGTGCCATTAATATACAACCATTGATAAAAGTTTTAACGTTATACACCCGGAAAAATTCGTAAAGTGGCTTTCTTTGGAAGGGAAGTAAAGCCAGTGGTCCCGGTGGTAGATTTCTAGCACGTAAAAGTATCTCAGTCCTGATAAAGATACCTCATAA
Source organism: Tenodera sinensis (assembly GCA_030765045.1). Taxonomy (NCBI): domain Eukaryota; kingdom Metazoa; phylum Arthropoda; class Insecta; order Mantodea; family Mantidae; genus Tenodera; species Tenodera sinensis. The sequence goes on along the minus strand of CM060972.1, from coordinate 110,732,958 downwards.
CAAAATGAAGTATTCAATATAGAATGGGTCACTAAGAACCACAGCAGCTAAAGAATATAGATAAGTAAAATTTTAATTTCAATTAGACAAATAGTTATATTACAGTTGTGTAGTTTTATTCTGATTTAGATAGACTTTCGGCATTCTTTGTAGGACGTTCCTCCATTATTATGCGCGTGTTTCATTAATAAGCAACACACGCTTGCTCCCTTCTTCGCTCTGCAGTTGGCGAGTTCAGCCGATCGTAACCGAATGACCACGATGCACTGTGCAAGGAAACTGTGCACATTGCTTTCTGGAGCACCTTTTTTCTTGTTCAGACGGTCTTACAGTTTATTTGAAGTGAATTATCCATAAATAAAATGCTCGTTTCTAAAGCATTTGTTCATAGCAGGGAACTTTTCTCCAGTTATCAGTGGCGGTTAGTGATTTTTAATTGCAGAGTCGTGCCTCTCTCAATTGAATACTGAAAATCTCGACGATTAGTACAAGTTCACATGTCATAAAGCATAAATCAGTAAATCTTTATTGCGTCGTTAGCGCTAACGGTTTGCATCAGTTAAATATTTGTATAGGTTAACTGTTATCAGCGGCGGCTGTTGCCCGCCCGCCCGCCCGCGTTCGCTACCAGGTCGCGTATAATGTGATTGAAAAATCATTACCTACGCTGGAAATGAAATGTCACGTTTAACGATGAGGTAATTCTATAAAGGGAGAATTAAAAGCTGCTAATGTTGGAATATTTGTGGGAACGACAATGTTATTGTCGGAGTACAACCTGTTCACAAAACAAGTGCTTGGTTGCGATTTAATGCACGTGTATATTATTAACGTTTTTATAGAAGACGAAACAATTCTGTGAAATTGTTTTCATTGTGAATTACCTTTGTATAATTGCTAAACTGTAAGAGATATGCAAATATGTAACGCATTACATTCATATGTCTTCTCTACTCGCTCTTCAACATGCAGTCATACAATTTTCTATGTTTGAAATAGAAATGCATCGTATTACATTCACATGGTTTTGTTAACTCACTTTTCGTTTACGTAGTACATTCGTATGCTGTGAGCAACAGTCCAATGTTTTAAAGCACTGAGATTCCGTTGTTTGCACGGTCAAACACAAAAAATGCAAGTAATGGTGTTCCATTTGAGAAAAATGTAGATTGTGTAAAGCTGATATAAATAAATGCTTTCTTTGTATTCAACATGAAATGTGCACACTGAATTTTCGTATGGAATATAATACTTAGTAAGGCTGTGTTGATAAACGTAACCATATGTTCATTGCCCTGTATTAGTTTTGCCCTGCTTCAGCAACATTTCACATGGCGTTGCAGTAAACCAGAGCAAATAATAACTGAACTTTATAATTAAAATTGTGATTTATCCGCCGCTTGTTGCTGGTTCATAATAATCGTTGAATAGGTGTTTTCCGCAGCGCGAGCCTGTTTTCCTTCTTGAAACAGCAGCAACATTGCATTGCATTTATGCTATAAACTCCATTAATTGTAGTCTTCGTCAAAACTTTGAATTGTTAAACCCTAAAGTTATGTGCATTTAACTTGGAAGCTATTTAAACCTAGGGTAACTTATTTCATGTATCACAAACGGTTTCGAAATAATAAATCACTTAAAAGAATTAAAGGAATATTGCGAGCAGCTGTTTCAGACGTGAAGTAACTCGACAACGTTGCGTCGAGGTTGGTCAGGGAATTGAACCGCTTTCTGGATATGAACAGGTCGGTCGCTTGCAAGGTCGGGTAATATTTTGGGAGACAACGATTCTGATTTCAAATTTAAAAAATAAGCAAAAATTAGAACCAGTACGGATGATGAGAGGCAATCAATATAAGTTGTAGAGTAAGTTTGTTACATTATTGAGTTGGATGTGAGAAGGTGTTTGTGTTACTAATGACTCTGTGAGGTTGGCCCCACTGGGATGCGCACCATCTCCTTTAAAACAAAACCATGGTGGTTGTGTGGAGCAAGCGAAATAAATATTAAACGTCACATTATTTCTTGTCACGCTTTCCCCTCATTTATTTTTTAATTATACATTACTCCTCTCTCACACTTTCCATTATATTAGAGCGTCTTAATTAGACTCGCAGCTTTTTGTGCAATTTCTTAGTAGCTCTCTCACTTAAAAGTATTAATTCCTTCTCGCATATTCGTAAAGCTTATTGTTATGTATACTAACTCTTACTCTCTTTATACATTTGTATAAACTATCATATTGCTAACTTTCTTGTAGGTACAAGGGGAGTATGGGAATACCCTATAGGTACTTAAGTCATAATCAAATGTTTTAAGAGCTAGTTACTGTGACGTGCTTTGACATTTCATTCTCTTTGCATGGCCAAGATATAAAAAACTGAACAGCGACCTTGTATTTAAGAAAAGTTTTAAGTGTTCCAAAAGTCACACAAATAACAAGGGTTACTTGAGCCCAGATATCAGTTTTATTTTCTTTGTCTTCAGAAAATGCTTTCGAAAATATACTTTTTTAAATGGAAGTTTTATTATCTTGTACTTTAGAATATCTTTAATTGATAGAGTTAAGAAATATTTTCATTTTGATATGTTTTCCATATTTTTAAGACATTTAATATGGGCTTATGTTGGGTTTCTTGAGCCCAAACATTTTCTCGTATTTTATTTGCATGTTGAAATGCTTTGGGGTCAAGCAGGACATAGTTTCTTTAAAAATACACATTTTATCTTATAAGCAAGTTATAAAACATGTTTATTTTGATAAAAATCCACACATTTATCAGTATTGTGAGTTAAAGCAAAGGTTAACATGGACTAAATTACAAGTTAGGTTAAGATAAAGAAAACAAGGTTTTCTTTAGCACTTTTGGTGGGCCAAATTAATATTTGTAAACCAATTAAAATGTTGTGTACGATCTGTGTTTCACATTAACATTATAGTAAATAGAAACTGTGTTTACATTTGCAGTAATTGGATATTTTATAATACATCTACTAATGTGTACGTTTCTCTGTTGTTTTCAGGTGAGTACCTATATCCTTGGAGCTCTTACGTACGTATATATTTCTCTATACTCCATGTATGAAGCGATGTTTTGTTCTCTGAATTATGTTATTTTCGGTGTATAAATAGATAATCAATTTTGTTTTTGATGATGTTATTAAACTTTTTCAATATGTTTGGCTGCTGCGTGTATATTAGTCGCTGTTGTATATGTATATAACAAAAGCTTAGTGTGGTGGAAGCGGTACGGGAGACGCGGATTCAGACACCTGGTCCGGGGTACACTCCCTGGTGGAGAACACCGTCTGGAAGGACCACGTCCTACCTGCAGAGACGGGCAGCGCATGTTTGAACTACCTAAGTAAAAGCTACAGGTTGCCGAGGACTATTGTTGCGGCGGCCACAGGCGATAGAGGTGCGCCGGACTGGGCGAGTCACCTGCGGCGGTGTTTCTCGGCAGGAATAGATAGATGTTGGGGTAAATAAGTATTAGAAGATGGGAGAGGCATCACCGTTACCCAAGGGCGTCCTTAGGCAGGCGGTAACTGTTCTTTCTACGAGGTGCTCTGTGGTCGTATTGACCTAGTGGTTGGTGTGCGAACTCAGTTTGGTGTGCATGGTTCGGGAGCGCTCCCTCACTAAGTGCACGATGTAAGAGGGGAATCTACGCCCGCCCGGTTCTGCACAGTGTGCAGCTTGCGTATGGTGGAGGGTGCCGCCGATCAGAGGCTGGATGATCGCGCGGTAGATGCGTAGCTTAAGGAACGGAGAATGAGTTCGAACTAACGATGCTGCCACTAATCTTCCCCTTGGGACAACATGGTCACAACAGAAGCTCTTGCCTTCCTTCGTTTGCTTTCGCTCATATCCGTCAATTACTCTCAAAATAAACACCAAGTGTAAGTCAGTAAAGCCCTGGGTGTTGTTAATAGTCAAGTTTAACAATACAACTATCTCATTTAACCACTGTGCCATCTGTTGGCGAATGCTGAAATCACACATACGATACCTCTATGTTGTAATTGGCTTCTGGTAAATGAGAGTGATTCACAACTCAGTTAACATAGCATGTTACATTTTGGAGTCAACAATTACTGTTACAAGCTTCAGCATAGCGTAAGCATAATTACTTCGAGTATAGACAGTATCGAGATATCGAAGTTTTCTTTGTGTACTATAGTAATTGGAATTATTGAAGTTGTGCTTCTCCAGTTTGGTGAAAGACATTGTGATGTTGAATTTCTAAAGCGTGGAAGATATCACAGAAGAATAGAGATTACAAAAGGTGTTCAATAATACGGAAGATATGTCTTTTTCCGGTTGCTTGGTTTATTGCTTGGCGTTATGAATTACAGCGAATATCTGTTGTTGAAGAAGAAGAAGAAGCTGAAGAAATGAACATTGCACACTCCCTGGAGAAATCATCAAGAAGCAAAGGAGATAATGACACTCCATGATGAGTGAGGTCTTTGCACGCAGTGCTTTACGACTACCAACATAAACAATTATAAACGTATTTGACAATGTGAAATAGTCTGGAGTGGGGTCAATTTGTTGAAAATGTTCCAGACACATCATTACAAGACCACAAATTGATATTTTCCCAAAAGTGCTTTCTCATTTTGTGGTGCCACCACCGTGAAGTGTTGGTATCTAATTTTTGGGTGTAATATCTGCTTCTACTTGATATAAGTACCTACGTAGTAAAAAGTATGAATGAATGATTTATTTTCGGTCATAAACAATACAATTTAACCTTGTAAAAACAAAAATAAAATGAAACAATTATAAAAAAAAACACAACACAACTCTTGGAGTTGCTTATATCTATTACTTCCATTTATATTTTACATTTTGTTTTAATAAAAATAGTTGTCATCGGTTTTTTAGCACCTCGATCGATTCTTTTCAGTATCGATTGATTTCGATATTGACTGCTGTATTAAAGAGGTGGTATGTAAATATCGATACGTAGGATTGTATAGTAAATGGTGACGTTTGGAAGGACGTGACGTCACTAGAGCATGTTTTAAGCACTCTGTCAGCAGGACAATGGTCTGGTGCCCCCCACGTGGACTTGACAGGGCATCTGTCACGTGACATCCACGAAAAAACACTGCTCAATGTCGTCGCTTTCAAATGTTTGCGCATCTGGTGTCAATGGCTGAGGTCTTAACCGTCGACTCGACTCGACTCGACTCGACTCGGCGTCTCCCATGGGACACCAACATTTTCACCAAAATTCCCCTCTTTAACACGCTTCACTTGGAAAATTTGTAATATTTTGATTTTTACTTTCTCTACTACGTACACTAGGTAAGTAGGCGAAGTGTTGTATTAATCCTAAAAATTGCATGTAGAGATTTCACTCTGAGTAGAAAAAGGCGTGTTTAGAAAACGGGCTATGAGTCATTCCACGTCAAATCGAACAAAATACGGCAAAAAATGACCTTGATCTCTCAGATTTTCTTGAAATTTTTTTTGGTGTTTTGGAACAAAATACATTTGACCCTTGTTTCTTCGTTTTGCATAAAAAATTTATTTTGGCAGATATTAATTTTTGAAATGTCCCAAAAATCGCGCTCTCCTCACTTTTCGATCAACCATACCTCCGATTGTAATGAAGCAAATTACTTGGCTGAAATTAAAGATAAATTGCAGTATTTCGTGAGGTATTTATTAGAAAATTTTATTAATTATTATTATTAATATTATATTTTATACGATTAAACTTTTAAAGTTAGATAATAACATAAACTCGACCATTTAAAAAAATGGGGTGGAAAAAAAAACTAAAAATACACTGAAGTTTATTCAATATTCTCAGAAATAATCAGAATGGAGTCTCTAATAGTTCAGTTGTAATTAACTTTACAAATCAGTGCAGCAGACTTGCGTGGCAGTGGTGACGGCTACAGTAACCTCACACAATTGCCACCTTCTATTGCGGCAACTGTTCATTGCTTGAGGTTCCATGAATGTTACAACAGTACAGTAAGGAGAACACTGCTAGCTGACACTATTATATGTACACTATTAGCATCTTCAAAATGTTTTTAAAATATGCATTTTAAACTACTGTTTCCATACAACACACAGCTTTACCTCCTTCTTCGAAAGAAAATTGTTTCACTAAAGCTTCAGTTTTTGACAAAGGAATGAAGGAGTGTAATTTTTCAGCATAGCTGGACTCATCGTTCTTGTCCCCTGGCCTTTGACTGGAAGTCCTGTTGGCAAATCCATAGCTTTTGTCTGTTTCATCGGCTCATATTGTATAATTCTGTGAATGAAACCATGCACATGGGGAGGGAGGGGGAAGTTAGTGATGTCTGCATGTCTTGCTAATTCAAAGGTGCTTTTTAGTGCAGCGTGCAGTTGAATACATATAGACCTTTGAGATAAAGAGTGAATATAGTGAATTTGTGAGACATTGATCATAGCGTAAATCAATTATGCCACCTGTACGTTCTAAATTAGGTATCAAAACATTACACAGTCAGAGTAGAGAAATTATTTCAAATGTATGGACGTATATGAAGGAAGAAGCTAAAAGCAAAGAACTGTTTACATCAGAAGATTTTTTCAAAAAAATTCAAAAGTTCAAAAGCACGTATCAGATGCCACAGGAGTATCAGAAAGAGGGTACATCGTGGAGACATTTTTCTGCATGGACTTTACTGCCTTAGTAAGAAGAAATTATCAGCTGACGCGGCAATTCGCAGGCTGTCTGCAGTCACCTGGCTAGTTACTCGTCCGTGTGCGCTTGCAGGCCTCCAGAAAAAAATTGTAGCAAATGCATTAATGCAAGCTCCATAGTTTTCAACATCTTATTTTATAGATAAAATGTCAGGGAATACGTGTGTATTTTTTTTTAGATTTTTAACACATCGATTTAAATTCTATTTTTGGTTTTACAAAATATACCATCAAAAAAACAGTCCAAAATTTATCTGTAATAATGATTGATCGAAAGTTGTTAAGTGTTATATTTAACCTTTCCAGTGCGCCAAACCCCAACTCTCAACTCTATATGGCCTTAGAGTAACACGTGATTTTATATTACGGTGCGCGCAGAAATTGTCTAATTTCTAATAACCATAGCTAAGCAAGTAATTTAAAAATACGGAAATAAAAAATACGGGTCTCCTTATTTGATGCCTATTATTCATAAAAAAATTTTGAACCTCCTACGAAAAAGTCGTGTTTTACGGGTGTTCGATTTGACGTGGATTGACCCCTATGTCTCTGAACAGCATAATTAAAAAACGAGTGTAATAAATTTCAAAGATCCGACACGAAGATTTGAACAAAAGAACATCCTGTATCCTAAACTACCATTCACATCGAAAAGTTTCCAAAATTTTTATTTTCTTAAAATTGGCTCTAACGATTTTTATTAAAATGCCATAGGTCGGAAACATTTATAAACATTAACTACTAGGAAATTAGTAGTAAGATATTCCGTACGTACAAGCGTGTATGTGGACTGGGAGATACGAGTTGGTGAGATAATGTGGACAGGCAATATCACGTAAGTCCTCTATTCACTCTGTCCTCCTTTATCCCGTAACAATGAACACGCAGTCGGGACTCTCTTCTTCTCGATACCAATCTTTATTCCAAGTTTTTTAATTAACTGTCTCTTTGAGTTTCTTGTCCTCGACAGCGAAATTAAAAGATTTTCTCTTCTTCCATAAGTACGATGGTCGATTATAGAACACTGTTTTGGTAATGATCACTAACCGAATGTACGCATAGCTTTAAATTTGGGCGCGTTATTGTTCATCCTTGTTATTTTTAATTTCCTTTTTAATTGTTTGTGTGGAAGGGAAGTTATTAGATTGCTTCTAATATGTGCTTCATAGAAGCATTAGAAACAATAGTCTAATGGCATTTTGCTCTTTGATCAGGCGATTTCGAAAAATAAATGGGTTTTGTTCCAAATTGGATGTGCAATTCCACAAGAATGTACGAGGATAACAGTTTGATGCGTAGAGTAACTTATTTCTGGGACATTACACAAGGTTTGGAAATAAATAAAAGAGCAGCTCTTTCAGACATGAAGTAACTAGACAACGTTGCGTTCAGGTTGGTCAGGGAATTGGATGTAAACAGGTCGGTCGCTTGCAGGTTCGTGTTATGTTTTGGTGATAACCTTTGTGATTGGTCTACACTCGCATAGCAAACAGGGAAGGACACGACATGGTATTTGTTTACGTTCACATGACGCATGCTATGGTGTTTGTTTATGTACGGACCCAGTGAAAGTGACACCACACAATACGTAAGAATCAAAGGCATATGTTTGTTGCACACTAGTGAAGAGAAATAGAATAAAGTGGTGGGTAAGCCGGAACGAGCATTAAGCCTAATCCGAGGCGAGGCGAGGCGAGGCGAGGCGGGCCGGGCCGGATGGGACCGGAGCGGGCCGGGCCGGGCCGGGCTCTTGTCTAAGAAATAGCCCCAGAAAGACACAATCTGTTCTGGTCAACTCGACGTTAAGACCACCCCAGAGACGCATGCGCGTAGAGGGGCGGGGCAGGCGGGGCGGGGTGGGTCGGCCGGTCGGTCGCATCGCCAACCCTCCTCTCAGTTAGTTGTGCCGCAGACATTGTATCCAGAGGTTGTCTAGTAAGATCGTCGTGCTTGTGCTCCTCAAGCTGGTGGTACTGTTCTTGCGATGTTTTATTGCAGGTAATTCTGTGTGTGTGTTCACCCCTGTGGGCTGCGTGCAAACACCCCTACCTACCCATTCTCCGGTTAAAACAACTGTCAACTTCTACTTCTGCCACAAAACATTCCCCTGCACTTCATATCTTAAATTCACGCAATTTTCTCTACTCACTCTTACAAACTCTTATTCTTCTACCTACTTCATGTTAATACACAAACATTTGCACAAATTATCTTGTTAATTTTGTTGTAGGTACAAGGGGAATATGGGAATACAGCAGACTTAACCAATGCTCAAATCCTTTAAAGCTTTTAAATTACGTTCTCTTTGCCCGGCGGGAGATGAAAAGTGAATAATCGACCTTGCATTTCAGCAAGGTTTATAGCAAAACGCACACAAATAGCAAAAAATATATCTGAAATGGTTCACTCGACCCCCCCAAAAAAGTGCATTTGGATATAAATTGTGTCTTTTAAAGAGATCTAAATTTTTGTATAGTAAGATTTGGTCTATCTCTTACGGTTTACCAGTTATACAAAAGTCATCCAGAGTAAATACGACTACAGGGGCTATAGCCAGAAAATTCAAGATATACATTTCATTTGTCACACAAATATCTTAAACATATGACTTTTTAATTAAAATCGTTAACCATTGTTTATAAAGTAAAAATTTTGCGTGTAAAAGTTACTTTGGAACTTATCTTGTGAACTTAAATAGAAACTTCGTTGGATAATGCCTTTCAGAGATACGTTTAAGGGACGTGAAAACGTGTATTTCCGGTAAGATCTCAGTGTCTAAGTTTGTATACAATATTTAATTTAGGTTGTCGATACTAAGAAGTAAATATTGTGACATCTAAACTAATATGCAGAAATATAATCCGTACCTATTAAAATATACTTAAAAATCCACATCTTTTGAAACTTTTTCGTATGTGGTGTTTACAAATGTTTAGTACACCGGAATTGTTTGGTATATCTTTTGAAATTGCTTGCAAAATGTGCTTCGAAATAACTAAGGAAAAGAATGTGCAATTGTCAGTTTTATTACTGCTCTTTCTTAGTAAGGAATTAGTTTGTCCTTGTTTACATTATATCGATGAATACTTTTGTGAGGTCAACCTTACGTTCCATTGAGTTTTACAGTACGTAGTGCATTCTACATAAGAATGCAATATCGGGATTTTAATAAAAATGCATGTTTTGAGGTACCCCGAATAAAAAAGTAATTAAAAGATTATAGCGCGCGTGTTTGAATGTCCGTCATAATGGCTCTTAATTTTTTTATTTTTTTTTTGAAGTACCACATGTTTTGAGACATTTTTGTAACAAATGAAGTATATAGAATTTCCTATGAATAGTTCTCTTTATGCTAAATGACCTTTCTACAACTGCTAAATTCTTTGGACCTAAGCGTTTCCGAGATATTCCTTGTTATTCGTTCGGATTTTCTCAAATATTAAGTCCTTATTCTTTTTTTGTTTTGTAGCTCCTGGGCATACAAAGAGAATGTAATTCCAAAGTCATCACATAGGGACTAGCTTTAAAGCACTTAAGTCTACTGTATTCCCATACTCCCCTTGTACCTACAAGGAAATAAGCAATAAGATAATTTGTACAAATGTTTATCTCAACTAACACGAAGAAGATATAGGAATAAGAGTTTGTAAGAATGGTTAGTACAAGAGTAGAGAAAGTCATGTGAGTGTAACACATCAGATTTTTAATATTTGTAAAAAGAAGTCCCCTAAATGAATGCTAAAATACTGACAATAATTGCCAACTATGCCTCCAGTTTTACCAACATAAATTCTTGCATTTAAAAATTAAATATACAAAATTCACAGTTGCGTAGAAAACCAAAAGTACTGTTGTTTTTCTGGTGTAAAGTGCTTCATTTTGTATCAATTTCCCTTTGAGACCTTTACTATATTTTGGTTAAACTTTTTCACTTTGTCAGTTTTGATGTCGCCGTTTCATATTTTTGAGGCCTGGCGAAGAGTCGCCTGGTGTGAAGGCATTCCCCTACGAAAGCTGAACAAGGGAGAATGAAAGGGAAAACCGGTTCCTTTTAATGCGTTACTCTCTTCACACCATCGGAGTAATGTTCGACTGGACTGATTTACACGCATTTTTTATCAAATGTTTTTTTTTCTGAAAATGCCTAACGATTTTTGTTAAAATAACATATTTAAGATATTTTCGTAACAAATGAAGTGGTTATGTTGACTTTTCTGCGAAGTTCTCTTTATTCTGGATAAGCTTTTCCTTTTTTGAGCTAGTCATTTCCGGGATATTCCTTGTTACTGGTTTGAATTTGCCATTACTAATGCTTTTCTCAAATACGAAGTGATTATTTCTTTTACGGTCCTAGCTATGCAAAGAAAATAAAATTTCAAAGTCATCATATAGCGAGCAGCTCTTAAAACATTTAACTATCACTGAAGTCTACTGTATTCTTATTTCCCCTTTGTACGTAGAGTAATAAGATAGTTTACACAAATGTGCATGGAGCAGATAGAGTGCAGCAGTGAATGTACAAACAGTTGAATAACGAAACAGCGGAAGGAAGGAAGGCGGGCGACTGACTAACCGGACGTATCCGGTGCTACAACATATAGTGCCCAGGTGGGGGTTTCATTATGTACCTGATTCTGCCAGAGATTTATTAACTCTTGTCCCAACTTTTTTCCACGGCAATTTATTTTCGCGCCATAGTTTATCAATATTGGCGGAGCTGGGAGAAGGGGCAAACTTCACGTGAAAAATGCGTTAAGGTGGAGTAGAGCAGCCAACAAAAGTTTGTAACCTTTCTCACTTTCTCTCTTTGCCTCATTACCACTAACTAATAAAGAATACCTCGGGAATGGTTAATGCTACGCAAACTTTTTATTTCGCACAAAGTGTGTTTAAAGAGATCTACATTTTTATTGAATAGGTAAAATTTAGTCACCTCACGGCTTACTACTTGTACTAAAGTATAGAAAATTAAAATTAAAACTTTCTCATGTAAAGGAATGGTTTTTGTTTGTTGCAAATTTTCGTTTTGCATCTTTGTTATATATTTTGCAATTACTCTTTTCTCTCTCTCTCTCACACACACATACACATACAGGGCTTTTTAGCGATATATTTTTAGGCGTTAGGAACACCTCAAAACAGGTATATATAGTGGACATTTTGATGTTCAATTTCTGGGTAGAATACAATACTTCCTCTACTTTAAGATACAAGTAGAGAACGTAAAAAGTAGAAGCATTGAAAAGGCAAAAATTAGTAAATACTATCTGGGAAATGGTTATTGCTACAAAAAAGTTTACTAGACACAAATAGTGTTTTAACGGGAGCTGCTGCATTTTTGCATAGCAATATTTTGTGTATCTCTTCCTGTTTATCAGCTATACAAAAGTCATTCCCGTGAAATTTGTATATAGAATACAATACTTCCTGTACATAGTCGTACTATAGAGGGAAGAAACAATTGATAGCTACACGCAACAGTATGTTATGGTGGTTATTTGCATAAAGAGGCCGTGTTTGGCGATTCTTTTTTGTCGCGGCGGACATACACACATAACCTCGAATATGGTTACCCCTCAATGTGTGAAATGAAAGGAAAAACTGCTATTGACCAGTTGTCCATGTCGAATGTAGATAATTTACGCCATGGTTTCTGTACGTAAACAAAAGTGCTCAATTCTCGCCTGTCGTTATGAATAGCTCTTTCTTTGTCTACACACCTTTTGTATTTTAAATTGGAACGTGTAAAAATTGTGTCAAGTATCGACAATTTCGTAATATTTACAGTTCTATTTCACAGAAGCACAAAAAAGCTTGGTAAAAGTTAGATTTTCGTAAGGTTTTATCTTCGTGCTGGTCTCTATATGAAGGCTTTAAAATTTCGTACTCTTTTCACAGCCAAGAGACAGTGAATAAATACCTTCCATTTGAGAAAAGTATAAGTATTGCAAAATTCTTACAAATAACAAGGAATATCCCCGAAATGATTCACTTAAAAAAGATCATTTAATATAAATGTTTTTTAACGAGATCTTAATTTTTTGTACAGTAAGATTTGGTCTATCTCTTACAGTTTACCAGTTATACAAAAGCGATCAAGAGTAAGCAGGAATACATAGGCTATAGCCAGAAAATTCAAAATATACATTTCATTTGTCATACAAGTATCTTAAACATGGCGTTTTAATAAATTGAGAAAATTACAATTTTCGAAAAAGTTTCTTTGTAAAGGATAGTTTAGGGTGGAAGAATTTTTAACAAAATCTTTGCATAACATCCGTGAAAGACATTAACTAAACTTAAACACAAACTTCGGTTTTTAACTGCATTTTTGTTATGATGTTCACACACACACACACACACACACACACACACACACACACACACACACACACACACACACACACACACACACACACACTACTAAAAGAACTTTTTTGTATTCACAGGACCCAAAACATGTATAAATACACGGAAATTTCCGTTGAAATCTCTACATTGACATTTTTGGTTGAATACAGACAGTACTTTCCGTACTAGCAGAGAAAGTAAAAGTGATAGTTGTCATATTTGAGTCGATAAAATATGCTACCTGAAAGTTGTGTAGAATTTGAATGATGTGCGTGCGGTACTTCGTAATAGGGGTAAGGTCTCCAAATATGGCCCTGTTTTATTATTGTTTATAACTCTCACTTAGTTTGCATACTCTGTTTGTTATACATTCATGTAAGGTTATGGTTGGACATGTGTATAGGTTATAGGTTAGCTTAGCAAATAATGATGACATAAGAAAGTAGCGTTTCTGTGCTCATGACTCCTGTCGGGAAATTCATACGAAAGGTGAGAGTAAGGTATGTAAACTATTACACAATACCAAAATGAATTCATTTTGGAAAATATTTCGGTACTAACGGTTGTTTTTCAAACAAAAAATGGGTAATGGAAGAATTAAAGGGTTCCTGCATTTCCCCTTCTAATCTGATTCTAAATCGCAAGTTTCCTGTGAGAGCTCTGTACTAGTACGATATATGTACGTATGTATTACTACCAAATTCTGTTCTTACTCAACTGTGTACACTCAAATTCATTTCCTCACAATACAATACAATATTTACACTGGTGAACTTTATCATGATTTTCGTCCATAAAAATACAAGACAATGTGTGCTTACTGACTGCTTGAAAGCTTAAAACAAATGTTTGATCTTAATTTGGTGTTCGGTTATTCAATGTTACTTTTAATAGGTATACTTCAGTGTCCAGGAGGGTAATATAGGAATAGTAGCTACATAAGTCTCCACAGGAAAGTTACAGCGATTTTAGAGCTTGCAAGGAGGGAAATGGAAGTGGGACCATTTAATTGCTCTATTACCAAACAGTGCAGTTCAGCGTGAAATAGCATCACCAAGGAAGCCACGTTGGGAGAAGCGCTTGCTTTTAACATGGCAAGCTTATGGTTACTTACGATAATCCTTGGCTTCTCTGCTATTTCAAGGTAAAATAGCAATGTTTTGTATCAAAACATACAATTTGTGATAGATCGTTGCTTTTTCCATTAGTCATTTCGAGGTTTGTTCCAAGTTACACTGTTTGGCTGGTAGGAGGCACTGTTGTACATACTGCTGCCAACATCTGAGCGCAAAACAGCGCGAAGGCAAGGCAAGCGATGGCCGCCACGCAGTTAGCAAATTGTCAAGTTCCTTTGGTTTCCGTAACTATCGGAGCTTAGATAAATGCACGTGTGCGTGCGTGCCTGCTTTCAGATACCTAGCCCTACTTTCACGGACTCCATAGTCCATGTGTGTTGGCACCACCTTCTGCGCATGCGCAGTAGTAACAAAACGGACTACTTTATTGACATCTACATTTTTGTGTAGTAATATTTTGTGTATCTCTTACGTTTATCATTTACACAAAATTCATTCAGAATAAAGAGAACTTCAAATACTGTTCACAGAAAATTCAACATATATCTTAAATATGTCGTGTACCCTTCTTTTGAGAGGAAAAAGGGAAAGTAACGTACTTGAAGCGTGTGTACTGGCAAGGTAATAGTTTTGTTTTGCAATATTAACTAATATTAGACATCGTCGGGGTAAACATTTGCTTATGAAGGGCGCTGCGTTGGACAGCGAACTTCCTGGTGGAGAGACTTTGTTGAACATCTTCGCGTGGCATTCTTGGAAGATTTAGCTGTTTAAACGACTTCTCGTTGTTCAGAGACTCAAACAACCATTTGTTGTATTTTGCTGAAATACATACGATATTTACCTTATATATTACCTATACTTTAATAGACAAAGCTTTCATAAGAAGACTGCTGCAGAAGGCCATGTGAATGTAACATACATGTTAGCGCCGTGCAAGATGATTCATTTAGACGCGGTCCTCGGCTTTGTTTACCAAACCGTGAAGTTGGCAGCTTGGTGAGTTTAAAAATTAAAAAGGGAAGTCGATAGGACAATAGCGATATTATCGATTGTGGTGGTCCATTCAGAGGAAGTTCACCATACACAACTTTCCTGGGGCAATTCTTAGCGGTCCCTTAATAAACAGATGACGTCACACATCGGTAACGTATCAAAATCTATCTATATTACGTCATTTCGCATGCTTTTTTACTTTCTCTGCTACATATAGTAAGTAAAGGAAGTATTGTATTCCACCCAAAAATTCCATATCGAAATTTTACCGGAAATATGTTTTGAGGCCCCCTGTATAAAAACAAACATTTTTAGAAAAAAGTCCGTGGTGTCTGAACTGCGTAAGTCAAAAACGAAAAGTCGGCTAAAAACCAAAGTTGGTATTCAACACACGAAGATTAAAAAAAAAAAAAATCCTCCATCCTAAAGTTATTTTACATGGAAAATTTATCGAAATTTTTGATATTCTCGAAAATGCCTCTTAACGATTATTATGAAAATGTTTGATATTTGTGTGATAAATGAAATGTATATTTTGAATTTTCTGGCTATAGCCTATATAGTTCTGTTTACTCTGGACGACTTTTGAATAACTCGTAAAACAGTAATGTCCAAATGTCGGAGATATTCCTTGTTGTTTGTGTTAGTTTTGCAATACTTAAGCTTTTCTGAAATGGAATGTCGTTATTAATTGTTTCTCTTGGCCGTGCTAAGACAATTTTAAAGCCGTGAAACATTCGACTATCATTGTCTGCTGTATTCCCCTTGTACCTACAAGAAAATTAGTGATAAGATAATTTGTACAAATGTTTATTTGTATTAACATGAAGTAAATAGAAGAATAAGTCCAAGAGTGAGTGTGGCACATCATATTTTAATTTCAGGTTACAGTTTAGTCATTTCGTTGCATTTACTTGAGTGCGTTAATAGTTGTATTTTATTGAAGTATTTATCACAAGTAATACGATAAGGCGTGTGATAAATTCTCGAGCGGAGCGAGTCAGACTGTCGAATTCTATTTATATGAACTATTTCATAAATGTGGTATGCATTTAAATAGCATGTAGTTCAGTACTGACAACTGAGGAAAACGAAACACAAGAATAACGTATTTCGATCTTCTCTTGTTGTAATAACAGTTAATAACCTCACTTTATTTTTAACATTAACAAATAACCTTTGTTGCGTAAAAATATATTAATTATTAAAAGAAGAGTTGTTAAGAACACAGTTGTGAAATTGAAATGGAGTGTTGTAATGTGTAATAAGATACAGTTGGCGACACTTGTTTGTATTTCATCTGGGTATCAAATAGTCTCTATTATAGTTGAATTAAAAACGATTTTTACGTAATTTTATGTAATAATTACCTCATTTTAAAAACATGTTAAATTAGATTTTTAGGTCATGAAAATCCGTGCTTTGATATTTGTTTTAAAGCAGATGCTCTGAATGTAACAAAAAGTATTAATGAAGGCAGGCAGGCAGGCAGGCAGGCGAAGCAGGTGTGGCCTATATGTTGCCATGGTGACTGGAAAAGCCAACAGGTGTTACCTTGCCATTGTGTAGTGACGTCACGTCACGTCTCCACCAGACCCAAATGACGTCATTAATATTTTACTATCGAGAACTTCGTTAACTCTGCATTATATTTGTTTCAATAATGTATCGCCATTATACTTACCTACCCATTCTAGACATTATTTTAACAAAAGCTTTTTAAACATTTTTTGGATGACTTTAATTTATACATTTTTTGTAGGTACAGAAAATCGAACTGATAGTCACACGTTTAAATATGTGATGTGTGCACTTACATGTGTTTCTCTACTCACTCTTTTACACTTATTCCTCTACCTAGCTACAAGGGGAACACACTCTGAGCGATAGTCAAATGTTTTAAAAGGCGTGAGGTCTTCGAAATTCCATTCTCTTTGTATATCCAAAACATAAATATGAGACTTCCCGTTTGAGAAAGCTATTAATTATTGGAAAACAACAAAGAATGTCACTGAAATAGTTCACCCACAAAAAATGATTTAAATAAATAGCGTTTTAACGAAACGTGCATTTCTTATGTAGTAATATTTTGTATATCTTACTATTATAAAAAAGTCATTTAGAATAAAGAGGAGTTCAGAGAATGTTAACAGAAAAATCAATATATACATTTTATTTCCCTTTGAAAGTATTTTAAACATTTGGTATTTTAATAAAAAATCATTAGAGCTGTTGCTGAGAATATAAAATTTGTCGAAAAAGTTATATCTAAAGGGTAGTTTGGAGTGGGCAATTAGAGAGAGAGAGACGCACGGAGCTTTTTCTAAAATGCTTTTTGTTGTATTCAGGGGACCTCAAAACATTTCCGGTGAAATCTTGATATTGAATTTTTGGGTCGAATGCACTACTTCCATCTTACTATACATAGTAGAGAAAGTAAAAATATAGATCCAATTGAAACACGTAAGTTATGTCCAAATGCATCTTTTTTATCTCTCATATTCCCCTTGTACCTACAAGATAATTTGTACAAATGTTGATCTGTATTAAGTGTAAGAAGAGCGAGGAGAGAAAGTGGTGCGAACGTGGAGAAAGAAAGAAAGAAAGAAAGAAAGCAAGTCTGACATGTAGGTACTAATTAGAAAGGTAAACTGTAGGTACACGAGCCATAATTCCATTGACACGCCGTGACGTGTGTTTTCATTTCTGGCAGCAGTTCACAGCCCCTTGGATAATTAACGTTCCAAGTGGAACTAATGTTTTTCAAACAAACGAGCGAAAAATCTGCTAGATGGCATTAGTGAATAAAAAAGTTGAGTGCTTCGTCGCGACGACGATGACGACAACGACGACTACGACATCTAAAAGGATGAGCGAATTAGCTTCGTTTAGGACGTTTTCTTTCTTGCTCGTCACTGACATGGCATGTCTTCCTTCTGAATATCAGCGTTGAGTAGCCTTTCCTGCTCTCCTTCGCTTTCTTCATTACAAAACTTTCTTAGGGATTCAGTTTCTTTTCAAAAAACTCCACATATACTGGCTCAAAAGAACCGCGAGATACCTTCCTCGCTCCCTATTAAATAAAAATAACAAAACTCTATGTATAATATAAAACAACACTCAGTCCATTTTCAGAATTCTTTCACCATTGAAAAGTCACACTTTTTCCGAGACATGACCTATAAATCACATAAAATAAATACTATAAAAAATGACAATTCGACGAATCCCACTTCTGACACCAGTGTAATAAAAACGAGAAAATTCCAATCCAGTTATTCTTCTATCACTTTATTTTTCTTCTAAAAGTTTGCACAAATACACCGTTCTTTCTACTGATTTTAACACAGTCTACAGTCTTTCATGATACAACTCACAACTGTTTTCTTCTCATAACCTTGACTCACTTCTTCATCTGCCTTTCTTCACTTTCTTTCTCAAACGCTAACTACGACGATATATTCACTCAATGCTTGTTAAAACTTCTCAGTTAGACGTGTCTTTCACTGATACACTGACCGACTCGTGTGTAATTCTCTCCTGTGCTGTTTCCTCGCCTCCTTATACAGCGAGAATGACATAACATGACCCTTTCGCGAACTTCTTCAATCAAGCTGGTCGTCGGACACTTCTGGAATCCTCTGGAGAAAGCCTCTTTTGGTTATGCAGCTGTGATTGTTGTCACGTGTTTGCTCGGTCAGTGGTATGGGGTAGTTTGACTGTGAGAGCCCTGGATACCCGCCGCACCCATTGTTAGTCATGAAAACACAAACAATGCCGCGAAGCAGCATGAGCTTTGAGCACCTTTGTTTGCTCGCCGGCCTGGTATATGGCGTGAAGTAGGTTAGCCCCGACAGTCTTTTGTTTTGCCCCGCGCCCGGTGTCACAATATATAAATGGCAGCTGAAGTTGCCACCCCGTCTACCAATGCTTACACCTGGCGCCTGCCGTTCGCTTCCCGCTCACTTTCAGCAACTTCCCCTCCATCCGAATTTACTGGCCGTTCGAGCATCAACATTGGAACACGCGACGTGACGTCTCATCTCTCTTAGAAAATACATTTTACATGACATTTTAACATAAAATTGCAACTACATTCGTGGAAATTAAGATAAAAATTAATTACAGCATTGTTGACACAATGTTTGTCAGTGAAATAATAAATCATTTATATCCATTCATCATGTAGAACGAGCGCTACCTTCCAACAAAGATAAACATCTGATGTGTTACCTCACATGACTTTCTCTACTCTTACACTAACCTTTTTCTAAAACTGTTCCTGTTGGATTCAGGGGATCTCAAAACATATATTTCCGTTGAAATCTCGAGATGGAATTTTTGGGTGGATTGCAATACTTCCCCTACTTACCTACCAGTAGAGAAAGTAAAAAAGTCATGTTCATTCCACGTGCGAAAGTGATATGTATATTGAACAAAGTTTTAGGCCCCTGGGTGTTTTAATGTCATTGTTCGCTATGTATTCATGGGAATTCAAATCGATTTGAGTTCCGATTCGTGGAATACGATCGAACTGTATTGTTGGATCGGATCCTATTAGAAGTGGGATAGGATCGATTCGAGTCCACCAAAGATACTAATTTGTACTGAACACGTAACACGCTGCACGATCGTCATTTTGTTTTCTTAGTGAGAGCGGCGTAATAAAAAACAACAGTCAGTTTTATTCTTTCTATAACCTCGCAATATATTCTTATATTCACATTCACTACAAAACATACTTAAAATACACAGAAGACAGTTTTACACGTTTGCCAACATAAAAGTAATGTTTAAGCTTTGCGTGTTGGGACTTGAATAGGTAAATGAGTGTGCAACGCGGGTTGTATTGAGAATGGGATTAGGCGGAAGTCGGTTTCACTTGCCTGGCACCTACAGGGGTGTTTATTGCGTGTTGGAACAGGGGTGAGATGTGACGATGCTCGCGTGTGTGTGTACGCCTGCAGACACTCGGCTGTTCTCAGCACCACCACCGCCGGTAATACGCCGCCCCCATCACCGCCTCCTTGCCATCCCGGGCAAGGCTACACGTCTCGGCAGGCTGCGGACTGCAGCACCCACCACCCACCTCCCTAGCCGCCCCCAGGCACCGCCTCCCAACAATGAAGAAGAGAGCAGCAGCATCGACATCCACGACACGGTGAGAGCACGAATCTTTTATGTAGGTATTCTTAGAATTTACAATTTCCCATTTAATTTGATATGTATTTTATATTTAATGCCCAAGCACTTGGAAGTAAAGTCAAGGTTGCAATATTTGAGTGGTACAGAACACACGGAGATGATGGGCACTGAAATTCGATTTGTACTGCTTTTATGGAACTTGGAATTGCAATTATGGTATTATTAAGAGTGCTAGTGGACAATAATGTTGCTTGTATAGCTGAGGTAGAATCATGTATTTTATTGTAAGCACAAAACTGCTATTTTAAATGCTACGTGTGTCATTTTGTACTATAAATTGGAGTGGAGATGTAAACTTTAGCCCATCTGTTAGGGGAAGTTCTAGTACAAACGTTAAATATGCCAGTCTCTCTGTACTAAAACCATGATTTCTTTCATCACAAATATATAAGAGTCTCTTCATCAACACGTTTTTCAGTGGATAACAGTTGCTGATGTAAATGTTCCATTTCAAAAGTTATTCAAAATATCTAATTTAAATTTTGTGGTGACTAGAGGTAGGACAAATCTCCTGCTGGCGAAGTGTAGAGAGGGGAAGCGGATGACACAGGTTATATAAGTCACGAGTGTAACAATAAATAGAATGGTAGTTTGTCAGATAGTTTAGTATATTTAAACTCGGGGAGCCCGTCTTTTTCTACACTACAGAATATTGTTAGTGTTAGATCACCAGCCGTCACTGGGAGCACGTGTTTTTTACACTTCATGATTTTGTTAGTGTTAGATCACCAGCCGTCACTGGGAGAACGTGTTTTTTACACTTCATGATTTTGTTAGTGTTAGATCACCAGCCGTCACTGGGAGAACGTGTTTTTTACACTTCATGATTTTGTTAGTGTTAGATCACCAGCCGTCACTGGGAGCACGTGTTTTTTACACTTCATGATTTTGTTAGTGTTAGATCACCAGCCGTCACTGGGAGAACGTGTTTTTCACACTTCATGATTTTGTTAGTGTTAGATCACCAGCCGTCACTGGGAGAACGTGTTTTTCACACTTCATGATTTTGTTAGTGTTAGATCACCAGCCGTCACTGGGAGAACGTGTTTTTCACACTTCATGATTTTGTTAGTGTTAGATCACCAGCCGTCACTGGGAGAACGTGTTTTTCACACTTCATGATTTTGTTAGTGTTAGATCACCAGCCGTCACTGGGAGAACGTGTTTTTTTCAACTTCATGATTTTGTTAGTGTTAGATCACCAGCCGTCACTGGGAGCACGTGTGTTTTACACTTCATGATTTTGTTAGTGTTAGATCACCAGGCGCTACAGAGAGCCTGTTATATTTGCACTCCATTTCACCACGAAGCGCCGCTCTGAGACTGTCTTATTCACAGTTCATCATTTTCTGTTGTTACTGGTCGCCACTGGAAGCCCATCTTAATTACACTTCATCATTTTATCATTGTTATGACACCAGTCGTCACCGGGAGACCGTCTTATTTATAGTTCATTTTGTCTCTGTTATGTTACCAGCCGCCACTACAAAACTCTTATTTACACTTTGCCAGTGTCCTGTCTCCAGCCGCCACTGTAAGTCCGTCTTATTTACACTTCATCATTTTGTGAGTGTAACAGAATGTTTGTTGAGAGAAAGTGACGTCATGACATTCTGGGGCAACTGCCCTTCTGACCGAGGCGGTACTTTCCTTCTCCATTATTGGTATCGGAAATCGACTACCCTCTCAGATTCTTTTGGCTAGCTTATAGTGTCACGAGCAGTGGCGGCTTCTCGTCACCTTATTACTCACGTTGCACATTGAAGTACTTTTCTACTTTCTCTACTACGTATAATCAGTATTGTGTTCAACTAGGCGGCGCGGCGCCATGGCCGAACGGTTACAGCGTTCGCCTACCACCTAGGCGTCCCGGGTTCGATCCCAGGGACCCACATGTGGTATTCGTGGTGGTCGAAACGGCGTCAGGGCGGGTTTTCTACGGGTGCTCCGGTTTCCCCCGCCACTCATTCCACCAATTGCTCAATTATCACCTTTCCAATCACTCATTTCGCCTTCATTTCATATCATCCTCTTCCTCACTCTCATACTTGCTGCCTGGCTGACCACCCGCTTCCAGGTCTTCACACTGTCCGGTCCATAGGTTCCTGTGCTCCCCGACAGGCATCTGACTAGACACTGGCTTGTAAGTCCTACATAAGGGGAGGGCAATCACTTCCTCACTCTCATACTTGCAGGTGTTCACTCTGTCCGGTCCATAGGTTCCTGTGCTCCCCGACAGGCATCTGACTAGACACTGGCTTGTAAGTCCTACATAAGGGGAGGGTAATCACTTCCTCACTCTCATACTTGCAGGTGTTCACTCTGTCTGGTACATAGGTTCCTGTGCTCCCCGACAGGCATCTGACTAGACACTGGCTTGTAAGTCCTACATAAGGGGAGGGTAATCACTTCCTCACTCTCATACTTGCAGGTGTTCACTCTGGTACATAGGTTCCTGTGTTCCCTGACAGACGTCTGACTCTAGACACTGTCTTGTAAGTCCTACATAAGGGGAGGGTAATCACTTCCTCACTCTCATACTTGCAGGTGTTCACTCTGTCTGGTACATAGGTTCCTGTGTTCCCTGACAGACGTCTGACTCTAGACACTGACTTGTAAGTCCTACATAAGGGGAGGGTAATCACTTCCTCACTCTCATACTTGCAGGTGTTCACTCTGTCTGGTACATAGGTTCCTGTGTTCCCTGACAGACGTCTGACTCTAGACACTGTCTTGTAAGTCCTACATAAGGGGAGGGTAATCACTTCCTCACTCTCATACTTGCAGGTGTTCACTGTGTCTGGTACATAGGTTCCTGTGTTCCCTGACAGACGTCTGACTCTAGACACTGTCTTGTAAGTCCTACATAAGGGGAGGGTAATCACTTCCTCACTCTCATACTTGCAGGTGTTCACTCTGTCTGGTAATAGGTTCCTGTGTTCCCTGACAGACGTCTGACTCTAGACACTGTCTTGTAAGTCCTACATAAGGGGAGGGTAATCACTTCCTCACTCTCATACTTGCAGGTGTTCACTGTGTCTGGTACATAGGTTCCTGTGTTCCCTGACAGACGTCTGACTCTAGACACTGTCTTGTAAGTCCTACATAAGGGGAGGGCAATCACTTCCTCACTCTCATACTTGCAGGTGTTCACTCTGTCTGGTAATAGGTTCCTGTGTTCCCTGACAGACGTCTGACTCTAGACACTGTCTTGTAAGTCCTACATAAGGGGAGGGTAATCACTTCCTCACTCTCATACTTGCAGGTGTTCACTCTGTCTGGTACATAGGTTCCTGTGTTCCCTGACACACGTCTGACTCTAGACAGTCTTGTAAGTCCTACATAAGGGGAGGGTAATCACTTCCTCACTCTCATACTTGCAGGTGTTCACTCTGTCTGGTACATAGGTTCCTGTGTTCCCTGACACACGTCTGACTCTAGACACTGTCTTGTAAGTCCTACATAAGGGGAGGGTAATCACTTCCTCATTCTCATACTTGCAGGTGTTCACTCTGTCTGGTACATAGGTTCCTGTGTTCCCTGACACACGTCTGACTCTAGACACTGTCTTGTAAGTCCTACATAAGGGGAGGGTAATCACTTCCTCACTCTCATACTTGCAGGTGTTCACTCTGTCTGGTACATAGGTTCCTGTGTTCCCTGACAGACGTCTGACTCTAGACACTGTCTTGTAAGTCCTACATAAGGGGAGAGTAATCACTTCCTCACTCTCATACTTGCAGGTGTTCACTGTGTCTGGTACATAGGTTCCTGTGTTCCCTGACAGACGTCTGACTCTAGACACTGACTTGTAAGTCCTACATAAGGGGAGGGTAATCACTTCCTCACTCTCATACTTGCAGGTGTTCACTGTGTCTGGTACATAGGTTCCTGTGTTCCCTGACAGACGTCTGACTCTAGACACTGACTTGTAAGTCCTACATAAGGGGAGGGTAATCACTTCCTCACTCTCATACTTGCAGGTGTTCACTCTGTCTGGTACATAGGTTCCTGTGTTCCCTGACAGACGTCTGACTCTAGACACTGTCTTGCAAGTCCTACATAAGGGGAGGGTAATCACTTCCTCACTCTCATACTTGCAGGTGTTCACTCTGTCTGGTACATAGGTTCCTGTGTTCCCTGACAGACGTCTGACTCTAGACACTGTCTTGTAAGTCCTACATAAGGGGAGGGTAATCACTTCCTCACTCTCATACTTGCAGGTGTTCACTCTGTCTGGTACATAGGTTCCTGTGTTCCCTGACAGACGTCTGACTCTAGACACTGTCTTGTAAGTCCTACATAAGGGGAGGGTAATCACTTCCACACTCTCATACTTGCAGGTGTTCACTCTGTCTGGTACATAGGTTCCTGTGTTCCCTGACAGACGTCTGACCCTAGACACTGTCTTGTAAGTCCTACATAAGGGGAGGGTAATCACTTCCTCACTCTCATACTTGCAGGTGTTCACTCTGTCTGGTACATAGGTTCCTGTGTTCCCTGACAGACGTCTGACCCTAGACACTGTCTTGTAAGTCCTACATAAGGGGAGGGTAATCACTTCCACACTCTCATACTTGCAGGTGTTCACTCTGTCTGGTACATAGGTTCCTGTGTTCCCTGACAGACGTCTGACCCTAGACACTGTCTTGTAAGTCCTACATAAGGGGAGGGTAATCACTTCCACACTCTCATACTTGCAGGTGTTCACTCTGTCTGGTACATAGGTTCCTGTGTTCCCTGACAGACGTCTGACCCTAGACACTGTCTTGTAAGTCCTACATAAGGGGAGGGTAATCACTTCCTCACTCTCATACTTGCAGGTGTTCACTCTGTCTGGTACATAGGTTCCTGTGTTCCCTGACAGACGTCTGACTCTAGACACTGTCTTGTAAGTCCTACATAAGGGGAGGGTAATCACTTCCTCACTCTCATACTTGCAGGTGTTCACTCTGTCTGGTACATAGGTTCCTGTGTTCCCTGACAGACGTCTGACTCTAGACACTGTCTTGTAAGTCCTACATAAGGGGAGGGTAATCACTTCCTCACTCTCATACTTGCAGGTGTTCACTCTGTCTGGTACATAGGTTCCTGTGTTCCCTGACAGACGTCTGACTCTAGACACTGTCTTGTAAGTCCTACATAAGGGGAGGGTAATCACTTCCTCACTCTCATACTTGCAGGTGTTCACTCTGTCTGGTACATAGGTTCCTGTGTTCCCTGACAGACGTCTGACTCTAGACACTGTCTTGTAAGTCCTACATAAGGGGAGGGTAATCACTTCCTCACTCTCATACTTGCAGGTGTTCACTCTGTCTGGTACATAGGTTCCTGTGTTCCCTGACAGACGTCTGACTCTAGACACTGTCTTGTAAGTCCTACATAAGGGGAGGGTAATCACTTCCTCACTCTCATACTTGCAGGTGTTCACTCTGTCTGGTAATAGGTTCCTGTGTTCCCTGACAGACGTCTGACTCTAGACACTGACTTGTAAGTCCTACATAAGGGGAGGGTAATCACTTCCTCACTCTCATACTTGCAGGTGTTCACTGTGTCTGGTACATAGGTTCCTGTGTTCCCTGACAGACGTCTGACTCTAGACACTGTCTTGTAAGTCCTACATAAGGGGAGGGTAATCACTTCCTCACTCTCATACTTGCAGGTGTTCACTCTGTCTGGTACATAGGTTCCTGTGTTCCCTGACAGACGTCTGACTCTAGACACTGTCTTATAAGTCCTACATAAGGGGAGGGTAATCACTTCCTCACTCTCATACTTGCAGGTGTTCACTCTGTCTGGTACATAGGTTCCTGTGTTCCCTGACAGACGTCTGACTCTAGACACTGTCTTATAAGTCCTACATAAGGGGAGGGTAATCACTTCCTCACTCTCATACTTGCAGGTGTTCACTGTGTCTGGTACATAGGTTCCTGTGTTCCCTGACAGACGTCTGACTCTAGACACTGTCTTATAAGTCCTACATAAGGGGAGGGTAATCACTTCCTCACTCTCATACTTGCAGGTGTTCACTGTGTCTGGTACATAGGTTCCTGTGTTCCCTGACAGACGTCTGACTCTAGACACTGTCTTGTAAGTCCTACATAAGGGGAGAGTAATCACTTCCTCACTCTCATACTTGCAGGTGTTCACTGTCTGGTACATAGGTTCCTGTGTTCCCTGACAGACGTCTGACTCTAGACACTGTCTTGTAAGTCCTACATAAGGGGAGGGTAATCACTTCCTCACTCTCATACTTGCAGGTGTTCACTCTGTCTGGTACATAGGTTCCTGTGTTCCCTGACAGACGTCTGACTCTAGACACTGTCTTGTAAGTCCTACATAAGAGGAGGGTAATCACTTCCTCACTCTCATACTTGCAGGTGTTCACTCTGTCTGGTACATAGGTTCCTGTGTTCCCTGACAGACGTCTGACTCTAGACACTGTCTTGTAAGTCCTACATAACGGGAGAGTAATCACTTCCTCACTCTCATACTTGCAGGTGTTCACTGTCTGGTACATAGGTTCCTGTGTTCCCTGACAGACGTCTGACTCTAGACACTGTCTTGTAAGTCCTACATAAGGGGAGGGTAATCACTTCCTCACTCTCATACTTGCAGGTGTTCACTCTGTCTGGTACATAGGTTCCTGTGTTCCCTGACAGACGTCTGACTCTAGACACTGTCTTGTAAGTCCTACATAAGGGGAGGGTAATCACTTCCTCACTCTCATACTTGCAGGTGTTCACTCTGTCTGGTACATAGGTTCCTGTGTTCCCTGACAGACGTCTGACTCTAGACACTGTCTTGTAAGTCCTACATAAGAGGAGGGTAATCACTTCCTCACTCTCATACTTGCAGGTGTTCACTCTGTCTGGTACATAGGTTCCTGTGTTCCCTGACAGACGTCTGACTCTAGACACTGTCTTGTAAGTCCTACATAACGGGAGAGTAATCACTTCCTCACTCTCATACTTGCAGGTGTTCACTGTGTCTGGTACATAGGTTCCTGTGTTCCTTGACAGACGTCTGGCTCTAGACACTGTCTTGTAAGTCCTACATAAGGGGAGGGTAATCACTTCCTCACTCTCATACTTGCAGGTGTTCACTCTGTCTGGTACATAATTCCTGTGTTGCCAGACAGACGTCTGACTCTAGACACTGTCTTGTAAGTCCTACATAAGGGGAGGGTAATCACTTCCTCACTCTCATACTTGCAGGTGTTCACTCTGTCTGGTACATAGGTTCCTGTGTTCCCTGACAGACGTCTGACTCTAGACACTGACTTGTAAGTCCTACATAAGGGGAGGGTAATCACTTCCTCACTCTCATACTTGCAGGTGTTCACTCTGTCTGGTACATAGGTTCCTGTGTTCCCTGACAGACGTCTGACTCTAGACACTGTCTTGTAAGTCCTACATAAGGGGAGGAGGGTAATCACTTCCTCACTCTCATACTTGCAGGTGTTCACTGTGTCTGGTACATAGGTTCCTGTGTTCCCTGACAGACGTCTGATCCTAGGCATTGTCTTGTAAGTCCTACATAAGGGGAGGGTAATCAGGTAAAGAAGAAAACCAAAAATTTCGATGCCGAGGTTTCACCGGAAATATGTTTTGCGGACCCTGAACCCAAAAAAGTATTTTAAGTAAAAGGTCCTAGTGTCTGTGTCTGTAAACATAAATGAAGAATGAAAGGTCGGTTAAAAACGAAAGTTTGTATTTAAGTTCAATATATTTCAATAATGCGACACGAAGATTTTGAAGAAAATTCTCCCACTCTATTAACATCCTTTACATGCAAAATTGTTCGAAAATTTTGATTTTCTAAAGAATTGTTAACGATTTTGATTAAAATACCATATATTTAAGATCTTTTTATGACAAACGAAATGTATATTTTAAATTTTGTGGCTATAGCCAATGTACTCCTGTTTACTGTAGACATTTAATCTCTTTAATATAGATCTCGTTGAAACACACAATTTATGTTAAATACATGTCGTTGACTCACACATAGTTGAGTCGGTGGAGCACCTGCCTGCTGTGTGAGGGGTGCCGACTTCCATTCCCTATCCTCCCCACAGTCTGGAATTATGAATGTGTACGTTATCTAACATACAAAATAAAAGAAAAAGCACTGTAAAGGAGTTGACGCAGTTGTCGGTATAGAATAAGACCATTGTAGTTAAGGGTGGAGGAATTAAAAGCAAAATTGTTGTATGTAGCCATTTCCGAAATATTTCTTGTTTTCCTCTGCTAGACATGCAACCGTTAATCTCGGTTAATACCAACTGCAAGAATTAGCTCTTGTAAGGAAAACTGCATAGAGAATGTAATGTGAATCTGATAAATAATGTCAACTTTTTGCTTACGGTTAATTTTTAAATCAATGTATTTTATGAAGAGTTGAGTGTTGGCTGCGCATAGCAAGCTAAGCAAGGTCCAAAATCATTTGCGTGCAGGAGGAGGACTGATCCAAAGTAGAGAAGAAGAATGAAGAAAATATAAAATATTCTCCATTGTTCTGGTTTGTAAAGGAAAGAAGGATTTACGGTTTCCTCTCTTTGTTCGACTTGGCAAGAGTACCTCGTCCCAGGAAAATGAATATAACAAGCGAAACTTTTAATTTTCCTGAATGGGGTAAATTATATAAGTGTTGAGATATCGCTTCGTCCAACTGTTGCTGCCCTCTGTCCGTATTCAAAAACTCACCAATCGCAGCAAGTTTGGTATTGAGCATTTCTGTTATATATATAGCTTATCTGTGTGTCCATCCTTCATGATCATGGTGCCTCTTCACTAGACTGTAACAAAATGTATATCACCACTAGTGACCTCTAGTAAATGGTATACAGTGTTATGATAGACCAGAGCTTATCTGTGTGTCTATCCTTCATGATCATGGTGCCTCTTCACTGGACTGTAACAAAATGTATATCACCACTAGTGACCTCTAGTAAATGGTATACAGTGTTATGATAGACCAGAGCTTATCTGTGTGTCTATCCTTCATCATGATCATGGTGCCTCTTCACTGGACTGTAACAAAATGTATATCACCACTAGTGACCTCTAGTAAATGGTATACAGTGTTATGATAGACCAGAGCTTATCTGTGTGTCTATCCTTCATCATGACCATGGTCCCTCTTCACTGGACTGTAACAAAATGTATATCACCACTAGTGACCTCTAGTAAATGGTATACAGTGTTATGATAGACCAGAGCTTATCTGTGTGTCTATCCTTCATCATGATCATGGTGCCTCTTCACTGGACTGTAACAAAATGTATATCACCACTAGTGACCTCTAGTAAATGGTATACAGTGTTATGATAGACCAGAGCTTATCTGTGTGTCTATCCTTCATCATGATCATGGTGCCTCTTCACTGGACTGTAACAAAATGTATATCACCACTAGTGACCTCTAGTAAATGGTATACAGTGTTATGATAGACCAGAGCTTATCTGTGTGTCTATCCTTCATCATGATCATGGTGCCTCTTCACTGGACTGTAACAAAATGTATATCACCACTAGTGACCTCTAGTAAATGGTATACAGTGTTATGATAGACCAGAGCTTATCTGTGTGTGTCTATCCTTCATCATGATCATGGTGCCTCTTCACTGGACTGTAACAAAATGTATATCACCACTAGTGACCTCTAGTAAATGGTATACAGTGTTATGATAGACCAGAGCTTATCTGTGTGTCTATCCTTCATCATGATCATGGTGCCTCTTCACTGGACTGTAACAAAATGTATATCACCACTAGTGACCTCTAGTAAATGGTAAACAGTGTTATGATAGACCAGAGCTTATCTGTGTGTCTATCCTTCATCATGATCATGGTGCCTCTTCACTAGGCTGTAACAAAATGTATATCACCACTAGTGACCTCTAGTAAATGGTATACAGTGTTATGATAGACCAGAGCTTATCTGTGTGTGTATCCTTCATCACGATCATGGTGCCTCTTCACTGGGCTGTAACAAAATGTATAGCACCACTAGTGACCTCTAGTAAATGGTATACAGTGTTATGATAGACCAGAGCTTATCTGTGTGTCTATCCTTCATCATGATCATGGTGCCTCTTCACTGGGCTGTAACAAAATGTATATCACCACTAGTGACGTCTAGTAAATGGTATACAGTGTTATGATAGACCAGAGCTTATCTGTGTGTCTATCCTTCATCATGATCATGGTGCCTCTTCACTGGACTGTAACAAAATGTATATCACCACTAGTGACCTCTAGTAAATGGTATACAGTGTTATGATAGACCAGAGCTTATCTGTGTGTGTATCCTTCATCATGATCATGGTGCCTCTTCACTGGACTGTAACAAAATGTATATCACCACTAGTGACCTCTAGTAAATGGTATACAGTGTTATGATAGACCAGAGCTTATCTGTGTGTGTATCCTTCATCATGATCATGGTCCCTCTTCACTGGACTGTAACAAAATGTATATCACCACTAGTGACCTCTAGTAAATGGTATACAGTGTTATGATAGACCAGAGCTTATCTGTGTGTCTATGCTTCATCATGATCATGTTCCTCTTCACTGGACTGTAACAAAATGTATATCACCACTAGTGACCTCTAGTAAATGGTATACAGTGTTATGATAGACCAGAGCTTATCTGTGTGTCTATCCTTCATCATGATCATGGTGCCTCTTCACTGGACTGTAACCAAATGTATATCACCACTAGTGACCTCTAGTAAATGGTATACAGTGTTATGATAGACCAGAGCTTATCTGTGTGTCTATCCTTCATCATGATCATGGTGCCTCTTCACTGGACTGTAACAAAATGTATATCACCACTAGTGACCTCTAGTAAATGGTATACAGTGTTACGATAGACCAGAGCTTATCTGTGTGTCTATCCTTCATCATGATCATGGTGCCTCTTCACTGGACTGTAACAAAATGTATATCACCACTAGTGACCTCTAGTAAATGGTATACAGTGTTATGATAGACCAGAGCTTATCTGTGTGTCTATCCTTCATCATGATCATGGTCCCTCTTCACTGGACTGTAACAAAATGTATATCACCACTAGTGACCTCTAGTAAATGGTATACAGTGTTATGATAGACCAGAGCTTATCTGTGTGTCTATCCTTCATCATGATCATGGTCCCCCTTCACTGGACTGTAACAAAATGTATATCACCACTAGTGACCTCTAGTAAATGGTATACAGTGCTATGATAGACCAGAGCTTATCTGTGTGTCTATCGTTCATCATGATCATGGTCCCCCTTCACTGGACTGTAACAAAATGTATATCACCACTAGTGACCTCTAGTAAATGGTATACAGTGTTATGATAGACCAGAGCTTATCTGTGTGTCTATCGTTCATCATGATCATGGTCCCCCTTCACTGGACTGTAACAAAATGTATAGCACCACTAGTGACCTCTAGTAAATGGTATACAGTGTGATGATAGACCAGAGCTTATCTGTGTGTCTATCCTTCATCATGATCATGGTCCCTCTTCACTGGACTGTAACAAAATGTATATCACCACTAGTGACCTCTAGTAAATGGTATACAGTGTTATGATAGACCAGAGCTTATCTGTGTGTCTATCCTTCATCATGATCATGGTGCCTCTTCACTGGACTGTAACAAAATGTATATCACCACTAGTGACCTCTAGTAAATGGTATACAGTGTTATGATAGACCAGAGCTTATCTGTGTGTCTATCCTTCATCATGATCATGGTGCCTCTTCACTGGACTGTAACAAAATGTATATCACCACTAGTGACCTCTAGTAAATAGTATACAGTGTTATGATAGACCAGAGCTTATCTGTGTGTCTATCCTTCATCATGATCATGGTCCCTCTTCACTGGACTGTAACAAAATGTATATCACCACTAGTGACCTCTAGTAAATGGTATACAGTGTTATGATAGACCAGAGCTTATCTGTGTGTCTGTCCTTCATCATGATCATGGTGCCTCTTCACTGGACTGTAACAAAATGTATATCACCACTAGTGACCTCTAGTAAATGGTATACAGTGTTATGATAGACCAGAGCTTATCTGTGTGTCTATCCTTCATCATGATCATGGTGCCTCTTCACTGGACTGTAACAAAATGTATATCACCACTAGTGACCTCTAGTAAATGGTATACAGTGTTATGATAGACCAGAGCTTATCTGTGTGTCTATCCTTCATCATGATCATGGTGCCTCTTCACTGTACTGTAACAAAATGTATATCACCACTAGTGACCTCTAGTAAATGGTATACAGTGTTATGATAGACCAGAGCTTATCTGTGTGTCTATCCTTCATCATGATCATGGTCCCTCTTCACTGGGCTGTAACAACATGTATAGCGCCACTAGTGACCTCTAGTAAATGGTATAGGGTATATTTTTATAAGAATAGTATAATTAATCCGTCCGCCGCGTGTTCGTTGTGAAATGAACCTGTGGGCTGTTATTCTATTGATAGCAATGCCTTTTGTTACATTGTGTATTTTTACGCTGCTGGTGTATTCTTACGCACTTATTACTGGCCGATTCAAACGAATGGGTTAGCTAATTGGCTCACCTTGAAGTACTTTGTGCCAGTGATACCACCTTGTAATTAGAGTACGCAAACAGTACTGCCAACCTCAACACAAGGATCCCATTTCTCATTATCTTCTCCCACACGCACGCCTGGGGTTCTGTGTACACAAAAAAAGTTCAGAGTCGCAGGGGCGGATCTTAGTCCAGTTCTCGCCTCATTCAAGGAACATAACCTCAAAAGTAAAACAAGTGTTCTTCTGCATCTTAAGTATGTTTTTATTTTCTCTACCACGTGCATAGTATATTGACAGTATTACTTCCACCCAGGAGTTCGGCAGCGAAATTTCTCTACAAATACATGTTTTGAGGTCTCTCAATGATAACCTTGTGTGTGTTAAAATGTGTGTTGGTGTAGAAACAACAATTTGTTAGATACCAGAGTAGCTATTTAAATTATGCGTCTTCCAACAATGCGACAATTTGACCTTTATGTGCAATATTTTGCAAAATGTTTGAGTTTTCACACAGACATACACACATGGTCCTTTTTGTAAACACTTTTTTTTTTTTTTTTTTTTTGTATTTAGGGGTCCTCAAAACATATTTCCAGTGAAATCTGGACATGGAATTTTTGGGTGCAGTACATTACCTACTTCTATTTATTATACGTAATATAGAAAGTGAAAATGAGCAATATCCAAAGGAAAAGCGATTTGAAGCATTCGCTTTGTTCATGACGATTTAATGATAAGGAATATTGAAGAAGACCGTGCAGCGGACAGTTGCTGTACTGGAGCATGAAACAAATGAGGGAGAAAAGGTAATATCTAGGATGCAATGAAATGGTAATGAGGCACAAGTCAAATATTGGAAGGGAACCAAACTCTTTAGAACATCTGGTATTTTAAAAATTCACATTCCAACTTTCACTCTCTCGAATTTACGACATGAAAAGTCGATTAAATATGGGAAGGTTGCCTCTCTTGCTGGCTGCTGATCTCGTATGAAAACTTTATAAGATTATCAACAGAAGAGTCTATCTGTCTATCTCACCTATCGGCAACATTGTTTCCAAACTTCCTTCACTGCGAACGATACACTTTACTTTCCAGAGTTACTACCGCCTGTTGCAAAACTCCGTCTACATACCCCCAGGTTCTACTGTACTACTGTATTGTATTGTATTCAACGTCTAGATGTCACCTCAAATATATGTTTTGAGGACCCCTGAATACAAGAAAATAAAAGTATTTTCAGAAGAAAGTCCGCGCGTATGTCTGTGAACAGTATAACTCAAAAACGAAAGTTGGCATTTTTCAAGGATGCGACACGAAAATTATGAAGAAAATTACTGCACCCTAAACTACCCTTTACCGGTCCTTTTGGAGGAGTTGCGCTTGTGAAAAGACGAGGCATGGGGGGGGGGGGGGCACCACGCCGTTTTGTACACATAGTGCGACAATACCTAAACCAAACATTTAACGGACGATGGATTGGTCGAGGAGGTCTATTAGCATGGCCTCCCCGTTCACCGGATCTCACTCCTTTGGATTTCTGGCTTTTTGGGGACATAATATATACAGATATACTGTACTCACCACATTCAGTATACAAGCAATTAATACAATTTTCTGTATGTTTGATATATAAATGCAACCCATTACATTCACGTGGTTTCCTTTTCACACTTTTCTTTTACATAAGAGATTCATATGTCCTTCTCTACTCCCTCTTTTACAAACAGTTCATGCAATTTGCTATATTTCGAATAGAAGTACAACATATTACATTCACACCGCCTTCTCCAGTCGCTTTTTTTTTCCCTGTAGTATTTGTGATTGTTTGCATAGTGCCTTCTTCCCGAAGTTTTTAATTTAACTTTTTGTTCTCAACACTTGGTGTTTGTTTAAGCGTATTTGGTAATTGCTTTCTTTCTTTTTTAAATAGAGATACGAGATGTTTAAAACCCAGACAACGCCGACTATTTCAGCGAGTCTACCAATAACTTTGAATAATGTAATACTTAAAGATTTTAAAATATTGAAGGTTTATGTGAAAATATGAGACATAGGTACTTTCAGATATGGAGGTGATGGACACATATACCTAATGAGTTTTACTGTGCATGCATGCATACATGTCCAGGCAGGTGTGTTGTTGCCCCTGGGGTACCTACACATTATGTTCTCTTCCCACGGATCCTGTTAATTAAGCCACCCTTAGTCAAACAAAGTGCACTAACAGGCGCGTAATCCACCCCCCCCCCACCCCCACCATGCTCTACCTATGTGAGTAGTTAGTTTTTTCTGATTTAACAAACAAGCGACGTAAATTGAAGGTTAGTTGAATTAAATACATGTAAATGAAAGGATTTGATGTGTCCAGCGTGACCTTCACTCCTAGCGGGACAGCACGACTGCAAAACTCACAAATAACAAGCAATATCTGTACACAAATGCATTGTGTAGCTGTTTTAGCAAGATCTGCATTTTTGTACAGTAAGATTTGGTCTCTCTCTTACGGTTTACCAGTGATGAAAAGTAAACAGACTACATGCGCTATAGCCTGAAAATTAAAAATATACATTTCATTTGTCATAAAATCATCTTAAACATATCGCATTTTAATCAAAATCGTTAGAACCGTTTTCGAGAAAAACAAAATTTTCGATAAGTTTTCTATGTAAAGTGGAATTTTAAATACGAACCTTTGTTTTTAAGCGAGTTTTCGATTTTGAGTTGCGTAGTTCACACACACGCGCGCGCGCGCGCGCGCGATCTTTTTCTAGAGATGATCTTGTTTGTTCAGAGGACCTCAAAACAAATATTTCCAGTGAAATCTCGACTTTGAATTTTTTAGGTTGAATACAATTATACTTCCCTACTTACTGTACGTAGTAAAAGTAAAAATGAGATCTGTGCACTCGCATAACTTTCTCTGCTCTGTTAACGGCAGTATTATTATTGTGCTACTGTAATAGTTAAAATGCGCCTCTCAGATAACACACACTGCATGGATTGTTCGTTCTCTGAAGTCGCTGATGTTGAGCGCATCACTTTAGCCACTGAAATCAAGTAGGTACATCACATCTCTTATTCTGTTAGTTTTCTCTTCACGTTGGTTTTCTAACATGTAAATGTTCACGCTTACTTGGAGAAAACGTGACAATGTTGCTTTTTGTGACACCAAACAAGTTCATGGTATTACTCGGCTTTGACGTGCCGTATGTTAATCATTACAGTAGATGTAACGCAACTAAAGCTTGCCAACGGGAGCTGCCCGAAATTTCTTTAGTACATAAAGTCAAGTTAGCTCGCTCGATTGAAGGACAGATGGTACTTCCACCTCTACTCATTCACTGGTCGGTGTATACCTCGTTAGACACACAAGAATGTCGCCGTATAACGGTACGGCACAAAAATAGTGTTCTGCGCATCCTGCAAGTTATAGAAATGACTTTGTTAAATATTTTCTTATACGTACAATAGAAATAGAATACAGTATACTTAAGTGATAGTTAAATGTTTTAAATCTGGTCACTATGTGATGACGTTTGTCTTTGCATGGCTAGGATATAAAAAGGCGAATAGCGGCTTCTTATTTGTAAAAGAACCAATAGGTATATCTCTTTCAGTTTATCAGTTATACAAAAGTCATTGAGACACAAGAGAACTTATGAGAATATTCACAGGAAATTCAACTTATACCTACATTTAATTTGTTATGAAAACATAAATTCCATATGAAGGATCGTTTTTCGTATGATGTGGAATTTACGTTTAGAGAAGCAGTTACTCGTATTTCCGGTGAAACTGTTAAACAAGCTAGCACGAAAAAAGGCAGAGATAGTGTAAATTGTGTGTTAGGCCATGAAATATTGTGTAGGTATCTGCGATAAAAGGTTACGAGAATGGAAGAGAAAGAAAAAATCCGATATTTACAGTACAATTTACGAGCAGTCAACAAGGAATTACATTCAATGGTAAACAAAAAGAGTTGATCTCTTGAGAGGGGCAAATCTGTTTACCTGCAGTAGCAGTAACTTAGAGCAGGCGTTCCTCAAGTGGGAATACATACTGTGTTTGTATATGTACCTACGCTTCCGTGCCATTTACCTGCGGCATATGCTAAAGTAGGTGCCTTAATTACCACTGGGGTCTTTTAAGATGTGAACTTGGGCGTTAAACTGGGCGCTCATCTGTTTTCCCCATAGGTTTTGTCCCCTTCAAAGGCATGTCCTGCACTAGTCGATAAGGTGTCTACCAACCATGATAAGAACTGTCTATAACAAACTCTTTCTTTCTTTCTTTCTTTCTTTCTTTCTTTCTTTCTTTCTTTCTTTCTTTCTTTCTTTCTTTCTTTCTTTCTTTCTTTCTTTCTTTCTTTCTTTCTTTCTTTCTTTCTTTCTTTCTTTCTTTCTTTTTCTTATTTTTTTAAATTAACGTCCTCCAACGTAACGTCATATCGGACGGTAAATGAATGAAATGGGTGAAATGATACTCAAATGAGCCCGAGGTCCATAGAGCTTAAGTTACCCGACATTCCTCTTCTTAGGATAAGATCGGAAAAAACCTTACCCGAATAACTTACCCTAAGCGAGATTCGAACTCGCGACCTCTTGAACGTGATGCAGACACGCTAACCATCACGCTACCGAGGCGGGCACTTCCTGTTTGTCAATACAATCCAAACATATTTCGCTTATACATAATTCTGTAAAGTTTGTTTTTGTTATCGGCGTAACTGTTTGCCTGAAGGAGTAACACGTGACCTAAAGCAGCCAATGAAATGGTCATGGTTTCATACAGCGAGGTGCGGCGACACTTTCTTTGCTCTTCTTTGTACATATTAGATACAACCGAAACCACCCGAAAATTCAATATAGAGAGTTTACCTCAGATACACGTTTTGAGGCCCCATGACTAAAAAAAATTATTTTTAAGGAACATTCCCTGTAAGTCACATGGAAATTTTCAAGAAAATGCCTCCAACGCAGATTACCTTTTCATGGAACGTTTTCTGAAGATTTTTATGTTTTCAAAAGTAGCTCTAACCTTTCTTTTTTATTAAAGTACCATGTTTAACATACTGTCATAACAGATGAAATGTGTATGTTGAATTTTCTATGTATATTCTCTGAAGTTCTCTAGATTCTGTGTAACTGAAACTGTAAGAGATACACAAAATATTACATTAAGAACGTTTATCTCGATAAGACAAGTGATGTCACCTGTTTTTTTTCCCTAGAAATAACCGCTTCCGAGATATTCTGTATTATTGATTTGCATTTTGACATAGTTAAAGCTGTAATCCCCTGGCACAACAGCCCATCCAGGACAAGACCTACCGCCTGACCTCTCCCTCCACTGCCTCTACCCACCACGGGCGTCATGGGTGGGGTGCAGTACTGAAGGTGGGACGTGATCAGGACCCCGGTCCCTCCCGGCCGGTTATGTGGTCCTATGTGAGGGGTCGCTACCTCACAATCAAGCGTCTCTTCAGTTGTCCCCTCAGGGACGTGACGAGGCTGAGTGTACCCCGGACCAGACCTCCCAGCAGGAGAAAATACCCTCGCCGGTATCCGGGATAGAACTCGGGTCTCCCGCTTGCTAAGTATCAACGCTACCACCGCGTTAAGGAGACCAACTGACATATATATATATATATATATATATATATATATATATATATATATAATTTTTTTTTTTTAAATAGGAAATCATTCGTTTCTTATGTCATGTCGATCAAACCCCAAGGAATGTCAGTCATCACTAGGGTTCGAACCTTTGTACAACTACCGCGAAATGAGGCGATCACAAGTTTCCTGTCACATGGGCACAGCTGACGTCATTGTCCCAGTACAACACATTGTGGAAATTCTTAATCCTACAAAAGATCATATGTGTTCAAACCACTAGTATTAGTATTTATTTTCCATAATAAAATCTACAAAAATCTTACAATTTTCATGTACATAAGTTTGAGTTGCTATTCTCCCCCCCCCCCCCCCCCCCCCTCGTTATTCCACCCTGCATTTTAACACCGTAGTTTTTTATGCATGATGGACCTTAACATAATATTGCTTTATTTTCCTAAACTATTTGTCTCTTGCTCTCCCCATAAATTCTCCCAGACTTTCAGAACAGAACATTTAAACTTTTGGCACTATCTACTTACACACTGTCTGATTATTTATTTAATTTGGATCCTTACCATTCTCTACCATATGCATATTTAACTGCAGTTGCTGGGATTCGAACTCTTGACGTTTGGACGCGCATCGCTCTAACGATCATGGCTAAGGTGCCTCTGAAAGAGATAAGAAAGCTGGTTTAGGAAAAACGTCATGTGTCGGCGGAAAAATGTCTATTAAAACATTTAAAAATCAGATGTGTTGTACTCACATGACTTTCTCTACTCTTGTACTAACCAATCTTATAAACTTTTTATTTCTACATCATCTTCCTCTTAGTTGAGATAAACATTTGCAAAAATTATCCTATTGCTTATTTTCTTATAGATACAAGGGGAATATGAGAATACAGTAGGGTTTGAGCGATAGTCAAATCTTTTAAAGCTTTCAAATTCGTTCTCTTTGCATTGCTAAGATATAAAAATGAATAACAATCTTCCACTTGACGAAGGTTCAAGTATTCCGAAAGTCACAGATAAAAACAAGTATCTCCGAAATAGTTCACTCCACCAAAAAAATCAACAAACTCATTTGGACATAAATTATGTCTATATTTTTGTATAGTAAGACTTGGTCTATCTCTTACGGTTTACTAGTTACACAAAACTCATCCAGAGTAAACAGGACTACATGGGCTATAGATAGAAAATTCAAAATATACATTTCATTTGTCATAAAAATATCGTTAACAAATAACATTTTAACTAAAATCGTTAGCCATTTTTAGAAAATAGAAATTTTGAATGAAAAGGGTGGTTTAGGATGCAGAAATTTTGTGTCGCATCTATGAAAAATACTAATTTTAAATGCCAACTTTTCTTTTAACCGACTTCTCGTTTTTGAATTATGCTGTTCTAGTTTGGGGGGGGGGGGATTGAAGGGCTTCAAAACGTATTGCCGGTGAAATCTCGACATCGAATTTTTGGATGGAAAACAATACTTCCTCTAATTACTATCCGTAGGAGAGAAGTCAAAAATGTAAAAGGGTCAATGGAATACAAAAATGGGTATCCTAGAACCATCTACGAAGCCACTTAAACATGTCACATACCTGTTACACCTACAACGGAATGTGTACTAAAGCTATTTCTGTAAATGTAATCTCGATTAGCGTGAAAATGAATTTGTGAGAAGATGACCTAGAGAGGGGTTGATTGATAGATGGACGTAGGATGCTGGGAAGGTGCCAGAATGTGGAACCAAGGTGTAGGTATCTCATTAAAGAAATGCTGTTTTATTCACCAAGGCACATGTTGGCTGCACTGCTTAACAATGGGAAGAGTCCCTCTCGTGAACCTCTCCACGGACAGACAGACAGAAGCTGCTGAAGACAAAAGCCAGAGATACGCGGTGGGGGTTAAAGATTCATCCTTTTAACACGGGATACTGCATTTCCATAAAGACAGAGGGGGTGTGCATGATTTGAGGGTAAATATACCAACTTGTAGTCGTGGGCTTAATTACCTCTCTCACTGAGCAGCTCTGGAATGCCGCAGATCGATTCTTGTCAAGCATATCTTAAAGCGAAACTTCCACTCTGGCTTAAGTAGCCGGCAGGTGTACAGTAAAGGACATGAGCAGTCGGTATTGTACAGTTGGTGACATTAGTAGTGGGTAGATCTACATACAGGACATGAACAGTCGGTATTGTACAGTTGGTGACAGTAGTGGGTAGATCTACATACAGGACACCAACAGTCGGTATTGTACAGTTGGTGACATTAGTAGTGGGTAGGTCTACATACAGGACATGAACAGTCGGTATTGTACAGTTGGTGACATTAGTAGTGGGTAGATCTACATACAGGACACGAGCAGTCGGTATTGTACAGTTGGTGACATTAGTAGTGGGTAGATCTACATACAGGACATGAACAGTCGGTATTGTACAGTTGGTGACATTAGTAGTGGGTAGATCTACATACAGGACACGAGCAGTCGGTATTGTACAGTTGGTGACATTAGTAGTGGGTAGGTCTACATACAGGACACCAACAGTCGGTATTGTACAGTTGGTGACATTAGTAGTGGGTAGATCTACATACAGGACACCAACAGTCGGTATTGTACAGTTGGTGACATTAGTAGTGGGTAGATCTACATACAGGAAATGAACAGTCGGTATTGTACAGTTGGTGACATTAGTAGTGGGTAGATCTACATACGGGACACCAACAGTCGGTATTGTACAGTTGGTGACATTAGTAGTGGGTAGATCTACATACAGGAAATGAACAGTCGGTATTGTACAGTTGGTGACATTAGTAGTGGGTAGGTCTACATACAGGACACCAACAGTCGGTATTGTACAGTTGGTGACATTAGTAGTGGGTAGGTCTACATACAGGACATGAACAGTCGGTATTGTACAGTTGGTGACATTAGTAGTGGGTAGATCTACATACAGGACATGAACAGTCGGTATTGTACAGTTGGTGACATTAGTAGTGGGTAGGTCTACATACAGGACATGAACAGTCGGTATTGTACAGTTGGTGACATTAGTAGTGGGTAGGTCTACATACAGGACATGAACAGTCGGTATTGTACAGTTGGTGACATTAGTAGTGGGTAGGTCTACATACAGGACACCAACAGTCGGTATTGTACAGTTGGTGACATTAGTAGTGGGTAGATCTACATACAGGAAATGAACAGTCGGTATTGTACAGTTGGTGACATTAGTAGTGGGTAGGTCTACATACAGGACACCAACAGTCGGTATTGTACAGTTGGTGACATTAGTAGTGGGTAGGTCTACATACAGGACACCAACAGTCGGTATTGTACAGTTGGTGACATTAGTAGTGGGTAGGTCTACATACAGGACACCAACAGTCGGTATTGTACAGTTGGTGACATTAGTAGTGGGTAGGTCTACATACAGGACACCAACAGTCGGTATTGTACAGTTGGTGACATTAGTAGTGGGTAGATCTACATACAGGACACCAACAGTCGGTATTGTACAGTTGGTGACATTAGTAGTGGGTAGGTCTACATACAGGACATGAACAGTCGGTATTGTACAGTTGGTGACATTGGTAGTGGGTAGATCTACATACAGGACACCAACAGTCGGTATTGTACAGTTGGTGACATTAGTAGTGGGTAGGTCTACATACAGGACACCAACAGTCGGTATTGTACAGTTGGTGACATTAGTAGTGGGTAGGTCTACATACAGGACATGAACAGTCGGTATTGTACAGTTGGTGACATTAGTAGTGGGTAGATCTACATACGGGACACCAACAGTCGGTATTGTACAGTTGGTGACATTAGTAGTGGGTAGATCTACATACAGGACACCAACAGTCGGTATTGTACAGTTGGTGACATTAGTAGTGGGTAGGTCTACATACAGGACATGAACAGTCGGTATTGTACAGTTGGTGACATTAGTAGTGGGTAGGTCTACATACGGGACACCAACAGTCGGTATTGTACAGTTGGTGACATTAGTAGTGGGTAGGTCTACATACAGGACACCAACAGTCGGTATTGTACAGTTGGTGACATTAGTAGTGGGTAGGTCTACATACAGGACATGAACAGTCGGTATTGTACAGTTGGTGACATTAGTAGTGGGTAGGTCTACATACGGGACACCAACAGTCGGTATTGTACAGTTGGTGACATTAGTAGTGGGTAGGTCTACATACAGGACATGAACAGTCGGTATTGTACAGTTGGTGACATTAGTAGTGTGTAGGTCTACATACGGGACATGAACAGTCGGTATTGTACAGTTGGTGACATTAGTAGTGGGTAGGTCTACATACAGGACATGAACAGTCGGTATTGTACAGTTGGTGACATTAGTAGTGGGTAGATCTACATACAGGACATGAACAGTCGGTATTGTACAGTTGGTGACATTAGTAGTGGGTAGATCTACATACAGGACATGAACAGTCGGTATTGTACAGTTGGTGACATTAGTAGTGTGTAGGTCTACATACGGGACATGAACAGTCGGTATTGTACAGTTGGTGACATTAGTAGTGGGTAGATCTACATACAGGACACCAACAGTCGGTATTGTACAGTTGGTGACATTAGTAGTGTGTAGGTCTACATACAGGACACCAACAGTCGGTATTGTACAGTTGGTGACATTAGTAGTGTGTAGGTCTACATACAGGACATGAACAGTCGGTATTGTACAGTTGGTGACATTAGTAGTGGGTAGATCTACATACAGGACATGAACAGTCGGTATTGTACAGTTGGTGACATTAGTAGTGGGTAGGTCTACATACAGGACATGAACAGTCGGTATTGTACAGTTGGTGACATTAGTAGTGGGTAGATCTACATACAGGACATGAACAGTCGGTATTGTACAGTTGGTGACATTAGTAGTGGGTAGATCTACATACGGGACATGAACAGTCGGTATTGTACAGTTGGTGACATTAGTAGTGGGTAGATCTACATACAGGACACCAACAGTCGGTATTGTACAGTTGGTGACATTAGTAGTGGGTAGGTCTACATACAGGACATGAACAGTCGGTATTGTACAGTTGGTGACATTAGTAGTGGGTAGATCTACATACAGGACATGAACAGTCGGTATTGTACAGTTGGTGACATTAGTAGTGGGTAGGTCTACATACGGGACACCAACAGTCGGTATTGTACAGTTGGTGACATTAGTAGTGGGTAGATCTACATACGGGACACCAACAGTCGGTATTGTACAGTTGGTGACATTAGTAGTGGGTAGATCTACATACAGGACACCAACAGTCGGTATTGTACAGTTGGTGACATTAGTAGTGGGTAGGTCTACATACGGGACACCAACAGTCGGTATTGTACAGTTGGTGACATTAGTAGTGGGTAGATCTACATACAGGACACCAACAGTCGGTATTGTACAGTTGGTGACATTAGTAGTGTGTAGGTCTACATACAGGACACCAACAGTCGGTATTGTACAGTTGGTGACATTAGTAGTGGGTAGATCTACATACGGGACATGAACAGTCGGTATTGTACAGTTGGTGACATTAGTAGTGGGTAGATCTACATACAGGACATGAACAGTCGGTATTGTACAGTTGGTGACATTAGTAGTGGGTAGGTCTACATACAGGACACCAACAGTCGGTATTGTACAGTTGGTGACATTAGTAGTGGGTAGATCTACATACGGGACACCAACAGTCGGTATTGTACAGTTGGTGACATTAGTAGTGGGTAGGTCTACATACAGGACATGAACAGTCGGTATTGTACAGTTGGTGAC
The DNA here is from genome assembly GCA_030765045.1 of Tenodera sinensis. Classification (NCBI taxonomy): domain Eukaryota; kingdom Metazoa; phylum Arthropoda; class Insecta; order Mantodea; family Mantidae; genus Tenodera; species Tenodera sinensis. The sequence continues at coordinate 110,688,614 of CM060972.1, read as the reverse complement.
ATTAGTAGTGGGTAGATCTACATACAGCACATGAACAGTCGGTATTGTACAGTTGGTGACATTAGTAGTGGGTAGATCTACATACAGGACATGAACAGTCGGTATTGTACAGTTGGTGACATTAGTAGTGGGTAGGTCTACATACAGGACACCAACAGTCGGTATTGTACAGTTGGTGACATTAGTAGTGGGTAGATCTACATACAGCACATGAACAGTCGGTATTGTACAGTTGGTGACATTAGTAGTGGGTAGATCTACATACAGGACATGAACAGTCGGTATTGTACAGTTGGTGACATTAGTAGTGGGTAGGTCTACATACAGGACACCAACAGTCGGTATTGTACAGTTGGTGACATTAGTAGTGGGTAGATCTACATACAGCACATGAACAGTCGGTATTGTACAGTTGGTGACATTAGTAGTGGGTAGGTCTACATACAGGACATGAACAGTCGGTATTGTACAGTTGGTGACATTAGTAGTGGGTAGATCTACATACAGCACATGAACAGTCGGTATTGTACAGTTGGTGACATTAGTAGTGGGTAGATCTACATACGGGACATGAACAGTCGGTATTGTACAGTTGGTGACATTAGTAGTGGGTAGATCTACATACAGGACATGAACAGTCGGTATTGTACAGTTGGTGACATTAGTAGTGGGTAGATCTACATACAGCACATGAACAGTCGGTATTGTACAGTTGGTGACATTAGTAGTGGGTAGATCTACATACGGGACACCAACAGTCGGTATTGTACAGTTGGTGACATTAGTAGTGGGTAGGTCTACATACAGGACACCAACAGTCGGTATTGTACAGTTGGTGACATTAGTAGTGGGTAGATCTACATACAGCACATGAACAGTCGGTATTGTACAGTTGGTGACATTAGTAGTGGGTAGATCTACATACGGGACACCAACAGTCGGTATTGTACAGTTGGTGACATTAGTAGTGGGTAGGTCTACATACGGGACACCAGCAGTCGGTATTGTACAGTTGGTGACATTAGTAGTGGGTAGATCTACATACGGGACATGAACAGTCGGTATTGTACAGTTGGTGACATTAGTAGTGGGTAGATCTACATACAGGACACCAACAGTCGGTATTGTACAGTTGGTGACATTAGTAGTGGGTAGATCTACATACGGGACATGAACAGTCGGTATTGTACAGTTGGTGACATTAGTAGTGGGTAGATCTACATACGGGACATGAACAGTCGGTATTGTACAGTTGGTGACATTAGTAGTGGGTAGATCTACATACAGGACATGAACAGTCGGTATTGTACAGTTGGTGACATTAGTAGTGGGTAGATCTACATACAGTACATGAACAGTCGGTATTGTACAGTTGGTGACATTAGTAGTGGGTAGATCTACATACAGGACATGAACAGTCGGTATTGTACAGTTGGTGACATTAGTAGTGGGTAGATCTACATACAGGACACCAACAGTCGGTATTGTACAGTTGGTGACATTAGTAGTGTGTAGATCTACATACGGGACACCAACAGTCGGTATTGTACAGTTGGTGACATTAGTAGTGTGTAGATCTACATACGGGACACCAACAGTCGGTATTGTACAGTTGGTGACATTAGTAGTGGGTAGATCTACATACAGGACACCAACAGTCGGTATTGTACAGTTGGTGACATTAGTAGTGGGTAGATCTACAAACAGCACATGAACAGTCGGTATTGTACAGTTGGTGACATTAGTAGTGGGTAGGTCTACATACAGGACATGAACAGTCGGTATTGTACAGTTGGTGACATTAGTAGTGGGTAGGTCTACATACAGGACATGAACAGTCGGTATTGTACAGTTGGTGACATTAGTAGTGTGTAGATCTACATACGGGACACCAACAGTCGGTATTGTACAGTTGGTGACATTAGTAGTGGGTAGATCTACATACAGGACACCAACAGTCGGTATTGTACAGTTGGTGACATTAGTAGTGGGTAGATCTACATACGGGACACCAACAGTCGGTATTGTACAGTTGGTGACATTAGTAGTGGGTAGGTCTACATACAGGACATGAACAGTCGGTATTGTACAGTTGGTGACATTAGTAGTGTGTAGATCTACATACGGGACACCAACAGTCGGTATTGTACAGTTGGTGACATTAGTAGTGGGTAGATCTACATACAGGACACCAACAGTCGGTATTGTACAGTTGGTGACATTAGTAGTGGGTAGATCTACATACAGCACATGAACAGTCGGTATTGTACAGTTGGTGACATTAGTAGTGGGTAGATCTACATACAGCACATGAACAGTCGGTATTGTACAGTTGGTGACATTAGTAGTGGGTAGATCTACATACAGCACATGAACAGTCGGTATTGTACAGTTGGTGACATTAGTAGTGGGTAGGTCTACATACAGGACACCAACAGTCGGTATTGTACAGTTGGTGACATTAGTAGTGGGTAGGTCTACATACAGGACATGAACAGTCGGTATTGTACAGTTGGTGACATTAGTAGTGGGTAGATCTACATACAGCACATGAACAGTCGGTATTGTACAGTTGGTGACATTAGTAGTGGGTAGGTCTACATACAGGACACCAACAGTCGGTATTGTACAGTTGGTGACATTAGTAGTGGGTAGGTCTACATACAGGACACCAACAGTCGGTATTGTACAGTTGGTGACATTAGTAGTGGGTAGATCTACATACAGCACATGAACAGTCGGTATTGTACAGTTGGTGACATTAGTAGTGGGTAGGTCTACATACAGGACATGAACAGTCGGTATTGTACAGTTGGTGACATTAGTAGTGGGTAGATCTACATACAGCACATGAACAGTCGGTATTGTACAGTTGGTGACATTAGTAGTGGGTAGGTCTACATACGGGACATGAACAGTCGGTATTGTACAGTTGGTGACATTAGTAGTGGGTAGATCTACATACAGCACATGAACAGTCGGTATTGTACAGTTGGTGACATTAGTAGTGGGTAGGTCTACATACAGGACACCAACAGTCGGTATTGTACAGTTGGTGACATTAGTAGTGGGTAGGTCTACATACAGGACACCAACAGTCGGTATTGTACAGTTGGTGACATTAGTAGTGGGTAGATCTACATACAGCACATGAACAGTCGGTATTGTACAGTTGGTGACATTAGTAGTGGGTAGATCTACATACGGGACATGAACAGTCGGTATTGTACAGTTGGTGACATTAGTAGTGGGTAGATCTACATACGAGACACGGGCAGTCCGCATGTGTTCTATTGAAAACGTTACACACCCCGACCATGCTTGAGCACGTTGTCACGTGACCTTCGGAACTAGTTTTGCGTAGCGGTGGCGGTAGGAGCACAAAGAATATACTGAACTACGTATTGTATTTCTTAACACATGGAGTCCCTGGTCCACTCTGCATAACACCGCTTGTCTTTTATGTATTGTTTTACAAGGTTTGCGGATTAAGAGTATAAATTTACCAGAAGACGGATTACATTAGCTCTCGCACTGTGTATAGGGTTATCACTAGTTTGCTAATTGTTATTGGCAGGGGAGTAAACCTCTTTGAAGGCCATCACGGTTTGAAAAATCTAATAACTTTCTCTACTCACTCTTGTACTAACCATTCTTACAAACTCTTATTCCTATATCTTCTTCGTGTTAGTTGAGTTAAACATTTGTACACATTGTCTTATTGTTAATTTTCCTGTAGGTATAAGGGAAGGAAGAGAAAACAGTAGTCAATTCCTTTAATGCTGGTCGCTATATGATGGTTTTGATATTTCGTTTTCCTTGCACGGCTGAGATAAAAAAGTAAAATACCTTTCTTTTGAGAAAATTATAACTATTCCAAAACTCACACAATCAGTATCTTCAGAATGGTTCACTCCACAAAACATTAATTTGGACATAAATTGTGAGTTTTAGAGATCTATATTTTTGTATAGTAAGATTTGGTTTATCTCTTACGCTTTGTCAGTTATACAAAAGTCATTCATAGTAAACACGACTACATAGAAAATTCAAAATATACATTTCATTCGTTATATCTTAAACATATGCCATTTTAATCAAAATCGTCAGAGCAAGTTCTAGAAAATCTAAATTTTACATTTAAAGAGTAGTCACATTCTTGAAAAATGTTGAACTTAAATACAAACTTTGGTTTTTTAAGAGCTCTTTAGTTTTTGAGTACCTATTTTTTTGTTGACAGAAAGACGCGCGCGCACACAAATACACACACACAATTGAAATGAAATTTTGATATCGAATTTTTGGATGGAATACAGTACTTCCCCTACTAACTATATGTACTGGACATAAGGGGAGGGTAATCAGGGAAAGAAGTAGAAACTAAAAATGTTTGAAGATCTGGAGAAGATCCAAAACTAGGGAACCGTCTTTAAATACTATGAAAATACCTGCAGTTTACAATTATTGTATGAAATAGGACTTAGTTTTTGGGCAGCAGGTGACCATTATGCCCTTGGTGAAATTTGCACCAGTTATGATAGGTAAACATACAATAATTTTTGTTTGGATTGCAAGCATGTTTAGTTTTGTTCCTACAAAAAGGATTTTAATTGACCACTAGCAGCAAATTGAATGAAGGTAAACATCAATTAAATTTCTAGCGTTTCGTCTGTTTTCTTGCCTGCAGACAGACAAGCTTTCAATAGTGTTGGCAGAGCAGATATCTACTTCTATGTTCATATCTCTGGAATATCTGAAGATAAAAACCAGGCTTTAAATTTTTATTTGAACATTTCTGTTTCTTAGTGCAGATCCTAGATTTTCATTCAGCACTGATCTTCTTTGTATTATTCTTGCAATTCCAGGGGAAATGGATTATATTAAAATAAATGTTCTTTTTTTTTATTGACTACCTGATTTAAACTCAAAGTTGTACACTGTTTTGTTGTAATGGGGTAGTTAATGCACACTCACAAGCACATGGGCATTTAAATTATGACGTCATCGCCTTTTAAATGGCGATGTGACGTAACCGAGGTAGATCAGATTTTTCATCATTTTTGCGCAAATTTCGCCGTTGCCTCCCCTTAAGGCAATGTATCTGAAAATTAAAAGCTCCATATTTTTTTGTGATTCCTTTGAATATTTTTTCACACAGTCAGAACATGAAATATATGCTATATACAAAATTCCAGTGTTCTATGTCAAATCGTTCTTAAGACTTTACAGTTTATGAAGAACATAAAACTTTCAAATTTACTGTAAATGTCAACATAATGTAATATATGTACTTATAATTGTAAATTAATATCCACAATGTATTACTATGTATGGTCGTGATAAGGCTTTACTATGAAGTAACTAGTGCAGTAGAGCGAGCGAGCGAGCGAGCGAGCGAGGGAGGCAAGTAATATAATACATAACACTGTGTTTGTGATAGGCAGGGAAGGGAAGGTGTCACTGTGTTACTTTGAAGAATGCTGCCGACGTGATATTGATATGGTAATGCCGTTGTTCCTTCTGATTCAACTCGCTCTTCGTTAAAATAAAACATATTGACATCGTGTATTGTTTTGTAACAAGGAGAGAGGGAGGAATCTTATCAATACTCACACCTTAGCAGGTAGACAAGGTATTAGGTATATTCTACCCAGATTGCATTGTTAGAAAAAGCTCTGTGAGCGTGTGTGTACGTCAACAGCTAAAATAAAAAATAAAAACTCGGTAAAAGCCAAACTTGCTATTCAAGCTTAATTTCTTTTAAGGATGCGACACGAAAATTTTGAAGAAAATTCCCCCACCCTAAACTACCCTTTATTTACATGCAAAACATTTTCATAATTTCGATTTTCTTGAAAATGGCTTAAACGATTTTGATTAAAATGCCATATGTTTAAAATATTTTTATGACAAAAGAAATTTATATCGTGAATTTTCTGTCTATAGCATATGTAGTTCTATTTTAAGAGATAGACCAAATCTTACTACAGAAAAATTGTAGATCTTGCTGAAACACACCATTTATGTCCAAATACAAAGAGAATGGAATCTCAGTTTTCAAAGATTTGATTATCACTTAAAGCCTACCGTATTCCCATATTGCCCTTGTACCTGCAAGGAAATAAGCATAAAATAACTTGCAAGAATGGTTAGTACAAGAGTAGAGAAAGTCATGTGAGTGTAATACATCACATTTTCCTTATTGAACTTCGAATTATCCAAGTTCTACTGTACTTTTAGTTTTAACTCATTGGTTTTTTTTATCTGTCCATGTAAACAATGTAATTTCAAAGGCGTCAGGTAGCAACCACCTGTTTATGTGGATTAAAGTAGATAGTAGACATAGGCATAAGGTTTTGTGGCGATGGTTTTACAAAAGCGAGGAGAGAAACTCATGTGACTGCAACAACCCGTATTTATACGGAAACCTCGAGTTCGTAGCTACTATATTTACATTCAGGTTGAAAAAATGGTGAGTTTGGTGTAGATGTGAGTGCGCATGCTCAAGTTTAGTGTTTTGTTCACATGCTATTTAACGGGTGAATGGAAGTGTCTTTGTGTCCAGGTGTGACGTCATTAGGGACGCGTAAAGACGCCCGATGTTACACTGTTTATAATGCACTTGGAAATGAGAAGGTTGCCATGGGAACGCCACTCCCATCTACTGAACCAGGCTCTGTCATCATCTAAACATTGCGACCGATTCCCCAATTAATACAAAAATCTCTTTGCTTAGCCAGCAAATTAAGAAGAAAAGTATTTCAAACCTCGAACAAATAACTATTTCCGAGGTATTCCTTATCTAAGCAAATGTTTTGTTTTAATTAAATTATTTTGTGTATCTCTTACAGTTTCTCAGATATACGAAAGTCATGTCAATAAAAATCAATAGCCATTTTTGAGGAAAAAAATTTCAAAATTTTCGATGTAGGTGGGTGGGTAGTTTGTGGTGGAGAATTTTTTTTCGAAATATTAGTCTCATATTAAACATAGTACGTCTTTCGTTCTTCATTTATGGTGTTCACATAATTATGTATGTAGAGATTTTTTACTTTCTCTACTACGTATAGTAAGTAGAGGAATTCCCCGGAGATGTTTTGAAGCCCCTGAATAAAAAAAAAAAAAAAAAAAAAAAAGTGTGTATGCGTCAGTCGGAGTGTATGTGCATGTAAACATAACTCAAAAACGAAAATTCGGTGAAACACCAAAGTTGGTACTTACTGAAGTTTAATATCTTTTAAGGATGCGACACGAACATTTTGAAGAAAACTCCTCCACCGTAAAGTGCAGTTTACTTGGAAAGATTTTCGAAAATAACTAAAGATTTTGATTAAAATGCCATATTTTTATAACAAATGAAATGTATATTTTGAATTTTCTGGCTATAGAGTTTTGTATAACTGGTAAAGCTTAAGATATAAACCAAATCTTACTATAAAAAAATATATATCTTGCTAAAACACACAATTTATGTCTGAATGCATTTTTTATAAAGTGAACAATTTAGGAGATTTAAAACATTTTTGTTGAGAATGTTAAAAAGCTCCGCCCAGAGTTAATAATTAACTAAGTATTTAGTAGAATTAGATGTTGCAAGTGATGGAGTTAAATTTGCAGCTAATAAGATGAAGGAGGGAGGGAATGAATGAGACAATAAACTTGTTGAATGCTAGCAATTATACGTACAAGCGACGCAGTGTTGCCAACTGGTGAACGAAAAGTAAGTCAGTCCCCTTTAAGATACAAGTAGGTATCGAGGGAAGATCGATCGATAAGTCAGGGAATTTTCTGTCAAGTTGTCTGCCTCAAGTGCTGGGTCCTTACTTCGAGACTACTACACAAGTGTGAATTAAAATAAATATGTAACAGTCACACGATTACCATACCCGCCGCTTTATTAAACTTACTCGTAAAACAGTTATTTCTAACAGTATTCGGTTTTTACTTTTAAAAAATCTGATGTTACTCGCATGACTTTCTCTACTCACTTTTGTAGTAACTATTCTTACAAACTCTTATTCTTCTATTTCATATTAGTACAAGTAAACATTTGTACTGATTTTCTTGTAGGTACAAGGAGAATATAGTACACTTTAAGTGATAGTCAAATGTTTTAAGAATTGGTCGCTATGTGACGGCTTTGAAATCCAATTCTCATAACATGACATTTATGTTTGAGGATAAGGTGAAGCTAGGGAAACAGAAGAAGTAGGTAACCTAGACTCGACTCGGGACCTGTTGAATATAAGGTAGACAGAGGTGGGTGTGGTTGCTTGCTTTTGGCTATCACACTCATCCTTTTATTCACGTTTTTCTACTCTGGCGTTGAAACATATCGTTTATATTAGCATTTAGTTTCTAACCAAAAATTCGATACCTAAATTTACCTGGAGCTTCCCTGATTAAAAACGCATTATTAGAAAATGGCTCATGTTTTTGAAGAGCATAACTCAAAAACAAAAAGTGCGTTAATTGAGTTCACAAACTTGCAAGGATGCAATAGGATTCTCACATTACCCTTTCCATGGATATGTTTGATTTTCTCAGAAATGTCACTGCGATTGTGATTACGTTTTGTATAGTAGTAACCCTGCTTCTCTTGTGCTTGTACAGCCCTTGTTCTATATCCTGTAATGTTAAAAAAAACTCCATTTTCGTGACTTAACCATTTCCGAGCTATTACTTATTGATTTCCATTTTAAATAAGCGGTTTTTTTTTATGGAAAGACATTGCTAGTTTTATTTCCTTTTTCTCTTGTACATGCAAAGAACATAGTGTCAAAAACATTACTTAGAAACAGGTCTTAAAATAGTTAACTATCACTTAAGTTTACTATATTGCCCTTGTACCTACTAGAAAATTAGTAGTAAGATAATTTGTACAAATTTTTATCTGTATTGAAAGAAGCTTCTGTTTAGGTGCCATATAAAACGGTTGTGAACGCCTTTCGAACTAATATACCAACACATGCACGATCCAGCACGCTCTCACAGTTTTTATCATGTTGCAATCCTACTTAGGTACGCGCATGCTCCGATAATGCACAACTGATTCTGGATCCTGTTGGAACAACCTTAATTAATCCGCGGCCGCCATTGTGTTGTTCGTGTGTGCGTGATTTTGTCTTGAATTGTTCTAGAGCCTTATATGCGTTCGTAGTTACCGTTATTAGGATATTTAGTGTTCGGAAGTGACTGATTTCGTCTGCAGTTTAACGTAATGTCGACCATATTGAATTGTTGGGAACTGCCGATAAGGTGTTTGCTACACTGACAGTGTAGAGTGGTCGCTCTGTTTACCTTCTGGTCTGAATCAATTCAGTGCAAGAATACTGTAGTATAAGTCACTTGTTGTATCGTGAGAAAGTTAATCACCGTAGTATAGATTCTGTGCTGAAGAACCAGTACACAAGAACATGCAAAAGGAAAGTGGCTAGAGAAAACAATGTGAATGTGATTTGTTGCAATTCTATTTCAATCATACAAAATTGTATGACTTGTAGGTTGAAGGGCGAGCAGAGAGGGACACATGAATGTGTTAGGTAAAAGAAAAGCGAGTATAGAAGACCATGTGAATGTAATACGTTGTATACTGGAATACATAGGTACGGGTACTGAATTTTGAGGTGATCCCTGCTGTACGTACTAGAGGAAGTAAAAAGTAGAGTGAAGGGATATAAAGTTGTGGCACACGCTGTAGCTGGACAGAAAGTGATACAGCAGAGAAATTAAGTTTGCAGTAAATCCATTAGGATCCGTATCGCGTGGGCTTCTTCGATCAGACCGACCGACCCACCGTCATTTGTTACGGCTAGGAAAACATTGACGCGTCCTGTGTCCGCAGTGGTCTGGAAAACTCAATTGCACTCGCAAAATGGAACCACCACACTTCCTTTGCATAATTCGGCCAAGGAGAAGAACGGCTGTCAAAAAACATGACAGTCGCATATTAAGTGTTTAACATGCGTTTGTGTCAGTCTCTCTAGAACGTACAAACCGTTTCCTATTCAAATATCACATTTAAAAGTCAAAAACTCACTCTTTCGTTCTAAAACTTTTCTTCAGTACAAGTTGTGAAAGCAAGTTTTACCTTTACTTCCTAAGACCGACCATGTTTTTCGTGGTTTTCCCTGGTTGACAAGCTGTTTTCTCTGCTACTATGAACTTGAATGTGTTTAACACAAATTGCGTGTTTTAACGAGATCTGTTTCTCAAATGGAAGGTCGTTATTCACTTTATCTCTTGACCGTGCAAAGAGAGGGGAATTTCCAACCAATAGTTAGTACAAGAGTAGAAGTCATGTGAGTGTATAAAGCAGAATTTTTATGCAGTAAAATTTTGTGCATCTCTTAGAGTTTATCCGTCATTCAGAATAAAGAGAACTTCAGAAAATTTTTACGGAAACTGCAAGATAAATATTTAATTTTTCACGGAAATGTTTATATATATATGGTATTTTAATAAAAATCTGAAGCCATTTTTAAAAACTTTAAAAGTTCTATACACGAGAGCTATTCATAAAGTAAGGTACACATAGGTTGTATATAGTCCCTTACGCCCTTCTCTATTTGTTCACATAGTTGTCATGTTTCTTTAAACATTTGTCTTCTAGAACTTTTGTAAGTCTGTGACCATAACTAATGGAAATTGTCAAAAACAATCACAGACCGCATTTCACAGTCGACGGGCCAATCGACTATTTTAAACATATTGGACCGTCTCTTCAGCCGAACACCGGGACACAGCCAATATAAAGCGCGTCGTTGCACGCGGAAGGAATGCTGGCAGTCGGTGTTCCCGCGAAATTCCATGAGCTATTCGTTTCGGACCTTACTTTACAAATTGCCCTCGTATGTGAAGGTGTATTTTTTTTTTTTTTTTTTTTTTTTTTAATTTTCGTGTCGTATGCTTTGAAAATACTGAACATAAATATCAACTTTGTTATTTAACGGACTTTTAATTTTTGAGTTGTACACACACACACACACACACACACACAGACACACACACACACACACGAGGTTTGCACGGGTTCGAGATTGAAAACGAAGGGATACAAAATAATAATCATACTTTTTGGTCACCTATGCCGAAATTCCGAGAATGACACAATTATCGTAATATTTCTTTACTGGGAATTCTACATGATTATTCCGTTGAAACGTTAATAAAAATGAGATTATAACGATATAATAATAATGATAATGATAATAAAAACAATTGCACAATCGCACCGACCTCTTCTGGAGCTTGGGCTTGGTTGAGCCCGGGCCGAACCTAAGAATGTCGGCCCGTGAAGGGCTAATAGGCGCGCGCACACGCACGCACAAACAGAGACGCGCGTACATGCGCACACATTTTTCCAAAAATACTTTCTCTGTTTCACGAGGTATGACAATGCATATTTCCATTGAAATATTGACTTTGAATTTTTGACTGCAATTGTGTCTCTCCTCTACCTAGTAGACAAAATAAAAATGTTGGTTCATTTGACTAAAAGCAGTGCTGTGTTAAGGTAAAGTTTGATAATAAAGACAAGAGCATAATGATAATAGCGTCTTGAGGGGATCCCACCGCTGACACCAAATCTTTACAAGCGCTCGGTGAATAGGAGCCCGTTATTTATCGCCTGTGTGCTTATAAAATATGGCTTCCTGTCGTGTCCCAGAACGGCGCGATAATAGAATTTCCCTTCATCGTGACAACATTGGCAACACGTCCTCGGGGTAGGTAGGTATATTCCTTCATATCTTGTTACTACTACGCAAGGCAAATTGCGCTACCAACATAACAAAAACTAGACCGCTTTCTTTACAACGTACAAATTTGGAACATAACACTCGGGTTGGAAATCTGTGCAAGGTTTCTAGCAATGACGAGGTAAATAAGTTTCTATACAAAATACCACAACCCTTCACACTCAAGGAATTAATGCCCATTTTGAGGTCCTTAGAGTGGTACGAACAACTCCTCGCGCACGTTTGTTAATGCATGTCTTGAATACCTACCCTAACACAAAAATGAAATGTTGCATGAATACCAAACTTGGTATTTAGATTCAGTATCTTCTAAAGATGCAACACGAACCGCACCCTAAACTACCCTTTGCTTATCTCTTAGGATTAAAATACCATATGTTTAAGATATTTTTATGGCAAAAGAAATGCATATGTTGAATTTTGTGTAAATGTCCGCTGAAGATCTCTTTATTCTGAATAACGTTTGTATAACTAAAACTATAAGAGTAACATGAAATGTTACTGTACAAAATGTACATCTCATTAAAACAAACAATTTATGTTCAGATAACGTTTTCATTGTATTACCCATTTCCGAGATATTCGTTGGTATTGTGACAAAATGTAGTGTGGTTACTTTTTTATCACTTGGTCTTCTAAAATTTTACCACAAATAGTTTTCTTCTTGTCGTTAACACAGTCGACAGTCTTTCATGATATTACAACTCACAACTGTTTTTCTTCCTATAACCTTGACTTATTTCTTTTAGTGTTTTTCTTCACTTTCTCTGTCTGATACCCTAACCACGACGCTCGTTGAATCATCTTACGATGTATCGAGACGATGACAAACGCACTCTGTGGCAATTATCAGCACTCAGCCATTCTGGTCTCGTTATATACGGGGGATGACAGAAGTCTCGAGAACGTTCCCGAAATCCCTTTTGTTTCTGTCGCTTCGGTTGTTTGCTATGTACACACAGCAGTCGCCCGAGACAGCCCAGGTCTAAATGTCTGCGCGCTCGCCGGCACAGCATGTGATGCGAGGTAGAATGACCCCTCCGTCCTTTGTTTAGCGCCGAGCCCGGCGGCACAACACTAACACGCGTGGAGTTTGTTCAATAATAGGACTGGTCACGTAGCAGTATCATGTACCAGCTCACTCCGCGGTAGCCTAGCTCACGTTGTTTGGAATAACGTTATGAACAGCGGATGTTCAAAGTGTCAGGGTTGTAGAGAAAACGTCATTATGTGCGGAAGAATAGGTGGTCCCGTCCGCGGCTACTGCAGAGAAACGTCTAGTCTTGTAAGGTGACGCATCACGTGCATGTGGTGCACAAGTAACGTTACATATTTTATTTTAGTTTAACTCTTTTTGGAACACACTGTATATTCTTTTTTCTGCATTTATTTTCGTAGCTTTACCTCCAGTTTTTTCGTTTTAATTACGCTGTTTCATTTCCTTATCGACTTCTCATTTCCGTTTCGTCCTCTCTATTGAAAACGCTAGACATGCTTCCGTGATCGAAGTTGGCACAACTGAGGGGATGCCTGGAGCTTCAAATAAATATTTGTTTAGAGTATGCCCAGCAGCGTTTGACTTGCAGTTGTGACCAATAACACAAACCTACAACATCAAATGTGTGTATCTTTTTACGTTCTAAGGGTTTAAAGGGCATAAGAGCCGAAAATTGTCAAAATAGTGAAATTATAATCTTCAACTTTTAATGTAATCTTGTGAGTATGACTTTCTTATCTTTTACGACGGTGAAAAGTTTTACGAAATCAAACAAGCATTGTCGATTTGAGTTCTTATTGTGGATTGAATACCGCAAGGAATCACGGACACAGATGGAACTGAATTTATCAAAGATGCTAACTTGCACCGTTCTCGTAAAACGCTTCACGCTCGTCATTTTTTCTAAAACACAACAAAGCCACTTTTATTGTTTCTGTAATCTCATAATATACGCTTATAAAGATGGTTCACTAACCTCAGAAGGTACTTAAAAGACACATATTTCTACAGGTGCGCCAATATGAACCAAGTGACCAATATAAAAGCTTGAATTCCCTATGCTTGACGCTTTCGGAGCCAAAATGATCTCATTCGTGATTGAACTCAACATGGACACATGGATCCTATTGAGAATAGTCAATTACAAAATATTCGAAAATAACTCAAATATAATGATTTCGTTTCTTTTAAGAACATAACATTCTAAAACTGTTGCCATAGTGACTTGACTGGCAGATGGGAAGCTCATATCTGTCCTGCAAGATCCGCCACTGCGCAGAGCAGGAATTCCCGGCATGCTTTGCAAGATGTGCGTGTTGTTAATAAAGAAAGCCAGGCAGGAAGACATCATTAAAATACTTCCTCTTTTGTTGTGAATTCACTGAACGAGTGTTCTTCTGAATAAAATATTCTCGCAAAAACAAAACACACTCACACCTGGTATTTTCCCCCTGGGTTGTCACGTGACACTAGCCTATTGTACTGCGTCTGCTGCAGTTAGACAGAGAAGCTGATACTATTTGTTGGTTCCACTCTGAAGCAGAAATTCAGTGTACGCGAAAAAGGGTCACGTGATGACCGCGAGGTTAACATGCCTTCTACACGTGACCAACGGTCGAATGTTTAAAACCTAGGTGGCGCATGATCATGGTCCCTCTTCACTGGACAGTAACAAAATGTATATCACCACTAGTGACCTCTAGTAAATGGTATACAGTGTTATGATAGACCAGAGCTTATCTGTGTGTCTATCCTTCATCATGATCATGGTGCCTCTTCACTGGACTGTAACAAAATGTATATCACCACTAGTGACCTCTAGTAAATGGTATACAGTGTTATGATAGACCAGAGCTTATCTGTGTGTCTATCCTTCATCATGATCATGGTCCCTCTTCACTGGACAGTAACAAAATGTATATCACCACTAGTGACCTCTAGTAAATGGTATACAGTGTTATGATAGACCAGAGCTTATCTGTGTGTCTATCCTTCATCATGATCATGGTGCCTCTTTACTGGACTGTAACAAAATGTATATCACCACTAGTGACCTCTAGTAAATGGTATACAGTGTTATGATAGACCAGCGCTTATCTGTGTGTCTATCCTTCATCATGATCATGGTGCCTCTTCACTGGACTGTAACAAAATGTATATCACCACTAGTGACCTCTAGTAAATGGTATACAGTGTTATGATAAACCAGAGCTTATCTGTATGTCTATCCTTCATCATGATCATGGTGCCTCTTCACTGGACTGTAACAAAATGTATATCACCACTAGTGACCTCTAGTAAATGGTATACAGTGTTATGATAGCCCAGCGCTTATCTGTGTGTCTATGCTTCATCATGATCATGGTGCCTCTTCACTGGACTGTAACAAAATGTATATCACCACTAATGACCTCTAGTAAATGGTATACAGTGTTATGATAGACCAGAGCTTATCTGTGTGTCTATCCTTCATCATGATCATGGTCCCTCTTCACTGGACAGTAACAAAATGTATATCACCACTAGTGACCTCTAGTAAATGGTATACAGTGTTATGATAGACCAGAGCTTATCTGTGTGTCTATCCTTCATCATGATCATGGTCCCTCTTCACTGGACAGTAACAAAATGTATATCACCACTAGTGACCTCTAGTAAATGGTATACAGTGTTATGATAGACCAGAGCTTATCTGTGTGTCTATCCATCATGATCATGGTCCCTCTTCACTGGACTGTAACAAAATGTATATCACCACTAGTGACCTCTAGTAAATGGTATACAGTGTTATGATAGACCAGAGCTTATCTGTGTGTCTATCCTTCATCATGATCATGGTGCCTCTTCACTGGACTGTAACAAAATGTATATCACCACTAATGACCTCTAGTAAATGGTATACAGTGTTATGATAGACCAGAGCTTATCTGTGTGTCTATCCTTCATCATGATCATGGTCCCTCTTCACTGGACAGTAACAAAATGTATATCACCACTAGTGACCTCTAGTAAATGGTATACAGTGTTATGATAGACCAGAGCTTATCTGTGTGTCTATCCTTCATCATGATCATGGTCCCTCTTCACTGGACAGTAACAAAATGTATATCACCACTAGTGACCTCTAGTAAATGGTATACAGTGTTATGATAGACCAGAGCTTATCTGTGTGTCTATCCATCATGATCATGGTCCCTCTTCACTGGACTGTAACAAAATGTATATCACCACTAGTGACCTCTAGTAAATGGTATACAGTGTTATGATAGACCAGAGCTTATCTGTGTGTCTATCCTTCATCATGATCATGGTGCCTCTTCACTGGACTGTAACAAAATGTATATCACCACTAGTGACATCTAGTAAATGGTATACAGTGTTATGATAGACCAGAGCTTATCTGTGTGTCTATCCTTCATCATGATCATGGTGCCTCTTCACTGTACTGTAACAAAATGTATATCACCACTAGTGACCTCTAGTAAATGGTATACAGTGTTATGATAGACCAGAGCTTATCTGTGTGTCTATCCTTCATCATGATCATGGTGCCTCTTCACTGAACTGTAACAAAATGTATATCACCACTAGTGACCTCTAGTAAATGGTATACAGTGTTATGATAGACCAGAGCTTATCTGTGTGTCTATCCTTCATCATGATCATGGTGCCTCTTCACTGAACTGTAACAAAATGTATATCACCACTAGTGACCTCTAGTAAATGGTATACAGTGTTATGATAGACCAGAGCTTATCTGTGTGTCTATCCTTCATCATGATCATGGTCCCTCTTCACTGGACAGTAACAAAATGTATATCACCACTAGTGACCTCTAGTAAATGGTATACAGTGTTATGATAGACCAGAGCTTATCTGTGTGTCTATCCATCATGATCATGGTCCCTCTTCACTGGACTGTAACAAAATGTATATCACCACTAGTGACCTCTAGTAAATGGTATACAGTGTTATGATAGACCAGAGCTTATCTGTGTGTCTATCCTTCATCATGATCATGGTGCCTCTTCACTGGACTGTAACAAAATGTATATCACCACTAATGACCTCTAGTAAATGGTATACAGTGTTATGATAGACCAGAGCTTATCTGTGTGTCTATCCTTCATCATGATCATGGTCCCTCTTCACTGGACAGTAACAAAATGTATATCACCACTAGTGACCTCTAGTAAATGGTATACAGTGTTATGATAGACCAGAGCTTATCTGTGTGTCTATCCTTCATCATGATCATGGTCCCTCTTCACTGGACAGTAACAAAATGTATATCACCACTAGTGACCTCTAGTAAATGGTATACAGTGTTATGATAGACCAGAGCTTATCTGTGTGTCTATCCATCATGATCATGGTCCCTCTTCACTGGACTGTAACAAAATGTATATCACCACTAGTGACCTCTAGTAAATGGTATACAGTGTTATGATAGACCAGAGCTTATCTGTGTGTCTATCCTTCATCATGATCATGGTGCCTCTTCACTGGACTGTAACAAAATGTATATCACCACTAGTGACATCTAGTAAATGGTATACAGTGTTATGATAGACCAGAGCTTATCTGTGTGTCTATCCTTCATCATGATCATGGTGCCTCTTCACTGGACTGTAACAAAATGTATATCACCACTAGTGACCTCTAGTAAATGGTATACAGTGTTATGATAGACCAGAGCTTATCTGTGTGTCTATCCTTCATCATGATCATGGTGCCTCTTCACTGAACTGTAACAAAATGTATATCACCACTAGTGACCTCTAGTAAATGGTATACAGTGTTATGATAGATCAGAGCTTATCTGTGTGTCTATCCTTCATCATGATCATGGTCCCTCTTCACTGGACTGTAACAAAATGTATATCACCACTAGTGACCTCTAGTAAATGGTATACAGTGTTATGATAGACCAGAGCTTATCTGTGTGTCTATCCTTTATCATGATCATGGTGCCTCTTCACTGGACTGTAACAAAATGTATATCACCACTAGTGACCTCTAGTAAATGGTATACAGTGTTATGATAGACCAGAGCTTATCTGTGTGTCTATCCTTCATCATGATCATGGTCCCTCCACTGGACTGTAACAAAATGTATATCACCACTAGTGACCTCTAGTAAATGGTATACAGTGTTATGATAGACCAGAGCTTATCTGTGTGTCTATCCTTCATCATGATCATGGTCCCTCCACTGGACTGTAACAAAATGTATAGCACCACTAGTGACCTCTAGTAAATGGTATACAGTGTTATGATAGACCAGAGCTTATCTGTGTGTCTATCCTTCATCATGATCATGGTGCCTCTTCACTGGACTGTAACAAAATGTATATCACCACTAGTGACCTCTAGTAAATGGTATACAGTGTTATGATAGACCAGAGCTTATCTGTGTGTCTATCCTTCATCATGATCATGGTGCCTCTTCACTGTACTGTAACAAAATGTATATCACCACTAGTGACCTCTAGTAAATGGTATACAGTGTTATGATAGACCAGAGCTTATCTGTGTGTCTATCCTTCATGATCATGGTCCCTCTTCACTGGACTGTAACAAAATGTATATCACCACTAGTGACCTCTAGTAAATGGTATACAGTGTTATGATAGACCAGAGCTTATCTGTGTGTGTATCCATCATGATCATGGTCCCTCTTCACTGGACTGTAACAAAATGTATATCACCACTAGTGACCTCTAGTAAATGGTATACAGTGTTATGATAGACCAGAGCTTATCTGTGTGTCTATCCTTCATCATGATCATGGTCCCTCTTCACTGGACTGTAACAAAATGTATATCACCACTAGTGACCTCTAGTAAATGGTATACAGTGTTATGATAGACCAGAGCTTATCTGTGTGTCTATCCTTCATCATGATCATGGTCCCTCTTCACTGGACTGTAACAAAATATATATCACCACTAGTGACCTCTAGTAAATGGTATACAGTGTTATGATAGACCAGAGCTATTCTGTGTGTCTATCCTTCATCATGATCATGGTGCCTCTTCGCTGGACTGTAACAAAATGTATATCACCACTAGTGACCTCTAGTAAATGGTATACAGTGTTATGATAGACCAGAGCTTATCTGTGTGTCTATCCTTCATCATGATCATGGTGCCTCTTCACTGGACTGTAACAAAATGTATATCACCACTAGTGACCTCTAGTAAATGGTATACAGTGTTATGATAGACCAGAGCTTATCTGTGTGTCTATCCTTCATCATGATCATGGTGCCTCTTCACTGGACTGTAACAAAATGTATATCACCACTAGTGACCTCTAGTAAATGGTATACAGTGTTATGATAGACCAGAGCTTATCTGTGTGTCTATCCTTCATCATGATCATGGTCCCTCTTCACTGGACTGTAACAAAATGTATATCACCACTAGTGACCTCTAGTAAATGGTATACAGTGTTATGATAGACCAGAGCTTATCTGTGTGTCTATCCTTCATCATGATCATGGTCCCTCTTCACTGGACTGTAACAAAATATATATCACCACTAGTGACCTCTAGTAAATGGTATACAGTGTTATGGTAGACCAGAGCTTATCTGTGTGTCTATCCTTCATCATGATCATGGTGCCTCTTCACTGGACTGTAACAAAATGTATAGCACCACTAGTGACCTCTAGTAAATGGTATACAGTGTTATGATAGACCAGAGCTTATCTGTGTGTCTATCCTTCATCATGATCATGGTCCCTCTTCACTGGACTGTAACAAAATATATATCACCACTAGTGACCTCTAGTAAATGGTATACAGTGTTATGGTAGACCAGAGCTTATCTGTGTGTCTATCCTTCATCATGATCATGGTGCCTCTTCACTGGGCTGTAACAAAATGTATAGCACCACTAGTGACCTCTAGTAAATGGTATACAGTGTTATGATAGACCAGAGCTTATCTGTGTGTCTATCCTTCATCATGATCATGGTCCCTCTTCACTGGACTGTAACAAAATGTATATCACCACTAGTGACCTCTAGTAAATGTTATACAGTGTTATGATAGACCAGAGCTTATCTGTGTGTCTATCCTTCATCATGATCATGCTCCCTCTTCACTGGACTGTAACAAAATGTATATCACCACTAGTGAGCTCTAGTAAATGGTATACAGTGTTATGATAGACCAGAGCTTATCTGTGTGTCTATCCTTCATCATGATCATGGTGCCTCTTCACTGGACTGTAACAAAATGTATATCACCACTAGTGACCTCTAGTAAATGGTATACAGTGTTATGATAGACCAGAGCTTATCTGTGTGTCTATCCTTCATCATGACCATGGTGCCTCTTCACTGGACTGTAACAAAATGTATATCACCACTAGTGACCTCTAGTAAATGGTATACAGTGTTATGATAGACCAGAGCTTATCTGTGTGTCTATCCTTCATCATGATCATGGTCCCTCTTCACTGGACTGTAACAAAATGTATATCACCACTAGTGACCTCTAGTAAATGGTATACAGTGTTATGATAGACCAGAGCTTATCTGTGTGTCTATCCTTCATCATGATCATGGTGCCTCTTCACTGGACTGTAACAAAATGTATATCACCACTAGTGACCTCTAGTAAATGGTATACAGTGTTATGATAGACCAGAGCTTATCTGTGTGTCTATCCTTCATCATGATCATGGTCCCTCTTCACTGGACTGTAACAAAATGTATATCACCACTAGTGACCTCTAGTAAATGGTATACAGTGTTATGATAGACCAGAGCTTATCTGTGTGTCTATCCTTCATCATGATCATGGTCCCTCTTCACTGGACTGTAACAAAATGTATATCACCACTAGTGACCTCTAGTAAATGGTATACAGTGTTATGATAGACCAGAGCTTATCTGTGTGTCTATCCTTCATCATGATCATGGTCCCTCTTCACTGGACTGTAACAAAATGTATATCACCACTAGTGACCTCTAGTAAATGGTATACAGTGTTATGATAGACCAGAGCTTATCTGTGTGTCTATCCTTCATCATGATCATGGTGCCTCTTCACTGGGCTGTAACAAAATGTATAGCACCACTAGTGACCTCTAGTAAATGGTATACAGTGTTATGATAGACCAGAGCTTATCTGTGTGTCTATCCTTCATCATGATCATGGTCCCTCTTCACTGGACTGTAACAAAATGTATATCACCACTAGTGACCTCTAGTAAATGTTATACAGTGTTATGATAGACCAGAGCTTATCTGTGTGTCTATCCTTCATCATGATCATGGTCCCTCTTCACTGGACTGTAACAAAATGTATATCACCACTAGTGAGCTCTAGTAAATGGTATACAGTGTTATGATAGACCAGAGCTTATCTGTGTGTCTATCCTTCATCATGATCATGGTGCCTCTTCACTGGACTGTAACAAAATGTATATCACCACTAGTGACCTCTAGTAAATGGTATACAGTGTTATGATAGACCAGAGCTTATCTGTGTGTCTATCCTTCATCATGATCATGGTCCCTCTTCACTGGACTGTAACAAAATGTATATCACCACTAGTGACCTCTAGTAAATGCTATACAGTGTTATGATAGACCAGAGCTTATCTGTGTGTCTATCCATCATGATCATGGTGCCTCTTCACTGGACTGTAACAAAATGTATATCACCACTAGTGACCTCTAGTAAATGGTATACAGTGTTATGATAGACCAGAGCTTATCTGTGTGTCTATCCTTCATCATGACCATGGTGCCTCTTCACTGGACTGTAACAAAGTGTATATCACCACTAGTGACCTCTAGTAAATGGTATACAGTGTTATGATAGACCAGAGCTTATCTGTGTGTCTATCCTTCATCATGATCATGGTCCCTCTTCACTGGACTGTAACAAAATGTATATCACCACTAGTGACCTCTAGTAAATGGTATACAGTGTTATGATAGACCAGAGCTTATCTGTGTGTCTATCCTTCATCATGATCATGGTGCCTCTTCACTGGACTGTAACAAAATGTATATCACCACTAGTGACCTCTAGTAAATGGTATACAGTGTTATGATAGACCAGAGCTTATCTGTGTGTCTATCCTTCATCATGATCATGGTCCCTCTTCACTGGACTGTAACAAAATGTATATCACCACTAGTGACCTCTAGTAAATGGTATACAGTGTTATGATAGACCAGAGCTTATCTGTGTGTCTATCCTTCATCATGATCATGGTCCCTCTTCACTGGACTGTAACAAAATGTATATCACCACTAGTGACCTCTAGTAAATGGTATACAGTGTTATGATAGACCAGAGCTTATCTGTGTGTCTATCCTTCATCATGATCATGGTCCCTCTTCACTGGACTGTAACAAAATATATATCACCACTAGTGACCTCTAGTAAATGGTATACAGTGTTATGATAGACCAGAGCTATTCTGTGTGTCTATCCTTCATCATGATCATGGTGCCTCTTCACTGGACTGTAACAAAATGTATATCACCACTAGTGACCTCTAGTAAATGGTATACAGTGTTATGATAGACCAGAGCTTATCTGTGTGTCTATCCTTCATCATGATCATGGTGCCTCTTCACTGGACTGTAACAAAATGTATATCACCACTAGTGACCTCTAGTAAATGGTATACAGTGTTATGATAGACCAGAGCTTATCTGTGTGTCTATCCTTCATCATGATCATGGTCCCTCTTCACTGGACTGTAACAAAATGTATATCACCACTAGTGACCTCTAGTAAATGGTATACAGTGTTATGATAGACCAGAGCTTATCTGTGTGTCTATCCTTCATCATGATCATGGTCCCTCTTCACTGGACTGTAACAAAATATATATCACCACTAGTGACCTCTAGTAAATGGTATACAGTGTTATGGTAGACCAGAGCTTATCTGTGTGTCTATCCTTCATCATGATCATGGTGCCTCTTCACTGGACTGTAACAAAATGTATAGCACCACTAGTGACCTCTAGTAAATGGTATACAGTGTTATGATAGACCAGAGCTTATCTGTGTGTCTATCCTTCATCATGATCATGGTCCCTCTTCACTGGACTGTAACAAAATATATATCACCACTAGTGACCTCTAGTAAATGGTATACAGTGTTATGGTAGACCAGAGCTTATCTGTGTGTCTATCCTTCATCATGATCATGGTGCCTCTTCACTGGACTGTAACAAAATGTATATCACCACTAGTGACCTCTAGTAAATGGTATACAGTGTTATGATAGACCAGAGCTTATCTGTGTGTCTATCCTTCATCATGATCATGGTGCCTCTTCACTGGACTGTAACAAAATGTATATCACCACTAGTGACCTCTAGTAAATGGTATACAGTGTTATGATAGACCAGAGCTTATCTGTGTGTCTATCCTTCATCATGATCATGGTGCCTCTTCACTGGGCTGTAACAAAATGTATAGCACCACTAGTGACCTCTAGTAAATGGTATACAGTGTTATGATAGACCAGAGCTTATGTGCGTGTGTATCCTTCATCATGATCATGGTGCCTCTTCACTGGACTGTAACAAAATATATAGCACCACTAGTGACCTCTAGTAAATGGTATACAGTGTTATGATAGACCAGAGCTTATCTGTGTGTCTATCCTTCATCATGATCATGGTGCCTCTTCACTGGACTTTAACAAAATGTATATCACCACTAGTGACCTCTAGTAAATAGTATACAGTGTTATGATAGACCAGAGCTTATCTGTGTGTCTATCCTTCATCATGATCATGGTGCCTCTTCACTGGACTGTAACAAAATGTATATCACCACTAGTGACCTCTAGTAAATGGTATACAGTGTTATGATAGACCAGAGCTTATCTGTGTGTCTATCCTTCATCATGATCATGGTCCCTCTTCACTGGACTGTAACAAAATGTATATCACCACTAGTGACCTCTAGTAAATGTTATACAGTGTTATGATAGACCAGAGCTTATCTGTGTGTCTATCCTTCATCATGATCATGGTGCCTAATAAGCAGTAGGTATACAGATAGCTTGTTAAAGTGCCACTTACCTTCATGCGCTCACTCTTGGTGTCGAACTGATGGTTTGCTCATTGCCCCCACGTCGTCTCCTTCTTCCCCTTTGCTTCAGCAACAATCGTATACTCACAACAAAAATGTATGTATGCGTTACTTTTGGACTGCACCCTTTCTCTCTTGTGAGCTTTTTAGTGGATAGTGCCCTCAGGCGCAGCTCACACTCGCGACTGCGCCAGCGCAGTACAGTCGGGGTAGTTCCACAGACTTTCCGCGAACTACTTCAAACACGCCGGCTATGACGTTGCCAGGTCTTTCTCGAAGGGTCCGGAGGAACCGCTTTTAGTTCTGCAACTGGTTGTATGTTACGTACACACAAACAGACTCGCGACGCGCCTTTGTTTGCTCGGCGGCCTGGTGCATGCTGTAAGGTAGCTTAGCGCCGACAGTTATTAGTTTTGTACCGCGCCCGGCGTCACAATGTTTTCATGTCAAATAGGATCTGAGGAAGCAGGTCGATATCTTAATTTGGTCTTTTTTAAATAATCGTGCATATAAATAATTTGTTGTAGTTGTTGTCGATGAATGCCTTCATGATGAGTTGATTGCACGTGATCGAGGTTCTGTTGCTGTTGGTAACTGTTGGTGTTTCTCTCTGTTTCAGTTACCTGAAGCTGGCGTGGAGCTGACGCTCGGGGAGTTGCAGGAAATGGCCTGCAGACAGCAGCACCAGATAGACTCGCAGCATCAGCTGCTGGTGGCCAAGGAGCAGAGGCTACGGTTCCTAAAGCAACAAGAGGCGCGACATCACCAGGTCGCAGCCGAGAACGAGAGACTGCGGAGACTCAGGGACCGTGTCGAGGCCCAGGAGCTGAAGCTGAGGAAACTAAGGGCGCTACGGGGTCAGGTGGACCAGAACAAGCTCAACAATGCTTCCCTCAGTAAGTACCGTCAGTGAATACCACCACTCTGTTCTCGGAGAGCACCAGAATATTTCCCTCTGTGAGTACCAGAATGCTTCCCTCTGTGAGTACCAGAATGCTTCCCACAGTGAGTACCAGAATCTTCATTCAGCGAGTACCACAATGCTTCCCAAAGAGTACCAGAACTCTCCTCTGAGTGTCACAATGCTTCCCTAAGAGTACTAGAACTCTCCTCGGAGAGGGTCACAATACTTCCCTCACTGATTACCAGAATGCTTCCCTCACTGATTAACACAATGCTTCTCTCACTGATTACCACAATTCTTCCCTCACTGATTGCCACAATGCTTCCCTCGCTGATTACCACAATGCTTCCCTCACTGATTACCACAATGCTTCCCTCACTGATTACCACAATGCTTCCCTCGCTGATTACCACAATGCTTCCCTCGCTGATTACCACAATGCTTCCCTCACTGATTACCACAATGCTTCCCTCACTGATTACCACAATGCTTCCCTCACTGATTACCACAATGCTTCCCTCGCTGATTACCACAATGCTTCCCTCACTGATTACCACAATGCTTCCCTCGCTGATTACCACAATGCTTCCCTCGCTGATTACCACAATGCTTCCCTCGCTGATTACCACAATGCTTCCCTCGCTGATTACCACAATGCTTCCCTCACTGATTACCACAATGCTTCCCTCACTGATTACCACAATGCTTCCCTCGCTGATTACCACAATGCTTCCCTCACTGATTACCACAATGCTTCCCTCGCTGATTACCACAATGCTTCCCTCGCTGATTACCACAATGCTTCCCTCGCTGATTACCACAATGCTTCCCTCACTGATTACCACAATGCTTCCCTCACTGATTACCACAATGCTTCCCTCACTGATTACCACAATGCTTCCCTCGCTGATTACCACAATGCTTCCCTCACTGATTACCACAATGCTTCCCTCACTGATTACCACAATGCTTCCCTCACTGATTACCACAATGCTTCCCTCACTGATTACAACAATGTTTGCCTCAGTGAGTACAACAATGCTTCCCTCAGTATCACAAAGCTCTCCTCAGAGAATTATACAGTAATTCAAAATACTTCCCTCTGAATTATAGTGATGACGCTTCCCTTAGTATCACAGAGCTATACAATGCTGCAGAATACTTCTCTCACTTATATTCACAATGCTTCCCTCAGAGAATTATAAGTTAGTTCAGAATGCTTCCCTCAGTTATTTTCAAAATGCTTCCCTCAGACGGTTATTTTCAAAATACTTCCCCCAAACGATTATTTTCAAAATACTTCCCCCAAACGATTATTTTCAAAATACTTCCCCCAGACGGTTATTTCCACAATGCTTCCCCCTATATTCAGAATAGTTGCCCCATTTGGTACTGGTCAGTAGCAGTGGGTACGGAGACAATGCGTCGCCTGGTAACAGCTGCAGATTGCTTTACAATACTTGCCTTATTGGTGGAACGATGACCAGTTGCACAAATGACCATGTTTATGTGGTATTTAACTTCATGTTGGGAAGATACGTAAATGATGACGTAGGTACCATATTGAATATTGTCTGTGAAGAGACGGTTTATGTGACTTAGTATGTGCTTATAGTGGAGATGCGCGTGGGTGTAGTAGAAATGAAGAACAAGCTGGTTGCTTAGCAACGCAAGTCATCTTGTTTCTCTTAAATTGATTACCCTTAGTACCTACAAGATTCAACTTCCCCCCCCCCCCTCTCTCTCTCTCTCTCTCGCTCGCTCGCTCTCATTCACAAAAAAGAACAAAAATGGCGTCTCACCTTTTCATAAACTCGACGACAAAAGCTCCTGATTACAGTTTTATTGGAGAGGGAACAGTTTAATAAGCAGTTGAGAAAAATTGGAGTAGTAGGTATTATCTGAGAAATGTGGTTTCTTTCTCAGCGTCACCGCATCTTTACGTTCTAGTAGGGCAATTCAATATAGGGACTAGACCGGAAATATATGTACGTTTTGAGGCCCTCTGATTTAAAAGAAACGAAAACCATTTATAGAAAAAGTGTGTGCGCCTGCGTGTGTTCAATTTTAAAGTTTTCAAATTCCGTTCTCTTTGTACAGCTAAGAAAGAAAAGAATGAACAACCATTTTTTTGCATTTGACGAATTTTTTTTTTTACAAAATGAGGCAAATAACAAGGAATATTTCCAAAATGGTTCACTCCGCAGAAAAATTAATTTGGACATAAATTGTGTTTTAGCGAGATCTGCATTTTTGTATAGTAAGATTTGGTCTATTTCTTCCGCTTTACGAGTGTCCTCTAGAGTAAACAGGACTACATAGGCTATAGCCAGAAAATTTTAGATGTACATTTTGTTTGTCATAAAAATGTCTTAAACATATGGCATTTTAATCAAAGTCGTTAGCCATTTTCAAGATAATCAATTTTCGAAACATTTTGCATGGTGGAGGAATTTTCTTCAATATCTTACTGTCGCTTTCTTGAAAGACATTAAACTTTAATTTTTAAGCAACTTCGTTCTTGAGTTATTCTGTAACACACACACACTCACACAGACACGTACGCACGCGCGCTCCCTGGCGTTTTACTTAAACTTTTCTTGCATTCAGGGGGCCCCAAAACATATTTCTGATGAAAGCTGGACATGGAATTTTTGGGTGGAGTAAAATATTTGTTCTACTTAGGTATACATGATAGAGAAAGTAAAACGTATTAAAATAGTTGGAAAGGTTCGCAACATGTGAATTACTCCATATGAAATATGTGGGGCTGAAAGGGTTGACGATTTTAATCAAAATATCGCATATTTAAGATGCTTTTATGACATGAGATGTAGATATTTTCTTTTCTATAAATATTCTCTGAAGTTCTCTTTATTCTGGATAAGTTTTGTATAACTGATGAAGTGTAAGGGATGCAGAAAGTATTGCTGCATAATTATGTAAATCTGGTTAAAATAGAATTTGTTAGTTTTTGTGCAGTGAACCATTTCCGAGATATTCCTTATTTTTCTGAATATTGGTATACTTATACTCCTGTTTAAGCAAAGGGAAGGCGTGCAATAAGATAATTTGTATAAATGTTTGTGTACTAGTATGAGGTAGACAGAAGAAGGTGTCGTGAAAGCGGTGTGAAGCCGCACATACAGTTGTATTGCAAGAGCTCCTCTTGTCTGGTGGGCACAGCGCTCTCTCACTTGTTGATAATAATGCCTAGCGATTGTTTTCAATCCCTCTCTTGTTCAACACCTTCAAGATGTGTGGCAGGGCGGGGTGGGGCGGGGCGCGGCGGGGGGAGGCGTTCTTTGTGTTTTAGAAACACTTTCTGCTAATGGCTTTTCATGCAGGTAAAACCTTTCCCTCGCTACAACTGATATTTTGTCAACCTGTCTGTCTCTCTCTGTTAATCCACATAAACGTTTACACGAGATATTAAAAATATATATCTACGGGCGATGTTAAGAAAAGAACGCGATATTTCAAAAACATGTCTTATATTTACTGTAAAAATATAAAATACCGGCTCTGTAAGACAGAAGTAATTACTGTCCTTGATAAACATGAAAGTGCATCACTGTGAGTACACTCCGTCCCGTTAATGCTGTCGCAGCACAATCAGCGTTGTACACACACCAATGTATTCACTTTGTGAATATAAGGGAAGCAGCAACGGAACGCTCTTACACCGCTTCTCGTATCCTCCCACAGGTCAGCCGGCGCCGAAACCACGCCCTGCCTTACTGTACTAAGTGGATATAAAATACTTCTGTTAACGTAAACATCAAAATACTGCAATAATTCGTACACTTTAAAAAAATTTACAAACATACGCAATGAAACATTTTAAAAAGTGTGATGAGCACATTAAAATGAGAACTTTACTAAGTTAGCGAAGAAAATTAATCGATAACCACTGAAGTAAGGGTGAACTAAGATAGATCGGAAACCAGACTCAGCGTTCTGCTTTAAAATGGCACCAAGGAGGGCGCTGTTACATATTTGAAACGTGAATAGTGCCACAGCACTGGCATGAAATGTTTACCTACCCTCTTTCAGTGAAGTTGGTAAACTTGCCTGCCCAGCCCGTAGGCCAGTCGGCTGCTTCCAATGAAATAACAGTAAATGTTTTAGTTGTAACGTTTTGTGTTCCTTCTCATGTTGTGATGGTGCGTGCATATTTACACTCACATGACTTTCTCTACTCTTGTACTAAGTATTCGTGTTAGTTGAGATAAACATTTGTACAAATTATCTTATTGCTCATTTTCTTATAGGTATAAGGGGAACATGGGAATATAGTAGGCGTAAGCGATAGTCAAATATTTTAAGAACTAGTCGCTATGTGTATCTCTTATAGTTTATCAGCTTTAGAAAGTTATTCAAAACTTGAGAGACTATTCACAGAAAATGCAATATATACATTTCACTTATTATGAAGGTATCTTGAAACATTGGCAGTTTAAGGAACGTGGTTTATTTACCATGTGGGGGTTAAGATTTTGCTGAAAATCTTCGGGTCATAAGTTAGCTAACTTTTCGTTTTTGAGTTTTACTCTTTTTAGAGTGATATACTCGTAGGTCTTTTTCTTTTAAAAAATTTAAACTTAGAGTGGCTTAAAAATGATAGCTCGTTATCGAAGTTTTTGGATGGATTAGGCAATAGATTTTGTAGTAATTACGTAGGTATAGATGGACATCGAACGCACCTAATAAGTGAATGTCAGCAGAAGGTAGAATATCGACATATCATTAGTAACGTGACGTGCGCATGAAAAATGAATCTCGGGCAAAGAGACGCCCGTCCCTTAATGGCAGATTAATACACTGTAGGTGGGCGGGCGGGCGGGCGCATGGGCGCATCTCAAAGGAATATTACCTACCTTCCTACTTGCTCAATCACACTACAGCTGGTGCGTAGGTATCCTAACATATATTTTCCTACTGTTAAGGGGCTGCAGTATCAAACAACGTCTCGAAGACTGAGATAAAGACAGTGGGACTGGCAACCACATTGCGCTGAATGGAAAAGGTAAATGGCCTTCAGTTCGAGCGGCTTAAACCCGACTTTAGTATCCAAGTTTCGCGCAGCTCTCATTGGCAAGCCTTCGTTACGTTACAATGCTGTGAATAATACGACGAGAAATTGTACATTTTTAAATTGAAGATGGCTGTGCTGTAAGATATAATTAATAACGGAACACGTAGAACTAGGCATGAGGTAGATACAAGGACTAGTGAAGCTTGCTGAAGGAGACAAAGGAGCGCGTGTTCCATTGCTATGCACTGCACCTCACAAAGGTGATTTGGGCGAACTTGCACCAACACAGGCTCCTAATTACACAACATTTTACCCAACAATCCTGATGTCTTGCACTCACATGACTTTCTCTACTCACTTTCAACCTACTAACTACTCTTACATTCTTGTATCTTCATGTTAATACAGATAAACGTTAGCAAAAATTATCTTATTCGTAATCTTCGTATACGTACAAGGGGAATATGGGAATATAACTAGACTTTAAGTGATGGCCAAATGTTTTAAAGCTTTGAAATTCCGTTCTCTTTGCACGGCCATGAGATAAAAAAGAAAAGTTTAACTATTGCGAAACTCTCACAAATAACAAACATCTCCAAAATGGTTCACTCCACCCAAAAAAAAAAAAAAAAAAATGTACAGTAAGATTTGGTCTATCTCTTACGGTTTACTAGTTACACAAAAGTCATCCAGAGTAAACACGACTACATGGGCTATAGCAAAAAAATTCAAAATATACATTTCATTTGTCATAAAAAATATCTCAGACATATGGCACCTTAATCGAAATCGTTAGAGCCAATTTTTGAGAAAATAAAAATTTTCCATGTAAAGGGTAGTTTATAGTAGAGGAATTTTCTTCAAAATCGTCGTGTCGCATTCTTGAAGGATATTAAACTTAAACACCAACTTTTCGTTTTTGAATTACGCTGTTCAGAAACATAAACGCGAAAAATGTATTTTTTATTCTGGGAGCCTCGAAACATCATATATCCGTCGGTGTGGATGGCTCAGTTGGTTAGATGCTGGCCTACTGATCCCAAGGTCGTGGGTTCAAACCCGGCCCAGACCGATGGTTTTTAAGTGTGGTGGACTGCTATACTTGGAAAGGAAAAATACTGATCTCTTTAAAATAGATAATTTTTATTGAATAAGTTAAGATGTAGAGTTAACCGTTTCCGAGATATTCGTTGTTATTGGGAGGTAATGACTTGTTTGTAGGATTATGTGTTGTAGGTAGGTTGAGCTGGATGATGGAAATTAGCCGCAAGGATTGTGTTGCTATGGTAACGTAAGAAATGGTTTGAAGGGAAATCAGGCAGCCGTTAATCCTGGGGGGTTAGTGCGTGCACATTTACATAACAGACGCGGGGCGGGGCGGGGCGAGGCGAGGCGATAGTCCGTTACAACTAGTGCATTGTGTGTAGCCCCGGCCGACAGGCAGGCAATGGATAAACAATGGGGTCCACCAAACTGCTTCATCTCTCGTTTCATATTTACTTTAAACGCCACTCTACAGCAAGTATTGTATTTCACCCAAAAATTCCATATCGAGATTTCACCGGAAGTATGTTTTGAGGCCCCCTAAATCCAACGGAAGGTCGTTATTCACTTTATCTCTTGGCCGTGCAAGTGTTCTACTGTATATCAGTGTACAGTAAGATCGCTGGAGGGAGGTAAGCAGGGTAAACAATAAATAAAGGAAGCCGACACTGATGTCCCACTTTGAGATGCTGTTTACGTAGGTATTTAATAAATGCGCAGTAAAT
This sequence comes from Tenodera sinensis, assembly GCA_030765045.1. Lineage (NCBI taxonomy): Eukaryota > Metazoa > Arthropoda > Insecta > Mantodea > Mantidae > Tenodera > Tenodera sinensis. The sequence goes on along the minus strand of CM060972.1, from coordinate 110,657,061 downwards.
TCTGTTGAGTTGCTAATAACATATGTTTGGGCCGGGCACAATGAAAAGAGGGAATGGTGGTCAACTATTTAGTGGGCGGACCCTTTCTGTCTCCGACTGGAGGCGGTACAGCAGTGGCGGCTGGTTCCTCAATTCAACCTCTCTACTACTGCTGCATTCCGTCCAACAGTTCCATACTAGCATTTCGTGCAAATGCCTACTCCCTAAATAAAGGTAGGTCCGCTTAGCTCTAAAAAGAATAGTTAAATACTGTGTAAAACAGTGCACCAAGCGCTCCATTTTGTTTTGTTTGCTTTTCTGCTTGTCAGTTACTAAATTGTGACCATGTATATAATATATTGTTCCGGAATGAAAAATGGACAGCATATTTTGTGGAGAAACAACTATTCTTCAGTTGTTCTATTGTTCTCGATTTACATTTTTGGTGCTTGTTATTTTAATAGCTAATTAAGTAAACAGTTAGGAGAGTGTGTCGGCCAGCCTGTGAGTGAGTATGTATGTGTCGTCGAGTGATTAAGAGTACTTTAGGATTTTGCCGTTACATCTTGAGCTATTGATCCGCATACCTACATGAGCGTAACTAGGTAATATGTCCCTCTTGATTCTTAAACCCATGGATTTACATTTGCTGTTCTAAACATCTATCCAAATAGTAGGTATATATTTGTGGTTAGGGGACACGCCACATCCTTGTCTTACACCTTTTGAAATTTCAGGCTCTCTTTATTATTGCAGTGTTTTCACAATATACGTTAACAATGGCTTGTATGATTGTTGGTTCTATATTTACATTCCTCATTTTATTCCATAATTTCTTAATCGGCCATTTTTAAACTTTAGTAGTTTACGAGGTCGCTTCTATCCTTGTCCGTGACAAACAATGGCGTTTGTCACTTCTTCTCAAAGTCGGTTTACGATATTGCCTACATCCACCCAAGCACACACAAATGTAGTAAAGACCTGAAATAGAGTGACTCCGCTTGCAGAACAGGCATTACTTACCTCGCTGCCAAATGAAACGCAACAAAAACTTCAAGCTACAGATATTATAAAGACATTTTATCTGAAGATCCGTTCATTAGCATCCCTCTTTTCAGTAATAATGCGTTACCATGGTGACGCTTAAGGTTACAATATTCATTTTGCTATGAATTTGAGAAACATCTGCTGGTGTTTTTGCTAGTCGAATCCTCGCTTACGAAAAGCGTCCCTTAGGTAAAGCGAACAAAAAGCGGCAGAAACAATAGAAGCCTACATCAGCGTATTAAAACAAATGAGTGAGCAGAGCGCAGATGTAGAAAGCGAATTGGTGTGTGCTTTTCCCCTTTTTTAGCGGCGGAATTTGATGAGCATTTTCTCGAGGGGACTATAATAGGCGCAGTGGCGGTAATGTATTGAGTAATTAAACCACATTCACTAGCCTAAAAGTAATTCTCTTTAAGGGACTGCACGTGATTTATAATTAAAGCAAATAGCGACGGACCGTTGGACAATTTTCCTCCGTCATCAAGTTTGAGCGGCGTTCACACTGACGCGTATTCCGTGTGCTAATGGCAGATTAAACGCTCTATCCCGCCAATGTTGACTTCATGACCGAAACTATGAACAATGAAGCACGAGCTGTGACAGTAAGTCAACTGGGTGCTTATATCGATTAAAATTAAATAGAGAAATAATCATTTACAAGAATAGTGTGTACAACAATGAGTGTAGCTCTACATATATTTGTGAACAGTTTCTCCAAATTAAACTACGCTAAAAGTCAATATGTTACACATGTAATAGGTATGTTCTAAGGCTATGCACTTCTGCAAATATTGATTGACTTCTTAAACGTAAACGGTACCGAAGAAATCGCTAATGAACAGGTGTTTCTCAAACCAACCCGCCGCTGCAACACAATGCACGGCTAGGGGTTAAAGAGAGGCAAAGTTCGCGTATATTGGAAGGAGGTAAATCCAACCTCCCGTCTTTCGCAAACGTTGAACATCGCTGGTCCAGATCACTGTACACGCATTATTGCTTTAAAAATACGAGGAAAGTAAATGAAAATTAGTGTAATTCGAGAGGCTACGCTGGCTCTTTTGTTTTCCGAGAACTTAGTTGAGAAGGCTAGGTACTGTAAGGAAACGTTATACCATACATTTCTATGTTTTGTAATATGCACTTTAGTTGGGACGATGTTTCGTTTGTGACGTGCATACAAGCTAATATCGACATATCGTGAAACAAAAGTACCTACTTCTCACTGTGAATCTTTTGTATAGAGAAGGCGTGCCGCCGACAGCGTCTCGGCTTCCCCACACAAAGTGAGCCCGTACACTATGAAAAATTGCATATCTACTATAAACGCTATTGTTTTTGCAAAGCAAAATTATAGCTGTAACTTAAATGAAACTAAAATTGGGGGTTGCTGTGAAGTGAGCGTATCTCTTTTGTTTCTGTCGTGCCTGTGGAACTTGCTGTAGTTCATTTGTTGACAGTAAAAGCACTATGGCGGTTGTCGGAGGACATCTTGGTAGAAGCTGATGAAACAGAACTATCCCTAATTTCAGGGAATTCGTAGGTATGCAAGTTATGAGTAACAATCTTGGGGTGTAACCATGTTGTGGATGTTTCAAAAACATTGTTGTTGGCTAGTATTATAAGTCGTATTTTGTGACGCAACTATTGAGTGGCGTGATTGTTTTAAGCTAATGCCATACCAGTTTGATTAACAGCCCCACGCATCTATATTATGTTGTTTTTATAGTGCAGGAAAGTAAATGTGACTAAATGTATAGTTAAAAAGCGTGTATCCGAGAGTATAATACAAAGTTTCTTGTAATATTTTGGTGCTTTACATTGTTCAGAAAAGAAATGTAGACGTATGAATTTAACGTTTTTAGAAACATTGCGCAAACCATGAGCCATTATAAAAATAGGCAGTAGATAATACTGTTGATGATGTATATTTTCAGCTTCGGACCTGGACTCGATCCGAGCGCTGTTCAATGAGAAGGAGAAGGAATTGTCGCTGGCTGTGGCCAAGGTGGAGGAACTGACTCGGCAACTGGAGGAGCTGAAGAAGGGCAGGGGTTCGTCAGCAGCGGCCCGCGACCAGAGCGTCCCGTCGCCCGCCGCCCTGGAGCTGGAGAAGCTGCGTCGTGAACTTATGGTCGGTATAGGCTTTCTCTACTCACAACATTTCTAGATACAAGGGGAATATGGCAATACAGTCAAATGTTTTAGGAGCTTGTCACTATGTGATGGCTTTGAAATTTCTTTATGTGCAAGAGATAAGAAATATATGACCTTTGGTTTGAGAAAAATAAAAATATTGGAAAATTGAAGCTAGTAGCAAGGAATATCTGAGAAATTGTTTACTTCACCAAAATAGTATTTGAAATAAGTTGAATATTTGCGAGTGAATTGCCAGTGCCGTCGGTGAAGAACATTACACTGGCACAAAAGTACAATGTAACCAGTTTTGTAAATGTTTATCATAAAATAGAAGAAGTTATATAAAAATAAATGATAGTGGGTAGAGAAGGACATGTGAGAGTAACATAAGATTTGCACATGAGTTTTATGACATTTAAGGGACATGCATAAAACTGTAAGAGAGAAACAAAATTATGAATTTAATAGATCAGAAATTTTACAATAAAAATAGACGTATAGAAAATTGTTATTGTGACCTAATGAATTAAATAAACTTAGCACCTCAAAGCAATTAAATAAAAATTTGATGGTTTAAAGTTGTAATGATGTTCTGAATGTTGGTGTTGGCAGTATCGCAATAAGTTGAACGAGCAGCAGAACGCAAGGCTGTGCCAGCAGAGGGAAGCACTGTCGCAGCGACAGGAAGAAATGAGCAATATCGACAAACGCATATCAGAGTTGCAGGATCGGCTGCATCGAAAACGTTTATTGAACCAGCAGATGGCGAATCAGATCTCGGCAGCCAGTAACAAGGCCGCAGGGCAGCAACAGCAGCAGCAGCAGCTTAGGTGAGACAAGTTCCAAACATGCCGACGGTCAACACACACACACTATCACTCAATTATCCAAGTAAACCATGAGGCAACTTACAGTAGTGCAAGTATTTCAAGTCCCAAGGAGAAGATGTAGGTTTAAACGTGCTCAACTACTTGGTCATCAGCAGATCTTGGTAAAAGCCAGAGATAAATTTCAATATAAAATAAAAGTATTAGTGAAAAGGAAAACAAATACATGTAATTATGCCTAACAAAGAGGCAAAAACCCAGAAATAAAACAAGGTTATCAAAAGGTTAAAGTGTAAAATTTTTATGTCTAAAGTTTTAAATCCTCTGGTTATGTTTACCATTGCAAAAAGCTTCAAAACTGTTTTGACCACTTGTTTGTAGTCCATCGTGACCTCTGCAGGACTGACAGGCAACTGCAGAGAAACACGCTCCAGCAGTACACGACGACTGACAGAGGTGCAGGGTCCCATTTAAATAGTTAACCATGCATAAAATTGCAGTGGCCAATACATAACTGAGCCAAAACGAGACACCTACATGAGAGGACGTTACCCAGTTCATTGGAGGTTGTTTCACTTGTGTAAGTTGATTAACACAGAGAGCTGACCACTCTTCGTGCCAGCACTTGAGTAATACGAGAGATGGCAATGCCAGGTTCTGTGCTTTTCATTCCGTGCCAAACCTACATGACCAGGAATTCATGCACACACCATGGATTACAAACATTACTTTGTTGAGTTAAATAATTTTTATGCTTTACACAACAGTTCTTTGATTGATAGGTTACATAGAATTGTCTTAGATTTTTATTTTGTCAATATGATACATTTTAGCGGGAATTTTATGCAAAGAGGTTAATAAAATTGCCACACCTAAATATAAGAGGGAAGAATAAAGTGAAGTATTGCTTGTTAGGGGCGCATCGTCGGCTACGACCATCCAGCAGCAGGGACAGAACGGGAAGGGGAAGTTGTTGCGACCTGTTACGAGTGGGAACATCGCTGCAATAGAGCCATACCACCACGTGCCTGTTGGTGCTGGGAACCAACACAATGACTCGGAGAAACAGGCGCAGCTTCGTAACACACAGTCATCTGGAGTTATCCACTTGGGGAAGGAAGGTAAGCACAGCTACATGTATCAAACTTTCACACTTTTCTAAACCTAAAGTGAACAAACAAGAACAAACGCACAACCTATACCATTGTATCCTGTATTTCCATGAAATAATCTGGTAACCCTAACTAATATGCTTGCTGCATATTATAGCAATAATGAACATTTATACAGTTGAAGAATTCTGATGTCAGATCTTGTATTAATATAATGTTTTGGTTCTTGAGAAGTAGTCCACTCCTGGAGATCCAAATGGGGGATTATTTTAACCCCGGAATATTTTATCCCTCGAGTCATATTTTATAATTTATATTGGAGAGAATTAGCAGTAAAAGTAACCGCTTTTTAGAGAGCACCATATTTTTATGTTTTGGTGGTCACATTGCTCTGACACAACCCCTAGAATGTTTGGAGGACCTCACCTGTTGTTGGTTTACGGTCTCACTGACCTGACCGAGAGAGTTATCAAAATAAATTCACCAACCATATCCTCTGATTAAAACTATAGTGAGAAGGTTTGAACCACTTGCTATAAAGCATTTTAGTTTGCCTTCAAATATTTAAAAAAATTAAGAATGAATAATTTTATGGAATCGATAACAGTAAAAACACCAGTCAAATTAGACTAGGGACGGTTTCATCAATGGGTATTAAAAATGCTCTAACACAAGAGTTTCATAACTCTGAATTAAAATTGTAACTCTGCGTAAAGCCTCTTGGGTTTCATCACAGTTTTCCAGAGGAAAGTTAATTAACTCAGTGTTAAAGTCAGAGATCAACGAATAACCATGAGGAAGAAGGCGGTGAAGAAACTTAACTGCTTCTGAAAGTTCTCTGATGCACTTTTCTTCCCTTTTTTTCAATGCTATGTTGCGATTGGTTCCTGAATTGCAGACAAAACTTGTTAGGTTAGTTCATTGTTTCCTGGCCACAACACATAGAGAATTGAAAAATGAATGAGAAAGCTAGAAACGGGGCACACATTTTTCGTCTTTAGAAAAAGAATCAGTAGTTGAGCTGGTAACCAAATTCAGATCAGTTATTGTGTGCTAAACACGGAGAGTCTATAATTACTGTACATTAATTGAAAAGTAACCCTTGTGGTTACCATAGACTTTTTGCTCTTTGGCTGCTGGGAGATTGAATTCTCATGTACATTTAGTCTATTTTTCGTAGAACGTGTGGAAATTGGTACATTTCATAGAAATCATTTATGATGTCCAGACATCCCTCTGCAGAAGGAAGTGTATATCTTACACACAGCGTGAAGCGATTGCTTCAGAAACCTCCTGGATAACCCTAAATATAGTGGCTTTTGAAATGCCCACACTGTCCCCACCATCAAATGAAATATGTGGTAGTGTAAAATCAGGCAACATCGGAGAAACAGGAAGGTTTTTGTTGGTAGCATATTCCAACCTCTCTGATACTTCTTCTATGGCTCTGCTCACCACCACTTTTGAAAGTCTGTATTGTTCTAAAAATTCCTTTTCTCCCAGATAATTTTGGCGCAGCTCTTCTCCAGTTCAGAACGACAAAAGCTTCTAAATATGAGAGTGAGGCTAGTTTCATTATTTCCTGGTGACGAGACAAATAGAAGTGAAAAATGAATGGGAAAGCCGGATACAGGGGCACAAATTTTATATCTTTGGAAAAAGAATTAGTACTTGAGCTGGTAACCATATAGATAAATTCAGGGGGAAAAAAATAAAACTGATAGCCTATAATTATTTGAACATTAGTTGCAAAGTAACCCTTGCAGTTATGGTAGATTCTGCCCTTCAGCCACCTGGAGATTAAATTCTCACATGCATGCAGTCTAGTACTCCCAGAACGCCCAAAATTTGGTATATGTCATCCTTTTAAATACAACTGTGTACTGCTTTATTTGCAACACTGTTCAATGAAACAGAAATGTTCTCAGCTTTAACCTCAAGTTAAAATAGAATAGCATAGGTGAAACCAGCCCTAGATGAGTTTAAACTTTGTTGTGAATGCATATAACAAAATGGTACTCTGGTACTTGGTTTAGTACACTTTTAAATGGTAAACAAGCTCTGTGCAATGCAAGCTCACTTGACAGATGCACCTGTTATCTTGAGAGGCATTCCTCACGTTATGCAGGATATTTGATTCATAGTTATCAAAATGTAAATTTGACCATACTCTTTGAATATATTACGAAAGATAACTGGTCATACCAAAGCGGCCCGGGTTTGATCCCAGGCAACCACATGTGGCATTCTTGGTGGATGAAGCGTTGCTGGGGCGGGTTTCCTCCAGGTTCTCCGGTTTCCCCCGTCATCTCATTCCACCGGTGCTCCGTCTTGAATCCATGTAGCATCAGTGTAACCGCCTGCGTTTGTAGTAAAAGTGGGCGTTAAACAAAAAAACACACAAAAAAAAAAAAAACTGGTGATGTTAAATAATGAACGTTGCACAAGAGCAACAGCAGCCAGTGAGAGGTGACTAGTGCATGTAACTGTTAAGAGACACAGGGAAAGGTTGTATGCAACAGGATTTTTAGACCTTGTGCAAGTTATGTATGGTCCATATACAAATAGCATAATTTTAAGACTTTTCATAAAGTAATAGAAATTTGCATTCCTTGCAGTCTTGTATTGTGTTTTGCTGGAAGTTCAATTAAAGTTTTGTCTATTGCATTTATCCCCCCCCCCCCCCCCAAAAAAAAAAAAAAAAAAAAACCTTACTTGATAATTGTTTGACTATTAGAAGATATTTGCAAGCTGTGCACATATGCAGGATTTGAAAGATTTTAGAGGAGAGACTAAAGATTAACCAAAGTTTGCTTTAAACTGTATTCCAGTAATCTAGAGACCTAAAATATATACCTGTTTTGAAAACTATAATGCCTAGATTTTGAGTTTTGATCCAAAAAGCAAAACTTCAAAATACATATTTCTTCTTTCTTGGAAGTGTTAAACACAGTATTGTTATAATCAATTAAATTCAAAGGTAAGTTGATTAATAACAGTAAATGTTGTTTAATGTTGTTAATCAACTTACTTTGAATTTAATACATTTATATTTGAATTTGAGATGATTATTTATTCTGTGTGATATTGGCAGGCCTGTACCACAGCAAACACATATTACAACAGCAGCCTCCAGACGGACAGGAGGAATTTCAGTCAAAGATTCCACCAAGCAACTCCATACAGCAACAGCAGCATTCTCCGTCTCAGGGGGTGAACGCCCCGCAGCAGAACAGCAAACCAAAGGAGAAGGATGACCAACTGCTCTCGGAGTTTGGTGGTAGCAAGTCTGATCCTAAATATCAAACCTTGCCTTACAATACCAAGTTCACGGTCAACTTCGTCTCGACCACGAGCAGCAAGCTCGCTCCTGTCTCCGACAAAGGGGGAGGAGGGGGGAGGGAGCCCTCGCCACCGGACGACCCCAAGAGAAACAGTGATGAGACAAAGAACAATAACAACACTAATAATAATAATAATAATAATAATAATATCAATAATACAACAAACCAGCAGCAGCAGCTAATGACGGTACACAGTATACCAATACCTGCACTTTCTGGGGTTAACAAGGGTCTAGCCACACCCCTGTCGAACCATTCGGACCAATCAGGAACATATCAGCAGCAGCAGCAACAGGTTGGGAGCAAGACAGGTTCAGCGTTGGGACACTTATCCCCAAGGTAAAGATATCCAATTACTAAATATCTAAAACTACATGTACTTAATTTTATCATATACAGACAGTTAATTTATACACTGCTATACAAGCAAAATAAAATAGGAATAAGAATAATGATGAAATAATTTGGAAATGAATTAAAAATACAGTTTTTTCAAGTTGTTTGAAGAAACTGGAAAGAAAGTTGTTTTTGGTGCAGTTCTTTACACGAACTCTTGAGTTGTCAGATTATACAAAATGAAGAGCAACCTGACTGTATATACTTGTTAACAGCATGACATGTTCATTGTTGGTAGCAGAGTGGTAGCGTGCCTGATCCCTGGTACTGGCATGGGGTACACTCAGCCTCGTTAGGTTAGCAACTACTTGATAAAGAAGTAGCAACCTTAGGTCATGAAGGCTGCATAACCAAACAGGAGGGCTTGAGGCACTGACCACGTCCCACCCTCTAGTACTGCGGCCTACTCATGATGCCTGCAGTGGGCAGAGGTGTGTGAAGGGCTGCTGTGTTAGGGGCTTCTCATTGGTACTTTGGGACATGACAGTAGCCTTAACCAGATTACCCATTTAATAGGAAGGTGATTTTCTTAAGGATGCAAGTAAAGGTGTACAAAGTTACTCTTATTTCTCAGTTCAATAATGAAATTTACAATATTTGAAAAGTTACCCTTAAGTAAAATGTCAATATAAAACTCTATGTACCCTTAGGATACTAAACTGGCTCAAACTGATGGTTTATAAGTGTACTTAAAAGTGACGGTCCCTTCCCTGTCGCTGGCACAGTGGTGATTGTGATATGATCCTTGCAATTTACAGTGTTAACAAGCAAAATAGTTTAATTTTCTTTCCTTAGTATACTTGGTTGTAAATGCAAGAAATAACTAAATTACCTAAAATTGAGGGGGGAACAAAATCTCTAAAATATGAGGGGTGATCTTTCTTAGTTGTGGCAACTGTTTTATTTCTGTCTCTATTCATAGGATACATAGACTTTTGATGTAGTCAGCAGTAATACAGAAGCTGTAGCCATTGCCTAATCTCTTGATAGCACGAAGTTGGATGGTTCCTTCATGTCAGGGATGTGGAGGGTGATAGAGCACCCCCAGTCTGTATGTGCGCAACAATGCTTGAGGTGTTGGCCATCATTAGCATTGCCTATATATCTGCTGAACTGTATGCCTTTGTGGTGACTTGTAATGATGGCACTCATTATTGGTTCAGAGGCATCGTCAGGGCCGAGCGGTTAGAGCATTTGTCTACGACCTAGGTGGCCTGGGCTCGATCCCAGGGACCTGCATTTGATATTCCTGGTGGACGAAGCAGATTTTCTCCAGGTTCTCTGGTTTCCCCCACCACTCATTCCACCGATTGCTCCATTATCAGCTTTCCAATCATCGATTTCAGCTGAATTTCATATGATCCTCTTCCTCACTCTCATACTTGCAGGTGTTCACTGTCTGGTACATCAGCTCCTGTACTTCCCGACAGGTGTCTGGCTTATAAGGCCTAGGGGGCCTAAGACCTCCATAAGGGGGGTGGGGGGGGGGGTTAATCAGATAAAGAAGGAAAAAAAGATTTGGCCCATGTTTGATCATTGGTAATGATATACTGCAAGAAGTCCTCTTCTTGGTGGTGATAGAGCTACAAGTGCACATGAGAAGCATCATTGCGGCCATTTCTGAATCTCCATTAACTCTTGCAGAACCGTTTTGATGCTTGTCTTGTGTGTCATGGTGAGGATTCTGGTACATCAGACGATGGCTTGTTGTCCACCAGACACCAGGAGGAAGGATGATATGAGCATACCCAAGAGTACATCACAGGCAGAACTACTATGCTGGGTCCCTATTAGGTGCAGGCAGTTCTTGAGCCCACAGAGAGGGCACCACCAGCCAGGCTTGCCTCAGAGGCAGCACCATAGCACCTCCCCTAAACTGAACACTATTTGTAAAGCGCAAGCTCCACTGCAGTACATCGTACCAGTGACCCTGCTGACCCTTACAACCTGGAGAGACTGGATAGAGAGAATGAAATAAGAGGTAGCGATGCGGGTGGTGGAAGGTAAATGTCCTTCCCAGCACTGTACACTATACTTGTTTTGCAGAGTCAGTTAAAAAAATTGTTGAATTTGTTGAAAAATTTTGGGTGATATGTAAATTTGAAATGTCTCTCTTGAATATTGTTAAATTTTAATTTGCTGACATCCTGGATAGTTTTTAATCTATGTTTTTTTAATAATCTAGTTATGAAATTGGGTTTAAATACATTCAAATTTGCAACAAGTTTAATATGGTCGTTCTTCATTGTATTCTCTATTTGTTAGTGGGATATTGATCAATTTGTGAATTAAGCTGTGGAAAATAAGGAAATAATGAAGCTATTAACAGTGAAGTAACAAGAATCTAAAGAAAGAACAAAATTATTATGTTTGATGTAGTTGTGTACATGTGTTTATTTCCTATATATGCCAAATTCCAGTCTGTCCACGTTTCTTATTTTTAAGTCAAGGAATGTCAGCCATCCATCTTGTTCTATTTCAATAGTAAATTTTATGGAATGGTCCTGTAGGTTCGATAATTTTATTGCGTCTTGAGCTAAGTTTTTGGAACAATGGCAAAAATGTCATCTACATATTTTAACCAAATTTTAAATGTGTATGGGAATGCCTTGGTGATAGTATTTCTAAATTGCTCATAAATAAGTTTACCTAACAACATTGTTGTTGTTAGCTGTTGATTTCTGACAATGAAGTCATCAATCCTCTTGCTCTCCAATATTTTTCACTGATGATATTGAAGAGAGCAATAGCAGTAATAGTAACCGCTTTTTGGAGAGCACCATATTTTTATGTTTTGGCGGTCACATCGCTCTCTCACAACCCCCAGAATGTCTGGAGGACCACACCTGTCGTTGGTTTACGGGTCTCACTGACCTGACCGGGAAAATTATCAAAATAAATTCACCGACCATATCCTCTGATCACCAATCAGAGGACATATTACATGCCATGACAGGTCAGCATGTTAGGGGTTAAGATTTTATAGAGAAATTAGAGAAATGGAGAGGTTGGAAAAATAAAGACTCCCTAGCCCTCAGGAACCCTAATAGCATCGGGGTCGGAAGAGAACAATGAACTCAATGTAGGAGAGCAATTATGTGTAATGTAGGTACACCCACAATCAGATTACAGTAGATCTTCTCAAGACTAGCCAAATCTGGAACAGAATAATAGAAGAAATACAGGCTAAGATTAAGCAACTATTGTGGATGATATATTATCTTCAAGTTCTTTACTGACCTTTCCACTAATGAGTATACTTGTGTCATCAGCAAAGAGTTTAATTTTTACGTCAGGTTCATCTTTTAAATGGAGTGGTAGATCATTGATGTAGATCAAAATTAGAAGGGGACCCAGGACTGAACCCTGGGGTACCCCAGAGGATACTTTTCTTTTTTTTTAAGTTTCTTTTTTCAGAGTCTTATTTTTTATATCTAAATAATCAATTTCTACTATTTGTTCCCTGTTTACTAGATAAACCAATTATAAGCTATGCCCCTTATTCCACGATTATAGAGTTTATTGAGCAAAATATTGTGATCTACCATATGGAATGCCATAGTTAAATCTAGAAATAGGCCCACCCCTGGTTCACTATTGTCCATTGAGTCATAGATGCCATCAACAAAGTTCATGATGGATGCACTAGTAGTTTTGCATTTCTGGATTGATTATATCAAACTTAGAAAAAAATTGAATCATTCTTCTATACATTATTTTTTCTATGATTTTTGAAAAGACTGACAGTAGGATTATTGGCCTGTAATTATTGGTATCATGTTTATCTCCTTTTTTAAAAATTGGTTTTACTATCACTTGTTTCAATGCTTCTGGTAATGGTCCATTTTCCAGTGACTTATTTATCAGAAAACAGAGGGGTTTTATTATGTAGCCATTGCATTTTTTAATAATTTCGTTTGAGCTACCATCCCATGTTTCTGTTTTTGTATTATTTAATTGCCTGTTGATAGCCAGCACTTCTTTTTCGGTAGCTGGTTCTAAAAAAAGTGAATTGGTATTTTTGGGCTCATAGTTGTTGGTCTCAATTTTTTTTGCACAGCTTTTATTTTGCATTTTGTTTGACATTTCCACAAAGTAATTATTGAAGGTGTTAGCTAGTTCCCTGGGGTTGCTAATTAAATGGTCGTTTGCTCTTAATTGGATGTTTCTGGTGACTGGTTATTTTTTTATTAATTTTCTGTTTTATTACCTCCCATGTAGCTTTTTGTTTGTTCTTTGAGAAGCTAATTTTGGTATTGTTGCTCATTAATTTTGCAGCTTTTATTACATCTATATATTTTTTATACTTTCTGTAATACATTTTGAGACTTATTGGTACATTTGCTTTTTTAACTAGATCGCTTAATGATCTCAGTTTTTCTTTGGAAATTAATATACCTTTAGTTATCCATTTAGAGAGCCCCAGCTTTATTTTTTGCCTTACAATAGGAAGTGCCAGTTCATAGTAATATTTGAATGTATTTTGGAATTGTTTACATTTTTATCTACATCTTCCCCTGTCTCTTTGCTCAATAGATAATGAAAATATTCATAATTTTCCCTATGCATTTGTTGGACTTTTTTGAATATTGTGCATGGATTTTCAAGCTTATGTTTCTGACGCCATTTAAACGATATGGTCTGGGCAAAGTGGTCTGATAGGCAGGTGTCAAATACTTTTATCTCATAATCATTGATTGTTCCGTCATTGACATTCCTCAAAATCCAGTTCTAGAAATTTAGCCAGTTCTGGTGATCACATGGTAGCAATTCCTGGACAGCAGTAACCTTATATGGTTTGAGCTGCTTTCCATGCTGAAGCTTTTGAAATGTCAGTTTCTTGTGTAAGGTGCCTAAGAAATTTTCGAGGTGAGCATTCTAATCTTTCTCTGATTTTGTCTAATTTCTGTTCCCTAAGCACACACCTTTTTACCTCTTTCTTTTCGCATGACAAATGTTTCCCATGTGCCTGATTTATTTACAAGGCAATGATTGGTCTCTACTCGGAACATGCATGCCAGTAAATTAAGTTTCAAATTGCCTTACAAAGTCCCTCCCAGATGGTGTAAGCACATAGATATTGTACATAAATACCCTTTGTTGTGCTATATACTGCAATCAATTCATTTTGGAAACACTTCAGGCAAAACTAAATACGTGCTTCTAATGTTATTCATGTGTGAACTGGACTAGAACAGTACAGAACACCTACCTAACAGACGTAAGACTGACGTATGTGTGATGATTAACAGCCATGTGCAGGGCTATGCTCCTGCAAGCCAAGTTTTGCAGTAAATGTACTGTATTTATGAAGAAAAAAAGCACACATAAGCTGTGCAGCAAAACTTCCCTTAAAAGATGAGATAAAGTTTACCTCTCCACTCCAAAGTATGTAATAGCTGGGTTCTTTCTTTCTTTCTGAGAAGTGTTGCAGAATTTACAGTACAAAATATCACATATTTGAAGTATTATTATTATTATTATTATTATTATTATTATTATTATTATTATTATTATTATTATTATTATTATTATTATTATTATTATTATCATTATCATTATCATTATCATTATCATTATCATTATCATTATCATTATCATCATTATCATCATTATCATCATTATTATTATCATTATTATTATTATTATTATTATTATTATTATTATTATTATTATTATTATTATTATTATTGTACCTATAATCATAAAATATTCAAATATTGAATTAGTGAGACTGCACACAGAATTAAAAACCTAATTTGTCAGTTTTTGCAATTGATTGTGCTCTGAAGTTATTTTACACTGGTCTGTTGTATAAAGTAGGTGTGAGTGTTGCTTTATCTGTTTTGAAATATGGCATTGCAGGCCATTTGGAGCATCACATCCGTCATCATATCCAAACCCAGGACTGACAAGGGGCCAACCTGTAGGAGGAACTTCCTCGACCACTTCATCAAATTCATCACTAGGCACCAACAGTACAACGTCGTCAAACACACATCAGGTATTGTTCTCATTCTCATCCTTCTAGCACGGAAGCCACAATAGCATAAGAAATATGTTGAAATATATGCATTTATAATAAATTCTTGAATTATAAAATTATAAAATTCTAAAGCCTGTTACTATATTGTCCTTTTGACTCCATTTGAATTGGCAGTTGAACCAATTACATTTTGCCAATACATATAAAAAGTAACAATTTAAAATTTAACTAGTATGCCAACATTACTTGCTGTACATTTAACACTTATCCCAGCCATTAACATAGCTTACTTATACATCAGTGAACAATATTTGTAATGCTTTTTATTCTTTCTGCATATTAAAAATGAAAATATGTCTGTTAATTTGTGTACCAGAACTTTTTGAAGTGGAGATAAAATACTTTTTGGGGCTGTGAATAGATATATTATACCGAGAGAGCTAAAAAACTTACAAACCAGCTGCACGGTGGTTTGCTTGTCTGCTCATTGTCATCTGCCGCTATCATAGAAAGCCATAGATTAAGCCACCATTTTTAAAACTATTTGGAAAGGCTTTACTTACCAACTTTATGAAAGGAGATGCTGAAACTGGTCACTGTTGTCCACACACATCTTTAGGAAAATATCCATCACTCACCATAGTCACTCCTGGCAGATATTTTGTTTTAATTCTTCCAGGGTGTGTGTGTTTGTCTGGCACACTCTGTTTTAAGTTACCCCAGAGATAGAAATTGCAGGGGGTTAGGTCGAGGGGCCACAAATCTCTGCTAATAATTCTGTCCTAAAACACTTTCAATTGTTCTCATCGAAAGATTGGCCATATGAGCTGTGCAGAGTGTTAAAAAGACAATATCGCGCTCCCTGATTGTTAATTCTCTAAAAAAAGGGGGGGGGGGGGGCCAAATTGTATTCACCTATGTTCAGCCGTCAACTGTTGACTCGAAAAAAATTGGACCTATAACTCTTTCTGCACTAATGGCGCACCACACACCAATTTTTTCATCATGAAGGGGTATTTCATGAACAATATTAGGTTTCTCAGAACTCCAATAATGATTATTTTGTGTACACATACATATCCATGAAGGTGGAACCAAGCCTCGTCTGTGAAAAATATTAAATGTGGGTCATTGTATTCACCAGCGCTGTCCAACGTGGCACCCTTGATGTATTTTTCTGGTGCCTTTCATATGTAAATTTTAATTCCAACTGACTTCTAATATTAATTCAAATTTCAAAACAGAACTATTTCCTTCAGAATATCTTCCCAGTAGATGTCCATGAAGAATGTTTTTGTACACCTAAAGTTGTGTTCATTAGTTCCCTACCAGTGCTTTCCCTTTTTCCTCTCAGAAGGGTTTTTGTCCTAATGGTGGAGCACTGTAATACACAATACTAAGAGTCCACTCACAAAATGTGCGCCTATTTAGATAGTTCGCACAGAGCCATAAGAAATGCCTGCCTGTTGTGAAAGATGCCTAAGCAAGTTTTGGGGGGAATTCTCCAAACGATGACCGATGTTGTCTTATGTTTCTTTAGTTTCTTTTGTATTTCTGAGCCTGAACACTTCCTGTGGCCTGAAATTTATTGTTAAGTTTATGGATTGCTATACGGCTTGCAACTTTTACACTTGGAAATCTTTCTGCACATCGTACTCTCACTTGACAATCTGACTAGGTTGACACAAATTAATCGTAAATAAATACATGCTGTGCAGTAGAAAACACATACTGAGCCACTTTGAGGCTAAGTACAGGATGAAATAATAACTTGCTGACAACTGAACCACATCACATCACCTTAACCGAATACTGCACACAGAGTAAAAGTGCATTAAGTCCAGTGGAAAAACACCAAGCAAACTGTTGAGGTTTTTTGCTCTCCTGATGTAACTGGAGTGTAAGCTGTTGTATTTGTCATTTACATGCCCAGATTGAGATGTGTATTATTAATGAATCACTGGAACTTGTTCCAGAGATGGCTGTCTTGACTCACTGCATGTACAAAGAGATTCTTTAGATATGGGACATCATAGTTTAAAGATAACATTGTGGGTTGCTTTACTGCATTACATCACTTACATTTATGTTTGAACCTGATGTCCACTGCTGGAACATGGTGTCCTTGTATTGGAGATTATTGTCCTCTGGTGTCTTCAAAGAATTCTTGCTAAGGTTATGCTTGTAGGTTCAATCTTCATATTTCAAAATTATGTTCTACCAAATGGTCAGCTGTTTAAAGATGCTTTTCAAACGTGCTTCTAGATTCAGGGCCAATTTCATAGTTATCACCAAAGGTGTGGTGTTACTTGGATTCTTGTTGTTTATACTTGAGATGGCCACCCCCATAGTGGAGTAGCAGTATGCCTGTTGTGCCAAGTAACCCATGTTTGATCCCTGGCACTAGCATGAGGAGGTACACTCAGCCTCGTGATGCCAATTGAGTTGTCACCCTGATAAAAAGGTAGCACTCCTAAAAGGTCAAATAGCTGCCTTACAGTCAGGGGAGCTGGTGCGCTGACTGCCGTCAACTGTACGATAAGGCCTCTTTGTATAAGGGACATGTCCTAAGGATTATTATACTTGAGATTCTTGATATATTCCTTTGCCCTTGTTTTAAACTTCGTTTTAGTGTTTCTAATATAAATTTTGTTTGTCCTGGTAGTTCTATTGGTATACGAGGTGGTATCCAAAATATTTAGGACTGGTGTTGCCATCTGGTCAAAAATTTAATTGAGACTAATGACCCTGTCGCTCAAAGTAGCCCCTTCCACACGTATACACCGATCCCAGCAATTCTGTCACTTTCCAAATACATCCTGCAAGTCACGTTGTCTGAGGGTGTTTAGCACAGACAGTGTTTCTTCTTGAATCTTCTCAGTTGTGTTGAACCGACATTCTTTCAACTTGATTTACAGTTTGGGGAATAGAGCAAGGTCGCAGTGTGCCAAATGAGGAGAGTATGAGTATGATGGGTGGGGGACAATCACCATGGTATTTTACTGCAAAACGCTGCATCTTCTGATATCAACAGTCGGGATACTTGGCACACGATGCATGCTCAATTCATCAGTTAAAATTTGTTGTCATGTTCCATAGCTAACTCTCACTTCATGAGCATGGTTTGTGGTCGACCCTAACACACAAGGTGTTGAACTTTGGCAACAATGTCAGGCACTGTACAGGTGATAGCCCTACCAGTGTGAGCATCGTCTTCAGTCCTGTACAGCATTGTGAGGCTCTCTGTAGTGTTTTTCCTGAGATTTACAAGAACTTGATGCAACTCTCTGTTCTAATGTTGGTTCCATCCACTCACTACACACATAAGTACTGTAGAGTCTCGGCACATCTACCCAGCTGCAAAACACACACTACACACGGAGTATCATAAAAAGCTCGCTCTATCCACTGATTATAAACTGAAACAGGAACATAAACCTGTAAAGGCTCTTAGAAAATTGTTAGAATTGTCTGTTGGGTAAACGAAGGGCAAAGGGTACAGACAGAGAGGGGACAGGAAAAATTATACATGCATAAAAATAAACAATTTATGAAATTTTGATGTCCCACGTGTTGGAATACAATGTTTTGGTAGATAGTGATGACACAAAATGTGTTAATATGCAATAAAAAGGCAATCAATTCTTTGCGATTGTCCGCATAATTATCAGTATTTACTCTCATGATTAAACCCACATTTTAATGCAACTTGCGAAATGACTATTTATGATTTACCAGGAAATTAGTAATTTATTGTGATATTTATTTGCAAAATGAACGTTTTTTAGGATTAACATGAAATTAACATTTCTTTATGATTTTTCTGCAAAACAATGTTAAAAGATTTATTTCAAAAATAAAACAAGATCTGCTTCACATTTTGTAACATAGAAATCCAGATGCAAGGTCAAGGTCAAGAGTTAAAGCTCTGTGTGGCTGGACGAAATGCAACTATCTTTACAATAAGCTGAGAGCAGCAGGAAAGCTAGTTTGAGAGATAACCAGCGACATATGTGAGCGTTCAATGAACACACAGAATAATATATCGTCCATGCTACAGCACCACCACTGGAGCAAAGTGACGGAGACAACACCCCCTCCCCTCTAATGGTTTTCCTGCACTCTGCAAACACACATAGCTTGGACTCAAATAACAAGTTCATGCGCATTTTATAGAAGGCTGTGATAGACAGCAGGAGCGCGCAAGTTTAATGGCGAAAATTGTGGGAGTTTAACAGAGTTTGTTTCGTGTACGTACAATTACATTAAATAAGTCCATTCTGACAGCTAGGTGCACACGCATGCTTGAAAGAATTTCCATGGCAACAAACATCATCCTCTGTGGTCATAGGGTAACATGCTTGCCTCTGGTTCCCTAGGTCGCAGGTTCAAATCCAGTGGAGTGCAACAAAGTTTTATGGGCATAGAAATCCTTAGTATGGCTTCATTTAGAAGCTAAGTAAAGCCAGTGGTTCCATATCATAAATTTACAGCATGTAAAAGAACCTCAAGCTTGATAGAGAGCGCTATGAGCAAATTAAGCCGTTTTTCAGAACCACAGTCTTTGTACAGCTTGATTATTTAGACCTGACCCTGCAGAGACACAGAGGAGGAGAGGTAGTCGAGGGTGGCAGTATTCTTCTTACTTGCTTTTGTTCACCCTCGCTGCCCAGCTGCTACCCACCCAAAACCCCTCTCAGAAGATAGTGTACTAGTCCCACTACTGCAGGGTCAGGTCAAAATCATCAGTTTGTGAAGGAACTCTTTCAGTGTACAATATTTTGTCACATAAAAGAACCCATATTACAGCAGGCAACTTAGAAACCATGCTTACTTATTATTTCAGTGAACATGCCACATATAACATTTCAAATGTAAATTATAACAGTAATATTTGATATTTTATTTCATCGCTTGTATCCGCTTTGAGCCTTCTTTTTATACAGACATTGAGAATTTTTCTTCACCATAAAATTGTCCCAACCCATATGAGAAAGGATCTCGTGCAGTAAGTTCAGCCAGGAACACCATCTGCAGGTGACAATGAATCAGGAGATATGAGGCCCTTAGAATAGCAAGGGCGTATGCGCCAAAAGCTAGTTTTGAGAAAAATGTGATTAAAGCTGTTACTGTGCAGTACATATTAAAATTATCTATAGAGAGATTAAAAATTGCTCAGATGTGAATCTAATGCATTAATACTGCTAATTAGGAATGTAAAATGTTATTTGGCACGTATTTGAGATTTCAGAAGGTTAATTTCATCAGCAGTATAATTCAGATAATGCACGTTATAACCGAAACACTTACTTGTAAAGTTAGCATTTTGCCAGCAATACTTTAACTAATATTGGTAAACAGTTGTTCTAATACTAACAAACAATACTTCTAAAGTGATTATAAAGAAGTTAACCAAAAGTATGGCTAGATCACTGAAGATGTTTAACCGCTGGTCCAAGTTGTGTTTTACCAAGGGGAACCCGAGTATGTTAGTAATGTAAAGTATCATCATCCGCTGCTGCCTCTTCTTCTACCTCTGGTGTGTGCCTTTACTACATGTTTGGTTTTTTAACTTACGTCTTCTTCAGCTGTATATCTCTTCTTCTTGGCCATATGCATTTTCCATTGGTTTTTCTGCTTGCGGCATCTTCTGGGACAACTTACACCACTGTCTGTGTCACTCACTTAAAATGCACTAAAGGTTTGTTCAATGGTATTGTTAGTAAACAACACAACTCTAGAAACATAACGCTAAACAGAAGGTAAACCGAGAGCTGCAAGCCTCTGGAACATGTTACAGTTTTCTTTAAAAGCAACAGACTGAACTAAAGAAATACCCCGCACAGGCAGGAGTACATCTACGCAAAACTGCAAACATGTTTGAAAGGTTAAGGAATAACTGTTTATGAGGAGTAAAGGCCTGAAAATAAACAGTACCCTCTCTTAAGTGATTTATTGGTACATTCTGTTAAAGAGTGACTGTCACAGTGTAGCGGCCGGCTCCGGCCAGCAGGTTGGCTCATAAGCCTTTGCTATTCTCGAGATTTGGCTGAAGCAGTAAGGTCTAACACCATGCTGTATTCAAATGGAGAATTTGTTCACATCCAGGGCATATCAACCATTCACACTGAACAGGCATTAAAGAGTAGGCTTCATACTATATGTTGCAAGAAAAACCAAAAATTCATACTTTGGCGCTTATGGCCTTGCTATTCTAAGCACCTCATATGTCATAGTGTGCAGAAAGTGAAGCTCCAATAATAAAAAGCTCAATTTGTGCATGGAAATGCAAAAAAAAAAAAAAAAAAAAAAAACTTCAATTATTTTGTATGCGTGTTATGTTTGATTGTATAGGTGGCAGTGCATGAGTACACAAGCAACAACAGACCTCACAATATCTGTTCTTACAAACTCGCTCTTGGTGATCTGAGCTTGCTGTTTCCTCCCACTCCCACTCAGGTAACAACTAACCCTCTCCCTGGAACTAACATATACACTTCTAATACCTTAGAGACTAAGCTTCACTTATCTTAATATCTACTGTAAGTTCTTGAAATTAAATGCAGCCTACGTAGTTTCACAGTATATTAACTGTATCCTCAGTGCAGATAAGTAAAGCTTGTAGTCTCTAAGATATTTGTTATAATATTTAGAATTGTATTGCTTCATTGTTACTAGCTTCAGTTTTTCATAACATGATATGTGCACATTTGCCTGAGAATGAGGAGTTCACAATCAACAGAAGAGCATGGAATAACATTTATGTCCAACCAATTTTAGTTTTTTATTCAGCTAAATGCCAGTTTATATTGTTACAACTTGTATTTTTTAAATGAAACTGAATGCCTTAGCCTAGCCCCATCTTGGGTTTATTTTACTTGATTTAATGTTTGTTCATTTCCTGTTATTCGTTGATGGAACATTGGGCAGCAGCAGAGACCTTCGTCCAGCACACTCTGCTTCCAGCCAGCCATTTAGCTTCTTTCCAACTTTTTTGACATTCCTCTCGCTCCTGTTCTGTTGCCTGGGTCGTTCTCTTCTCCTTACTCCAATTGAGTGCCTTCTTCTCGATAGCTCTGTCTGACTTGCTCAGTGTATGACCTATTTGATAGTATATTTGAAGTTGGTTAGTTCATGGTTTATTTCCAGCCATTTTATGTTCATAATCTGCCTCAAACGCCTTGTTTCACAACCTTAGAGAAGGACATTAGTGTTAAACAAACTGAGTTTCGTCTTGAAGGAGATGTTTTTATTGCACCATGTGGGGTACAGTTGCACAAATGCTCCACGTGATCCTTCATTCCAATTCCTCTTCTGTACCACCTGTTTTTGTATTCACACTCCCTAAATATATATGAAAGTATCAACTTCTATTTCTGTATTGTCAATTTATTTTTGTGGCTACAGTTTACCTTCATCTGCTTTATTTTAGAGGAATTCATCTCTTAGCCCATCCTCCCCAGCTTTTTCTTGTAGTTTCTCAACTGTAGCTTCCATATCCCTAAATCTCTGCACTAGCAAACCTATATCAATCTGCAAAGTCTAGATCTTAGAGACACTCATTGAGTCCCAATTGAAATGCTCTTCTTCTTTTTCCTATAACCTTTCTCATAGTTTTCTAACACTATCAAGAATATTGTTAGGGAAAGCATACATCCTTGTCTCACTCCAAATTTCATCTCTATTGTCTTCTCTGTGCTTTAGAACCTTTGTACATGTCCTTAATGTTGATGAAATACCATATTCTTTCAAGGTCTGTCATTTAGCATGTCTACTAACAGAATCAAATGCTCTTTCAAAGTGTATAACTGTTGGATATAGCATATTTTGCCATTCTACAAGCTGCTCCAACATTATGCAAAGTATATTTACTAAATGTGTTTAGTGACGATGTTGCCTCAACCCAGCTTGTTGTTTCCTGAGCTTTGCTTGTACAGCTGTTGTGGTTCTGGGTTACTGCCTTGTGAACTGTCTTCTGTGCACTATCCCAGAATTACTAACCCAAATGACAGTTACAACCTTTTTACACACTTCCTCTCTGCACCTAAAGTATTTATTAAGACTGATTTGTGGGAACGTGTTCCCTGTTGTCATTCACATCTCCCAGTAGAGGCAGTTTAACGTGTCTTGATTACAGGGATAAAATAAAAAGATTTATAGTATCCAAAATTTTGAATTACAAAAGTTACGTATAAAATTGACAGTTTAGCAATACAGGTATCATCAGGATTTTGCGGTTGTCTACCTTTTTTGACTTTCCATTTTCACTGGAGGCAGTGCTTAAAGTGTTCTTATTCTTCAGATAAGTTGACAAAGTGTTTAGTGACATCCTATATTCTTCAGTGATTTCCAATTTTTTCTTCAACGACCAGAAAATCCTGATGGATTATATATGTATAACTATATTGCCAAAATGTCAATTTTAGATGTAACTTTAGTAATTCACATTTTTGGATATTTTGAATTTTTTTCTTGTCCCTTCAGCTTTAAATTATCCAAGTTCCACTGCATTATTGTGTGTTATCAGTGGCTAAAATCTCAACTAATTTCTTCCTATTAATTCAATCAAAATTTTTTTTTGAAATCTTAATTGTAATATTTTTACATTCTCATTCCATGACTGAAAGTTTTGTCGTTTTATGAAATTATTGCCACACATAACTGATGACACAGCCTGCATAACTAAAGATATTTTTCTGTCATAAACTGACACGTATGCAGCCGTAAAGTTTAAGAATGTGCCTAAAGCCATGCTCTAAAAAAAAAAAAGAATCATGCCAGGAACATTTTTTTTATTTCTTCAGCTATACCAACATAATGAGATGAAATATGTATATGACTATGCATATTAATAGCAGTAGAAGAGCATAAGGAGTGGGTGTTTTGCTGTGTGGTTGTACATATATCTAGTGACCTAGTAGCCCAGATTGTTCGCTAATGTACATCACGTTCCCAGGCAGATGTGCACTGAGCTCAGTATGTAGAAACCCACAGCCCTGTTTCCTCATTATTTAAAAACTTAGAATAACAGTCACATGACTTTGCTTTGAGTTTGTGTTTAATACATATTACAACATATTTTCTTTTTACTGACATCTTAAACACAAATAAACCACAGTGACCAACACCAACAGTAAATTACACTTGTTATAATGCCACAATATCTCTTGAAATATGTTGTAGGGGTGAGAATTAACTGCACACAATAGCAAGTATCTTTTCTTTCTTCCCCTCCATTGTTTCATTAAACAGATGATGCTTTTTGCACCCTTGCCAACTTGTAGACATAGCCCATGGCACAGTGTTATTTTGTTAGATATATTCTTTGTATTTAAGGAACTAAGTATTTGATGATAGTTGTACATGTTATTTTTGAAGTGTTTTGTACGTTTTTCAGTGTGTAAAGAATGAGAATATGCAATATGAAGATGAATCTGGAAATGCCTTTTTCCCCTATTTCGCTGCATTTTCTATAACTGTCAGAATACGAGGTATGAGAATAAAGAAACCAGATTGGTTGTTGTGCACATTTCCAGCTTCATCAGTGGAGGATTGGCTTTGGGACTCTGCCTGACATGCCACTGTGATGATTAGTCTGGCTATGGGTTGTGTGTCTGAGTTTTGTTGGAATTCCTTCCCTACATCCACAGACTTGAACCTACATAGACTTCACTTTTGGAAAGAGAAAAAAGTGGCATGGTACTAGGTCAGGTGAATGTTGTTTTTTGCACAGACATCACATTATGGGCTGGCGTGTTATCCTCATGAATCCAGGAGCAATTCTTCCACATATCTGGTCTCCCTCATCAGTCATCGAGGATCTTCAGAACAGTTTTGGGGGCTCTAATGACCTAGCTGTCGACGGGCCCTTAAACCCTAACCACTCACTCACTCAGAACAGTTTTATTGACAATCTGACCTTCAGGCACCCAGTCAATGTAGATAATCCATCAGATATAAAAGAAACATTCTTTTCAAAAGTTTTTAACAAATCTTATATTACAAGCTTCATATCTGCCGAAAGTGCGAATACGCACTGATACATTAGAATTACAATAAAACCTCGTTTATCCTTATCTTCAGATTATCTGGATTAGATTTATATATATTTTTGTAGATTTATGTTCACATTAGATAATAAATTTAACTATGACAGCAAGAACGTAACTATAAGTATGTACGTGAAATATTCGCTTTGTAGTTTGATTCAGTGTGGCATTCCTGCATAAATTGTACAATAAATTATGGTAATACATACTGTACTATAAAATGCTGCTTGTTGAGTTTAAGAAATATTTAGTAGTGTGTCACTTGGTGCTGACACGGTATGTCTCACCAGCTATAAATAGCGCCAGAAGAAAGAGTTGACCTTGGTCACTACACCTCCCTCAATCAGCTCAGTTTTCCTACCGTTTTAAAATGGCACATGTCAATTAGTTTATTGTGTGTCTTTCAACCAAATGACATCAAAGTGAAAGGAGGTTGGGTTTCAATGGATAAAAGATTGGATGCTATTAATGAAATTGAAACATTGAAGAACATAGCTGCTGACAAACACTGACACCACTCTAGCTGAACTATTAGTGATAATTGCTGTACTTTGGTCAAACACCACACATGTTTAAAACAGAAGACAGTGGTTCAATTCTTTGTTAAGAAATGATGTGATTTTATTTACTACATACTGTACATAATTTTGTTACAATACGTAGTTTTTATCTTCATAAATGGCCAGTCCACTTATTTAAGGATTTAAAAATTTTGTTTTGCTTATAACCCAGATTATCCAGATTTTCGATTGTCCGGATTGCCATTGGTCCCAGTCAGTCCGGATATCATTCTTTTCAGTTTTTGAATTGGAAGGACGACGTGATTTCAGATTGTCTTGTATGTGTTCCCTACCGTCCTTGAACCTCTTAACCCACTACAAAACTTGTGTATGACATAAACACTGATCACCATAAATTTGTTTGAACAAATCGTAAGTTTCTGTGGCGAGTTCCCCAAGTTTTGTGAGGAATTTGGTGTTAGCATATTCTACTTTACAACATGGCATAATTCTGATGGAGATCAAACTCATGACCCTTTTTAAGGCTTACAACCAGACTAACCACCACAGCAGCATGAAATTTTATATGCATGCCAGGGAAAGTCCCCCAAGGCCAATCCCCCACTCTTCTGTTTGTCATCAATGAAGCCAGAAATTGCACAGCAACCAGTTCAATTTCTTTATTACCACACCTCATGTATATATATACAGTGCATTTCAAAAGTCCGACATATTTTTTCTATAGCTAAGTACTAGGGTAATCCCAAAAGTAAGGTTTCCAAAGCACCGGGGTCACAGGGAAACTTTGCGTGGATGTTGACCATACTGCTTTTTTCCTTCCTCCACTCTACAGAAATCACCGCACATTCACTGGAGCCCTCAGTCTGGGCTTGTTAGCCACTACCATCAGGTGCAAAGTTCACACAGTTATTCGTTTTCTTAGTGCAAAAGGTGTTAAACTAATCTAAATTCATCAAAACTTAGTGGAAATGTATGGAAAATCTTGTACAGATGTCAAAAATTCCCACAAGTGGTGTAGAAAGTTTGCAGATAGCCGCACGGACTGTCAATTTCCGACAAGAAAATTGCACAGGTTTAACAAATCGTGCTTTTCCTTGTCTGCTGGTTTAGTTTCATGCAACAGTTGTAACTTGTAAGCAGTTAAACGAAGAGATTTCAATTTGCTACTAACATGTTAAACAAAATTGACAACAATAAGGATTTTCTAAACAATGTAATCTTTACAGATGAGGCTACCTTTCATGTAAATGGTACTGTGAATCGACACGATTGCAGAATATGGGGTTCACAGCTGCCTCATGAGATCATTGTGTATCAGCGTGACTAACTCAAAGTGAATGTTTGGTGCAGACTAATGCATGACAGAGTTTTAGCTCCCTTCATATTTGTTGAAAAGCCAATAACTGGTGATGTCTATTGAGACATGTTAGAAGAGTATGTTTTCTCTCAGTTGAATGATATTGAGGTGGAGAAGGCTTTTCTTCACTTTAAGCAAGATGGTGCACCGCCTCCGTTTAGTTTGTGTGTGCGAGAAGCACTCAATACTCGACTTGGCTACAGGTGCATTGGACAGGAAGGGCCTACTCCTTGGCCTCCAAGAAGCCCAGATTTAACACCCTATGACTTCTTCTGGAGACATGTGAAGAACCTCATGCATTTAAAGAAAATTTGAGATCTAACCCATCTTAGACAACAGATAATCGCTTACACAGCAACCATCAGCACAGACATGCTGGACAGGACCTGGGGATTGGTAGCATCATTTAGATGTGTCCCATGCCACTATTGGGGCCCACATTGAAATGCACTAAATGTTGATAAACACTTGAGAATATTACCATTAAAGTCATGTATAATATGTCAAACCCAGATTGTGATTTGATACAAATATTTTACCTCAAAACCCCAGAATTCTTTTGTGGAAACCCTGTATTCAACACTTTTGAAATGCACTGTTTTATGAAACTATAACCAAAATTGTTAGTGGCAATTTTCAATGTTCAATGGTATTGATTGAAGTCAAAAATACCGTTTTTAAAATTTATATGTATAACTTTTCACAAAAGAATTGTTGAATCAGTTTTATTGGTACATAAATACCTTAGCTCGCATGTGGAAAAATAGTCTTTATGACATCTTAATTACTTGCCCCAAAAAATGGGCTGCTAATGGAATACAAAATGAATTGAAATAATTGAAAGTTTTATTTATCTTTTAGCTGTCCTGATTCATGGGATGCCATTACAAGCAAAGTGTGCTTAAATGTATGTATGTACAAATCGCTCTGTTAGTTATGAAAACATGGAGGAAAGTGGTTCAAATAGCACACTGAGATGGATATACTTGAGGAGAGCAAAAAGATTCCAAATGGGCTGCATGGTGTTTTGCCTGTCTGCATGTTGCCACCTGCTGCTATCATAGAAAGGCCCAGATTAAACCATACAACATTTTTAAAGGCTTTACTTATCAACTTTATGAAAATGCTGAAAATGTCCGTTGTCCATACATTTTTGGCACCTCTTTAGGAAATGGTCACTCACCATAGTTCACGTTGAGAAATGTTGGCAATTTCCTGATGGATATTTTGTTTTAACTCTTCCAGGGGTGTGTGTTTGTCTGGTACAGTTTAAGTTACCCCTCTGATAGAAACTGCAGAGGGTTAGGTCGGGGGACCAAGGAGACCACGTATCTCTAATAATTCTGTCCTGAAACACACTTTCAATTGTTCTCATCGAAAGATTGGCTGTATGATCTGCTTCAGTCTTGTTGAAAAAAGTCAAAATCACGCTCCTTGTCTGTTACTTCTCTAAAAAAAAAATTGTATTTGTGTGTGTATGGGCATCAACTGTTGACTCAAAAAAAATTAGTTCCATGACTTTCTCTACTAATTGCGCACCATACACCAATTTTTTCATCATGAAGGGGTACTTCATAAGTAATATTAGGTTTGCCAGAGTTCCAATAAGAATCTCATTTCGTAAAGTTGGTAAGTAAAGCCTCTAAAAGTAGTTTTGAAAATGTTGTATGGATTTATTTGCACCTTTCTATGATTGCGGCAGACAGCAACGAGTGCCAAGGATGCGGACGGGCAAGATACACTGCAGCTGGTTAGTATTTTGCTGTCCCCGTACTTCATATTGAAAGCAATGAAATACTAAATTAATGTACAGGACCTGTTAGAAACATAATAGAGGAATTGTAAAGTTTGAGTGTGTGCTTGACTTTTGCAGAAACCTGTAAGCAGC
The DNA here is from genome assembly GCA_030765045.1 of Tenodera sinensis. Classification (NCBI taxonomy): domain Eukaryota; kingdom Metazoa; phylum Arthropoda; class Insecta; order Mantodea; family Mantidae; genus Tenodera; species Tenodera sinensis. The sequence goes on along the minus strand of CM060972.1, from coordinate 110,628,419 downwards.
GTAGCACCAACGTCGGTGCAACACCAGAAGTCATCTCCCATCTACCAGACGTCCTCCACAAAGATTCATCCTGTGCAGCCTCAGACGCTGAGCTCCACCCCACAGGTGAATACGGTGTGATATGTACCTCAGAGATACAAGATAAGCCAACAGTTTTCACTTGTGTGATCCACACTTTAGTACAAACTTATGAAAGTTAACGTCTAAAATTGATATTTTAACAATACAGATACATAACATCCCAACTCACGCTAGGCTTGAACTGATTTGTACCTAAATTGGCACATTTTTTTCTGCTTTCAAGTGAACAAGGGGATCACTTAAAGGAGTGTTTTTGTCCTATGCTTGCTTAAACCACTTCAACACTCATTCATCAACATCAAGATTTTCCAATTTTCACTCCTTTTTGACTCTTTCTGTTTTCACTTGAGATACTATTTAAAATTTTCCCATTGTACTTCAGATAAGTTGAGTGTTTGGCAGTATCCCACATTCTTTCGTAACTTCAGATTTTTTTCTTCAAACGCTTTTCAACTTCTAGAATGACGGCGACTTTTTCCACAAAAGTTAAAATCTTGTGTTGGACATGCAATTTAATAAGAGGCGTATTGAACAGTAGAAAGCTCAAGCATACATGTTTAAACAAGGGGATGTGGGATCAGGTCTAGAAGCTCAAGGCTGGCAGCTAGGAAGGCTATGCTACCCCCCAAAACAAACCACACCGGAGCAATGATCTCTTTTGCAGAAACACATGGCTGAGTTTATCATTAAACTTCCACATTTAGATTAATTTTTGACTGGAATTTCTGAACAAAAACTTTGAATGAAGAGAAATGAAGTTTGAATTACATGTGATTATTTTTACATTGCTTTAACAGAAAATTCAACAGACCAAGAAAAATCTTTGAATCAATGACAATTTTGAATTATAAATATCTGAATTATACTGTATATAAAATAAAAAGAGAAAGAGCAATGTGAAATAAAAGTATACATCCCCTGAACAGAGCTAACGCATTTCCATGCCCAAAATATAGGTCACATGAGAAGTTACTGGGACATGACTCGGGGACTAGTCTTGATACTCTGCACTTCCTCCTGTCACTTGCTGAATGTACTGTACAATGAGATCATGTACGTTTATTAGATTATAAATATTGTAACAGTATTCTCCTTTCTTAATTATTTTATTTCTTTCAAATTATGCAAATTCACTCATTACACTTCCTTTCCTAACTCTTGTTGCACTCAAACGTACTTTCACCTTTTGCATTCAAACTTTGAAAAGTTACTCCTGCCTCCTTGGCAACCTGATTTCAGCTAAAGAACATCTAATTTATAAGATGCTTTTTACATAGAAACTCAAAGCAGTGTCACAGTATTAAAAACAGAAGCACTGTTAACAGTGAAGTGGTGCTCATGTTTGAGTTTGATTTTTTGAGTCACTTTTTTACATACACCTTCACTTGAAAATGTTGGAAAAATTGAAGCATTCTGAAGATGATTTGACCTCCTCAGCTGTTGGGTCACTGAGCTACCTTCTTCCTGTTCCCTCTCTCTGTTGCCATTTGGTGTTAAGTTTTAACACTTAATTCAATGCCTGGATTCAAAATGTATTACCTTATTATTGTTTTTGATGATGTATGTTTTTTCCCAAATATTCAATTTTATGGCTAAGTAAGTGATTTTAACAATCTTCTACTAGGGCAGTTGAAAGTAACGGCAAACTAACAGTATTAAATGCAATTACACGGCAAGCATTTGAAATTCCCGGGAAGTGATGATGCGTGCTTTGACAAAGTTCTGACAGATGGAGTGACAAGCTGAACAGGAAAGGAAGTTGAGATAAAATGGCCCTGTCCCTAGCTGTGTGCACTGTGAAAGAAGAGTGAGCAGTAACATGATTTTTGTGGTTGGAGGGTGTGAAACCTTGCTAAATCAATAGGATGATATTGGAAAGGCAAGGAGATAGCGTGTACAAGTGGGTAGGTGGATGTACGTGAGTCACAGACGAGCAATGCTCTGTCGTCCCAGCCCGGCCGTTACTGATGAGAATGTGGTTCATGAGGACCAGTGTGTTTCTGTAGAAGCTTAGTCAAGGAAACTGATCCGCTTATACTGTTATTAGCGAGGTTCTCAAGTACTGCACAATGGGTGGCTAGGATGCTTTCTGGTGAAATGCTGCCGCATCATTTCTGGAGCACATAACACTGAAGGACATGGCTTTCTGACACGTTTCGTCACAGGGGACAAAACCTGGGTGCATCATCACGAACCAGAAAGCAAAAGGCAGTCTTCAGAATGGCGACACATCTTCTTCAGGCAGGAAAAAATTCAAGTCTCAGCCCTCTGCTGGAAAGGTCCTTTTTGTCCTCTTCTGGAATTTGAGTTAACCAGTTTTGGAGCACTGTCAGCAAAGAGTGCTCGGCACATCGCCATGTTGGAGAATGAGCTAACGCCAGCAATATGGAACCATTGCAGAGGACTTCTGTCTAGAGGCACCCTTACCCTTCACAACGCATGGACCCATAGCGCCACTGCAACTCTTGCCGTCATACAGAGATTGAGATTTCAGGTGTTACACCACCCCCATACAGCCCTGATCTCACTCTTTTGGATTACCATACGTTTGGATCCCTGAAGGACAACGATTTGAAAGTGATGAGGTTAAAGAAGCAATGCACTCTTGGTTGTGGGCACAACCAAAAACTGTTTGTTCTAATGAAATAGGAAAGTTGTGGCAACAGTGTGAGAAGTGTATCAGAAAGGAGGGAGTTATGCTGAAAAATGATACCTTGTTTGTATCTATAAGGGAAATGTATGCTTCACAAAAAAGTTTGCTGTTACTTTTTGAATCGGCCTTATATTATGACCAACCAAATTATTATGGAAAACCACAACATTGGCCATAATATAAAATTGGTAAAATGATATGCTGATGGACCTTGTTGCAGGGTATGCTGAGAGGAGAACTGTCACCTCCCCAGAGCACGTCAACACCTGTTGGCACCCCTGAAGGCTTGCAGGAAGGTAGAGGCAAGCCGGCATTACCACCAAAACCTGCTCTTCCTGTTAAACCTACGCCACCACCACGACAGACACAGCACTGCTTGCCCAATGGAGCAGAAGGAGACACCTCTGGTAGAGTGGATACTTCTGCAGATGCTGTGGACTCGGCGCTGAGTGTTCTCAGGGGGGCTGCGACTGTAATGAGGTGGGTACCTCAATGTTCGCATTATATCAACATATCACTGCAATACATGTTTTGAGGCCTCATGAATCAAAAAATGTTATTCCTAGAAGGAAGGGGCATGTGTGTGTGTGTTGTATAATTTTTTGTTCAATTTTTCTTTTTAATTTAATAACAGCACACTTCATTCTATACAGAATACTACATGCTAGGAAAGTACATAACACACAATAAAGCATAATATTAATGACATAGTTTGGTGTTATACATCATTGAATGTTATAGAATTTACAAATGTACAAGTCTTTTAAATAATTTTGCACTAGTTCATGTTTTGGTGGGGACCAGGTTCTTTGTGTATGTGTGTGTGCGCGCGCGCCACTTAAAATGCCCACAGCATGTATATGAAAAAAAAAATTTGATATCGATTTCTCAAAAATGCGTAACAATTCTGGCTCAAATGGTAGAGAAAGTAAACAATGACTTAACAATTTTGATTAAGATATTCACAAATAAAGTGTGCGTGTTAAATTTTCTGAGAATAGGCTCTGAAGCAGGGCTATAAAATGCATAAAAAGGGAATATTTTTCGGTGTACAAAAGTGGAAGAGACTAAATTGGAACCTATAAAACCCTGGTGCAAGAGGCACAAGTTATACATGTTATTTAAAGTTTGTGGTTCAGATGAGCATTAATGAGAGATTGGAGAACCCAACATATTACAGAAGAAATGATCATTTATTCAAAATTAGGGGTAGAAGATACAGAACCGGTTGTAAGTCTCCCTTGAGGTCCTTATCTCTTATGTAAGATTCCCTGGTGATGTACTGGGAAAAATATGATTGGGTTGGGGAATTTAATGTCAATGGTAGCTCAGTGGTTTGCGCAGCCATGGGTGTAGCGGAAGATCTGTGGTTCAAATCCTGGCTATGACATTTAATTTTTCAGTCCTGCTTCTACCTCTCAAACATTGCCCATACACGGCTTATATTTTTAAAACCAACATTAACTATGTTGGCATAAAATAAAAATTACCTTTTATAAATATGGTGGCTACCGGGCACTTCTTGAATAATGTGGAAAACACCTTTTGGTTATGCCACTCTAAGTGTTGCCACAAATGTCATGCAAGGCAGCCGGACCTTAATGTCTTGTTTACACACACTGCCAGTGGGGTGGGTCAGCCTGGTCCCGACCATCCTTGTTGTGTTCTGTAGCCGGTGTCACAGTACTCATTGTAAGTTGTATACTAGAGAAATGTATGCTATTTGACGAAACCTTTCAACTTTTGTAATTCTGTTAGTGAATAAATATATTATCTATTGTTAAAGGTAAAGTTGGTGGTCCTTGCCATGTCTTTCATATAACAAATGCATGATAGGACAGCAATACAACCTTGTGGTGATAGATTAGCAAGCAGTGGCGATATGACCTAATAACAGTGGGGATGCAAACAGTCTTGACAATCTAATTACAAAGCACATGGAGAGCAATACAAAACTTTCATCAAACGATGTTTTATTTTATTATTATCATGACATGAATCACTACATATTCATGCATCAGACATCAGGGTTATTGCTCATCAATCAACATCACCAAATTGCAACATACAGCAAGTTGTGACACTTTCATTTTTCATAGTTGCCCTTCCGTCTTTACAACCAACTTATATATAGAAAGAAAATCTCTCATCAGCATTTGATACTGGTAACCAGAAACATTCAAGGGACTTTTCACAGAAAAGGTGGTAACATTCACCTTTTGCTGAGTGCTAAGAGTGCTGTATCAAATTTGTTACTATAGCCCAGCTGTCCAACAATGGCACGAAGTTCTTTGTGCTTTAAGTTTATTGTAGCCTCACCGATTGCATTGTCGGAAAACTTTCTTTGTCTCTGCCAATAATATTTATTTTGTAGCATTGCTACAAGTTGATCTCAAAAGAAGCTAGGTTATTGAATTTGTAAGAATCAAATGCAAACTCTTTCATTGTTAGGTATTAAAATCAAAACATAAACACCAGTAACAATGAGTCAATGAATAAAAAAAACTTCAATTATGATGATACTTTCAGTAATATCACTAATGAATTACGTTTATTGGAGACTCTAGAAGCACTGACACTGCTTACAGTCCAACTGTCTTGTAGACAGTAATTTTGAACTGCTTGTGTACTCTGTCAGCACACCTCATTGCACACATCTCGGTATTGGTGATGTTTTCTTTAGCGACTGTACATCCAAAACCCTGCCTACTTGTGACGTATATGTTTAGTAACTTTTCTCCGGGACTGCACTCATATTGACATGGCTGTGTACTTGAGCTGAGGTAGTAGTTTGTGCTACTCAAGTCCCACACATTTGAGGCTACTCCACATACTTACTCATGTTTCATGCAATAACTATCCCTTGACTATATGAAAAGAACTACTGTTTGTAATAACAGCCAATAAGAGTGGTTTTGTTTACGTATGGGTGCAATAGCAGCAAAGGTAATAATTGAACATCCGTTGCAGGAGTGGTGTAGCATCTCATCAGGACCATATTCTAGGGAAGCTACCCCCACACCAAGTGCCTTCATCTGAACAGGATGAGAGTACGCCACAGTATCGAGTGCCACCTTGTCCGCCACCTCCACCTCCAACATCGGAGCCACCAGATGATGTTGGATCACCTGGCCAGCGTCGTTTTGCAGGTGTTGGGGGCAACTCCAGTCCTTCGACAACAAGTGATGCACTGCCAATAATAAAGGCTAGGCCCCTCACAATCAAAAAACAGCCACCTTCGGAATATCCCAAACTGAAGGTTGCTAACTTTGCGGGTGGCAGCCAGAACGGTGGTGCCCCTGTACAGAGCAATAACTCATCAAATGGTGGTGGGGTACACGTGAGCATCAACAGGAGGATCGAGATGCCCCCAGCATTCCTGTTCCCAGAGACAGAGGCACCCCCTGCGGACCTGGTGTCATCCTCCACGTCAGACTCCTCTACCTTCTCTACAGGCACGTCGATGACAAGCAGTGGCTCCATGGACGAGGTGGATCGGGCTGTGATGGAAGGAGAACAGGAGAACAATAACGTTGGCAAGGTTGATGATAACAACAGGTTACAGCAGGACGAGGCCTTGGTCGATGCCCTCAACAATGTCAACTTGGAACAGCATGACTCTTCAGGTATGTTATATGTACAGGGGAAAAACAAGAATGTGCTGCTTCACTTAACAACTGGGAGTGGATTATAATGTTCACAATTAACAGGAAACTTTCTCAGCCCCTGGGAAATATCTGATCAATGTTCACCTTACTTAGTTGAGCAGGTAGCAGATTATGATGGCGAGGGCTAATGGTTTTTCATTTAAAGTGTGGATTCTGTCCAAATTAACTTTATTTAAATTGAGATAATATATGTTCAAAATTCATCTAATTTTTTAAACATATTCTTGAAGCTAGTGTCCGAAACTGTTCAGGATATTGTCGTGATAAAGTTTTCTTTCATTTAATCTAAAGTAAGAACAAAATTAGAAACTAAAAGCTTCACTTATCTTAGTAATATTGCAAGCTCTTTGGTGCTGCACTGACAATGTTTTGAGTTGACTCCAACTCATTCTTGTTGCTTGTTAATAGCTTTATTATTTCCTTAATTTTCTTTCATTACTATTTCTCACATGAAGTTCAATGGTGTCACTTTTATGATAAGCATTGGTTTCCTTTCACTGATTTGTATTTATATTTGTGGATATAAATTGTATGGTATTTGTTTTCCGTGCAAACTTTCAAAAAGAGCAATATTTAATTATCAGATTGTTTGGTATTTCTCATTATAATTTTGAATTACCAAAACTTTTTTCCAAAATTTACAGTGTGCACTCACTACTGTTTGCTTAAAAGTTATGATGTCTGCTATATTTGGGTCAATATCAAAACTATACTGAAAAAAAGATTCACTATTTATTCTTCTTGGTTACAGAGCTTAGCAACCAGTGTCTTTCATTTGTCTTTTTTCACAATTTTCACTTATCAATGTTGGCCATTTTCCATTATACTGAATAGTTTTGGATGCAACAATAAAGTTTACAAGAATCAAATATAACATTCATATAACAGGAAATTGACATATTTTTGATGGACACACATAAAATATCAGCATGAATGAATGATCCTGGGCTTATAATTTGTGGTACAAGTGTGTTCAGTGTAGAAATGATTAAAGGTGACTGTGAGATGAAACAGCTATAGAGCTCTCTCTAGTTGCAAGCAGGGAATGTGCATCCTGACTCCAACTCCCTCAGGTTGATTCTTGTAGTGAAGCTTGTACTTTGTGCTGAAGACAAACTCAGCAGTGATCAATCTTCCTTGTTGTATCACCTGTGTGAATCATAAAGAGTTCCTTACTATTGACAAATTTTAACTTAACACGTAATTAACAATCTTTGTAACCTTAACATTCAATAGACATTCACATGATTCAGGGCTGGTTAGATAATGAAACAAGATTGCATTTTAATTATTTATCTCCTTTAAACTTGAAAAAAAATGATCACCTTATTTGATAATATTTTATGATATTTGAAAAATACTGTACAGTTTGTTCGCCAGCTGATGGTCCCTGGCAGGAATGCACCCAGTCAGTACGTCAGTAAACAACTCCAGGTACACAGCGATATGGAGCAGCAGGAGTTATGGTCACGCTTACAATAATAGTGCCAACCTTGAAATGTATACTCGTGCTAAATTAAAGCAAAGAAGTCACTCAAAATAGCGGAATTTAAATTTATTTTCAGTTCATTCAGTATATTTAACTTATAAAATGTAAACAATGTTTTCAACTGCTCCATCTTTTTCCCTCTGATCATTTTCTACCTTTTGTATATTTTTCAAAACCCTGCCAGTCTGTTTCGGTCACAATCAGTTCCTGTAAGGAGAAATCGCCTGTTACATTTCTCTAACTATTCGTTTTACCTTGGCCCAAGCTAGTTCTATGGGATTGAGTTCACAGTAGCAGTGTGGCTCAATAAAACAAAAATGTGCCCGCTTTAAAAATCTTCTCTTTAGGTTTGTTTGTTTCAGTCATTTTATAAAGTTCTGTTTTACACATAGATCTGTCACTCTGAATACAACCACAATATCATAGCAGATTTCACAGCACTCCTGGCAGAGGTTATCAACTTCTAAACTCCTTTTTTCTTTACTTCCAACGTGATGCTAGTGACTTGTACAGTTTTACAACTGAAATTAAGAGAAATTAGTAGTGAGTAAGCATAGTGTGAGTAACATTGGAGGTAAGTTGGCAACGTAACCAGCAGAACAATGTTTGCAAGGAAGTTTATAATACTATGTGGAATATCTCATCTTCCCTTAATTCCCGTAAGACCATGAGCTGGTGAAGAGACAGCACAATACCATATTAAAAATATTGTCAAGAAAAGTTATCTCAATGTAGTCAGAGAAACAATATATGAAAATTAGCATGAATCATGATTTACCTACACATTGACCAGTTTGTGTATTATTCAGGAAAAATTGGAAATAGTATGTTTGCAGGCGGAAATGACATGTTGTTCATGGATGCTATGTTACAGGTGAGCAGGTTTCATCACAGCACATAGTGATGCGAAGGACCAAGAAAGGAAACCTGAAGGGTGTCGGGGGCAAAGCTGGAGCAGCTGTCTCCAGGAGAGTCAGTTTTGACCCTCTTGCATTGCTTCTGGATGCCTCGCTTGAAGGCGAACTTGAGTTAGTACGTAAGACTGCCAGTCAAGTGAGCAACCCCAGTGCTGCAAATGATGAGGGCATCACTGCCCTTCACAATGCCATCTGCGCTGGCCACCTGGACATTGTTAAGTTCCTTGTCGAGTTTGGGTGTGATGTGAACGCTCAGGACAGTGATGGATGGTAAGTGGTTCTACTTGGCAACAGTCACTTAATATAACATCACATCAATTTAGACATTAAGAACAGTTTAATTGCTCCTCCATATATCTACCAGAAGTAGTATTTCTTGCCATTAAGATTTCACCAAAAATACACATTTTGGAGTCCCCTCAACAAAAAGCACTTTTAGAATAGTTTGTATGTGTGAATGGCATAACTAAAATGTTGGAACATGTTTAATTTTCTGATAAATAACTTTTTGGTTAAAATACCAGGTGTTAAAGATATTTAGATGGAAATTTAAGTCTTCTTATTTCTGAATGAATCTTGCATAACTGATATACATGTTAAGTGCATAACCAAAAATGTAGGTAGGTAGGTATGAATCTAATGCACTGCGTATGGTGGTAAAGTCATTAGCAGCCTGGCCTTCCAGTATTTTGAAATGATGTCATCTTCAGAGGAAACAGCAGGGTATGTATGCTGTCCATGATTTTGTGCAGAGTGGAGATTGTCAGATGTTTATTCTGTTGAGACGATGCGCCAGGCAGTCATGGTCAGTAGTCATTTTGAAGAGGGCTACTGCTGATCTTCTCGGAGAGCACAAGTGGTACATGATGGTTCATCATTCAGGGACTTGCACTTCTTATTCATTGCAGCAATTTGTTTTCTGGATGTGTCTAAGCTTCTAATCTTGTTTTCAATATGATGTTTAGTTGAGAGATATGGCAGAATTTGGGATCCTTGTTTTGCTAGTTGGTCAGCTACCTCATTCCCAAAAATGGAGTATGGATCTATCAGTGGAGGTGACCGCAGGTATAGTGAAAGAAGCTTCCGCTAAGGGGAAAGAGCTAAGTGACATGGCAACTAAAGAGCAGATAAACAAAACCGTTTCAGTAAGAGATAAAGGGCTGGCAGAGAGATTCAGACAAGAGGGGATGAAATATGATAGGGGAAACAAAGAAATACATATGTTAAAACTGGAAATTCAAAACTTAAAAATCTGATGTGCTACACTCACATGACTTTCTCTACTCTTGTACAAACTATTTGTACAAATTCTTATTCCTACATCTTCTTCGTGTTAAGATAAACATTTGTGCAAATTATCTTATTGGTTATTTCCTTGTAGGTATAAGGGGAATATTAGAATACAGTAGGCTTTGTGTGATAGTCAAATCTTTTAAAGCTTTGAGATTCTGTTCTCTTTGCACACTTAACATATAAAAAAATGAACGATGATCCATTTCACGAAAGTTTTAAGTTTTCCGAAACTCACACACATAACAAGGAATATCTCCGAAATGGTTCAGCCTACAAGAAAATTCATTGAGACATAAATTGTGTATTTTAGTAAAATCTACATTTTTGGTATAGTATGATTTGGTCTATCTCTAACGGTTTACCAGTTATGCAAAAGTCGTCCAGAGTAAATACGATTACAGGGGCTATAGCCAGAAAATTCAAGATATGCATTTCATTTGGCATAAAAATATCTCATATATGACATTTTAATCAAAATCGTTAGAGCCATTTTCAAGAAAATAAAAATTTTCAAAAAATTTTCCATTTAAAGGGTAGTTTAGAGTGGGGCTATTTTCTTCAAAATCTTAGTGTCGCATCCTTGAAAGACCTTAAATTTAAATACCAACTTTGATTTTTAACTGACTTTTTATTTTTGGGTTATGCTGTCCACAGACACACACATGCGGGCCTTTTTCTAAAAAAACATATATTTCCTGTGAAATCTCGACATCTAATTTTTGGGTGACATACAATACTTCCCCTACTTACCAGTAGAGAAAGTAAAAAGAGCACTTGAAAGAATGGAAGACAAAAGCAGAAAGTACAATCTAGTGATTTCAGGAGTTGAACAGAAACATGGAGTGGGAGTATACCAGGATTTGAGAGATCTACTAGTGAACAGATTGGAATTACATCTGAGAGGCTACGGCATTTGTGACACATTGAGAATTGGCAAAATCCCAGGGAAAAGAAACATTCTTGTGAAGTTCGCAAACATGTAAATGGCTATAGAAGTATTAAAACACGCAAAAAAATTAAGAGGATCAACTATTTACATCAATAAGGTCTTAACGTAGGCACAAAGGATGCAAATGAAAGTTAATTAAAAGTAATGAGTGAAGCTGATAAGTGAAGTTGAGAAAGAGGGAAAGTGAATTGGGTTGGCAGATGAAATAAAACAGAAATAAAAATTAAAGGGTGGAAGCAGAGTGAGATTAATGAAAAAGGTTAACATGTGTAATGTGTATGTAAAAGGAAATTATAAAGAAGGGCTACCCTAATCAGCAAAGGGGCCAGGGCCCAGCTTAGGGCTAGCCCAAGATGTGCAAGATTTGGTACTCAATAAATTATTCATTCATGTACTCACAAAGAATTCACAACCCCTTAAAAGAGATTTTATTTGAAATAAGTTTATTTGTGGCAGATATCTGTTATTAATGGTTTGCACTGTTCAGTGGTTGTTTCTCGTGTACACAGTGTAATTTTAAGATCAGCATATAATGTTCAGTTGTTAAACATTTGACTATCACTATTCATTTTGTATCTATAACAAAATGTGTAATGTAGTTGTTTCTGCAAATATTTATCTGTATTAAAATGAAGTAGAAAAATAAACTTTTTTAGGAACTGATGAACCATAAAGGGTTGTTTGTGGTTGATAAAAGCTATGTGTGTGTATATGCAGGACCCCGTTGCACTGTGCTGCATCATGTAACAATCTCGCCATGGTGAGGTTTCTGGTGGAGCATGGAGCTTGCATCTTTGCTACAACCTTATCCGATCACGAGACAGCTGCCGAGAAGTGTGAGGAGGATGAGGAAGGTTTCGATGGATGCTCGGAATATCTGTACAGTAAGTAATACTCACTATTACAATGTTGTTTTCAAGTAGCTGCATATTGAAATGTATCATGGGAGAAATTATTTCATTTTAAAGTTTTACTTACAATAATCCATTCTTTTAAAATAGGTATAACATTGAGAGCATTACAAATGTGACTACTGTGTTTCTGTGTGTGCATTTGTGAGACAAAGAGACCAGCTACTTCCTGTGCAGTGTATGGTTGTCATTATGGCTAAACAAATTGAACCATATATTTTAGAAGTATGAGTTGACACTATAGACACTTATAGTGTCACTTGAACTTATTTTAATCTGACTGCGTTATAAAGACAAGCATGTGCATTGTCAACAGTTTCTCGACATATGAGTCGACTATGAGTTAAGGAGCCATTGACAATGAAGATGCTTGTATTTGAAATGTGTCCAGATAAAAGTAACTTTAAGTGCAACTGTAATTGTCTATAGGTCGATTCATATACTTCTAAAATATTTGAAAAGTTTCACTGTCTATATCTATTCATATAAAGTGAAAAATTGAAACCAGGTGCTCTCCAGAGATGAGGAAGATCAGGGCCCTCATCTCTGGCAGTAATCCAAGCATACAAAGGACCATTGGTAGTAGTTGTGGTGGTGGTGGTGGTGGTGAACAATAATCAGGTGGTTCTTGTTCTCCATTACTGTAATCATGTTTTTGCATACTATGCAGTGTGGAGAGTCCAATAATTTAATTTAAAAAGATGTTGGCTAATGCTGGATTTCTGACAGTAAAGTCATTAATCCTCTTGCTCTCCAATATTTTTCACTGATGGATGGGAAGGGTACTAGAAGTGGTCTTGCTCCATTTCCTCTTGCTGATCACATAGAGATGTGCTACCAAGCAATTGTGGCTGGCTTCAAGATGAAATGATGCAACTGTATGAGAGGTAGAGTCAGAACTGAAAAATTCAATGCCACAGCCAGGGTTTGAACCACATACCTTCCACTGAATTCTCCAACCGATTCGTATTTTCCTGGTAGGCTACAAAGGGAAAATCTTACATCAGAGATAAATACCCCAAGGGTGACTTACAATTGAGAGTACTTTGTCCTGGGCTTAAATAACCTTCAGATGGTAATTATTATTTATTTATTTATGCCAACAAAGTTACAGCTGATGTTTTTAAACACACAAGCCTGTGTGGGCAATGTTTTAAGAGATGGAATCAGGTCTGAAAAATTCAATGCCATAGCTGGGATGCTCTTACCTTGTTGAACAAGTGTACCTTTTTTTGCAAGTATATTAATCTTCTCATTTCCCTCCAAACCATAATGCGCTGGGATCCATTGTGACACAATGGTTTGTTTGTGTGTTCGTGCTAGTATGGCTGAGCTAGAGTGGAAAGTATTACAGTATTTTGGAAACAATTGATATGAAGAAAGAATTGTTTAGAGCTGTGTTTCACCATCGTAATGTATTGTATATTTTCCAAGAGAAATGTAAAATGTGAAAAGTTGAGATGTTATTGCAGCTCCTGCTGCCACCTCTCTATTCCTATCTGTATAGACATAGTGTTGATTGTTTCATTACTATTTGGCTGGATCTCTTCTGTCAGGTTTAATGAATCTTTAATCTGTAATACTACTTGGATGAAACGTGACTTGAGTTTTTCAGGTGTGTGTTTTGATTTATGTAGCTATTCTAGTTGTTCTGATATGGAAGTCTTCTTAGTTTTTCGTATAATAAGATTCCTTTTTCTTCAATATCAACCTATTGTGTTGATTGATTGTTAGTTAAGATTTGCATTGCCAGTATTGGTGTTGTTTTGATGCCACCAGTAATTATTCCCAAAGCTTGATTTTGTACTTTTTCCAATTGTTCACTTGGTTGGGAGCTGTAGCCAAAATTTCAGATCCAAAGTGTAAAAACTGGCTTTATATAAGATTTATATGTTTGGTTTAAAGTTGATCTTGAGCAACCCCATTTCAACAGTTTCAATCTTTTTTTTTTTTTCACAATGAGTTTTCCAAGTTACCTAGCTTATTGTCCAGGTAGATTCCTAAATATTTGGCTTCATTTGTTTCTTGTATGGGAGTGTTTCTCAATGAAATTTGAATTTGTGGAACTTCCTGTTTTAAAGTAAACACTTTGTGGTATGATTTTGTTGGGTATATGGTCATTAAATTTCCTTCACACCATATTTTCAAGTCTTGTAATGCTTTATTCATTTCTCTCGATAATTTTAATTCATGTTTATTTTTTGCTGAGGTCCGTATTACTAGGTGATCTGCAAAGAGACTGCAGTTAATGTTTTTATTCTGTTGGAGGTTTTGAGGTTAATCATTGATCATAATGTTGAAAAGGATTGTATTTAAAACTGATCCTTGTGGGTGACCTTTGTGTATTTGTTTGAATTTTGAGTACTTTTGATTATATCCAGTACACACATCTCTGATTGAAAAAAGCTTTAAAACAATCTAAGCATAGAACTTGTATGCCAAGGCTTGACACTTTTTGGAGTCAGTTTTGATGCCAAATTGAGCGTGACGCACTTCTGAAATCTATGAATACTGCTAATGTTTTTCAGTTGTCTATTACTTTATCACTTGCTGGACCTTTTTTGCATTGTAAACTTTTAACTGCTTCTTTGAGCTCTTCCTTGCTGACTATAGTTAATAAATAAGGAAGCATGATAACACTGGTCTGCAAGAAAATTTTTGTTTCTTAGCTCTGATTTTTTTTTATAGATATAGTCATTCTAAATAATAAGTGAGGAGTAGAAGTTTTCCATTACCCACCATTTTTGGGGGGTTGAGATTCAAAGAAATTTAACTATTATAATGCTAATTGGTTACTCATTAAATGCAGTCCAAATTACTAGGTCTAGAAGCTTCCAACTATAGGAATTAATTCCTTCAACAAAGTAGACAACCACAAAATAGTGATTTTTCTAATTCATCCCTTAGAAGGGGATTGAAATTTCAGTTCCTTTTTGAAAATGGACAGAATCAAAACAATTAAATTGGGCACAGAGGATCTTCATCAAAAGCACAACAAAAGGCAAAAAATACATTATTTTTAGGTAAAACCATACCTTGTCATATTTATTTCATTGTGTTCTTTCTCTTACTCTGCTAGAGTGGTGTCTCTTGTATTAGTGTCCAGCAGAAATCAGCCAATCAGCCGCTGCATCCCCCACCTCTGGCCACTACCGGCGTCATTGGTTTGAACACGCATCACAACAATGTTTTGGAGTCCACAGTTTGTCAACATCACCAACGTTACATCCAAAGTACAGATAGTAAGGTTTCTTTACAAGAGGAAAGAGATTTTCTGTGGGATTTTAATGGAAAATCTCCACATATCTAACCGAACACATCCAGTATACTGTGACAAGTTCGGCACATTGTTGATGTTCACAACACAAGCAATAAACACTGTGGTATGCCCAAGTTGTATACCCTTACTGAGGGACACTATAATGACCTGCATGCATTTGTAAATTAACATGGTTTCAAAATGTAAGATTTAAAGCTTTCACGGCGCACGTTATTTATTAAAGTTTCACGGGCGATCAGCCGTGTGAGGTTTGAAAATATTGAGCTTTCGGCCATTGTAAACTCCATGGCCTTCGTCAGAATGAAATGACCGTTATTTTCCCGCTCCCCCTATATATACAATGTTAGATGAGAGGGGGTTGCGTTGCCCTGGCCAATGAGCGGGTGACGATTTGTGATTGGGCCTGCTGTTTCGGGCTATGTTTGTCACCGGCCACAGTGTTTTCTTGAGGGTCAGTACTTGGACCAGAATCACTATAGTTGCTGTTGTGAATGTGTTTCATGGCTATTGTCCAGGCAGGGCTTAGCTGAAGACCGCGGTCCCTGTTGTAATTGTTTGGATGTAGTTTGATTTGAATGGCTTCCTTACTGGGACAGAGTCATTAAGGAAGCCATTCAAATCAAACTACATCCAAATAATTACAACAGGGACCGCGGTCTTCAGCTAAGCCCTGCCTGGACAATAGCCATGAAACACATTCACAACAGCAACTATAGTGATTCTGGTCCAAGTACTGACCCTCAAGAAAACACTGTGGCCAGTGACAAACATAGCCCGAAACAGCAGGCCCAATCACAAATCGTCATCCGCTCATTGGCCAGGGCAACGCAACCCCCTCTCATCTAACATTGTATATATAGGGGGAGCGGGAAAATAACGGTCATTTCATTCTAACGAAGGCCATGGAGTTTACAATGGCCGAAAGCTCAATATTTTCAAACCTCACACGGCTGATCGCCCGTGAAACTTTAATAAATGGTTTCAAAATGTTATTTCAGACTATTGTGAGTAACAATGTAAGGAATGGCAGTAAATTAGTTTGCACTTCACCACACTCCCATTAGGCCCGGTACCTGCCACCTGCTGCAGCCCTCCATGTTAGCACATTGTCGTAATTGTATGACTTCAGATGTGAAAATAACTTTACTAAGAAACAAAAATATACATTGTGGTATTCTTTTATGGTCATATAACATAAAATACCAAGAAATTAATCTACAAAAATGTTGTAATCATAACTCTGGGATCTTTTTATGCTAAAATTGATATTTTTGCAATAATGGTGCCCCTTGCTCTTGAAAATTGTGGGTAATGGAGGGATTTCATGACTAGTTTTATATTGAGAGTAGGTAAGAATACAATAATCACTCATAATTTAATCAGGGCCAAAAATGTTGCCGATCAGTGTAATTATATTAATAATGGAACATAGGTGGATAGATAACAATTATATCATGAGATATATCTGGTAAATCAGACAGTATTTGTTATAACTGCTTCAAGGCAATGTCATTAATTTACTTGAGTCCAGTCGGAATTAATTCCACTAGAGTCACTTGATATGTGTTGGGAAATGGTTTGTTCCTATCAGAAGATGTCCATGTTATTGATGATTGTCTATCCTGGCAGTAAAATGTTGGTCACATTAACCATGGCTGCTGAGCTTGAAACTGAACATCTAGCTGGTTTCATATGAAACTGTGTGTTTGCCTATTTTAAGCATCTGATATGCTACTTTAGCCTATATGTATATACGAAGGCTGTCCAAGAAGTAACAAAGAAAGCACAGAAATTTGGTTTCTCTACATAGTCTGTTTTCAGCTTGATACACTTTTCCCAGCGATGATGTTCAATAGCTTCAATGCCCTGTTTATTGTGAGAACCATCGAGCTCTGCAAAATAGCAGACTCAACTCTTCATATCTTTTATCACCTATCTTCAATTATTATTTATTTATGCCAACAAACTTACTGTTGGTGTTTTTAAACACACAAGCCGTGTGTGGGCAAAGTTTAAGAGGTAGAACTGGAACTTAAAAATTCAATGCCACAACTGGGATTTGAACCACAGACCTTCAGCGGAAGGTCTGTGGTTCAAATCCCAGTTGTGGCATTGAATTTTTAAGTTCCAGTTCTACCTCTTAAACTTTGCCCACACACGGCTTGTGTGTTTAAAAACACCAACAGTAAGTTTGTTGGCATAAATAAATAATAATTACCATGTGAAGGTTATTTAATCCTGGGATATAAAGTACTTGCAATAGTAAGTCACCATTGGGGTAATTGTTTCTGATGTGAGACTGCCTTTGTGGTTTACCAGGAGAAATACGAACTGGCTTGAGAATTTAATGTCATTCTGGCAGTTTGTCACAATAGCTCAGTGGTAGAGCGTCCGCCCGGCAAGCGGAAGGTCTGTGGTTCAAATCCCAGTTGTGGCATTGAATTTTTAAGTTCCAGTTCTACCTCTTAAACCTATCTTCAAGTTTGGAAACCAAAAATAATCAGAGGGGGGCTAAATCTGGTGAATAGGATGCATTAGGAGACGATTCAAACTTTAACTGGTTGATTTTGGCCATGACAATAATGGATATGTGAACTGGTGCATTGTCTTGATGAAACAAAGCTTTCTTTTTAGCTAAATGTGATAATTTTTGCTTTATTTATCACCAGGGCCCGGATTTTTAGGTTCTTAAAATTAACATTTTAGTTATTTTTGTATCTTAAAGTTTTTTTTAGTTCTTTAACCTCCTGAAATAGGTTTTATATTATTTTTTATTAATTTTATTATTAATTGTCCTCTTTTTTATAGCAATGTTGCTGATATGACCTGTAGATCCTTTGCGCTGCTCAAAATGCCATTTTTGGCCAGAGGGCACCTGGAAAATACGTAAATAAAATTATAGTTTATACGCTATGTGCATTATAACAGGTGTTTAATCCTTACCTGCATTCCAGCATTCAAAAACAGGTTGCACAGGTTATCCCATACAGTATGTTTATCTGCACAGCACCTAGCCGCTTAATGCGACTTTATCTGTGCAGTATAGAAGGTGTTCATATTTGTTCAAGCTTTTGTGTCTGTGGGCATTGTTTCTTTCGCTTTTGGCAGATTTGGCAAAATATTACAGCCATTTGTGGTGAAGTTCGGATCGTTACCTATCCACTGATGAATCAACCACCTTCGAGATGAGCTGACTTTAAGCATGACACTGGCTCCTTAAATTACCTGCTTAATCTAAGGAAAATTAACTTCTAACGATGCAGTAATTGTATGCATTAACAATACAGGATAGTCGACTGAACACAACGGATACTGTTTTTAAACTGATTGGTTTGAGTTTATGGCAGGTTCTGCTAATGCCCCTTTCCCCTCGACAACAATCCCCACATTGCTTGCTTGCAACAATACAGAGCTTGGTCCCAAACAGCTAAATACGTAGCAAAGATGTAACAGTCAAAGTCTATTCATAGTTTCATAAACATTTCATTTTCCCATTTTAAAATAGTTTTTTTTTTTTTTCCATTTTAAAATAAATAGGAGATATAGCCTCTTTTAGGTTTTAAAGTCTCATTTAGCCATTTTTAGGTTTTATAAGATTCAAGTATTTGGCTCCGATGATCATGAAACAGATAATTAATTAATCCACTGCAGTTAACTATCAAGGAATAAAATAGTTAAAAAACTAAGAATCTGGGCCCTATTTATCACTCAAACACTGCAACATGTTCACATAATGCTCGCCATTGACTGATTTTCCTTCATGGGGGTAAGCAATGAAAATTATCCCACATGCATCCCGAAAAACTGGCACCATGACTGTTAAATAAGGAAATAATGAAGTTATCAACAGTGAAGCAACAAGAATCTAAAGTAAGAACAAATTAGAAACTAGAAGCTTCACTTATCATGACTGTGCTTGCTGGTGGAATCCGATGGAAGCTTCTTTGGAGCGGATTGTCCCCTTTCACTGCATTGTTTGGACTGTTCCTTTGCCTCAGATGTGAAGTGATGGGGACCCTGTTTCGTCCATGATTGTGAATCATTGCAGTGAAACATCCTCACAATGAGCAAATGTGGCATCCATCTTGCACACAGCTCTTTCTTGTGCAAATTTTCAGCCAGTATGTGATGTACAGCTGCCACATATTCAGTGGTTATCTAATACCATTTTGTGGATTGGTTGACCACTGTGATGTTTGTCTTGGCAGCTCATACAGCCTCACCTAAACTCTACCACCCTATTGTAAACAAAGGAGCAGAGTAGAATGTAGCTCAGCTTTAATATTAGTTGGACTAAAATGTTTCAAAGGAAAGTATTGTTCACATAGTGATGACCAGTTTTATCCAGGTTTATATACTTGCTGAGAGCATTCACTGCCAAACAAATACTAAACAGCGTGGCATTGTCAAACTTCATACTTAAGCTTGGTACTTTGTACCATAGTCATTTGTTTGGAACAACTGCTACCTATGCATCAGGTCGGGCACTTCTGGGACAATCCTTATACTTTACTGTAACTAGAACAGGTGATTTTGTAGATACCAAGTTTTTTATTCTATGGAGCTAGGCTGATATGTTTCCTGAAAATTTTCTCGAACTTGTAATGTGTGTTTTGGATGAACTTCAATTGTTTTAATCTAAAGTGAGAACAAATTAGAAACTAAAAGCTTCACTTATCTTAGTAATATTCCAAGTTGTTTGGTGCTAACACGTTTCAAGTTGACTCCAACTCATTCTCAAAGCTATACCAATATAGCTAAGATAAGTGGAGCTTTTAGTTTCTAATTTGCTCTTACTTTAGATTCTTGTTGCTTCACTGTTAGTACCTTCATTATTTCCTTATTCAATTGTTTTGCTTTTTTCCTGGACAAGATTTGTGAGATTTATAATTTACTTTTGTAATTTGAATTTTGAAATTTTCTTGTCGATTTTTAGTTTTCTGACCCAAAAGCCCACTGTGTTACATAATCAATTTAGGCTTTCTTCTTGCACATAGTCCCAAACCACACATAAACAAATTTGTCAGTTTGTTCAGCTTTTATTCTTTTGAATTGCAGACCAATAGAACTCATTCAATATATTCCTCTACTTTCTTTCAGTTCTTAATAAATGCTGAAAGTAAAGATGCACTGATTAAGTATTTGTTTACCATAATCTCCAATTTCTTTAGATCTTTATCAACTAATGTACAAGTTGAGGCTTTCCAACCAGCGTCTTGATGATTAAACATACTATCAGGCTTGTTATTCCCAAAGTTTCACCAAGGACTACGCTTGGCATCTTCACAGGTGATTGTTACTCTTAGGTTTGGGTGCCTTTTGTACAATTCTGGAGGCTTCCCATCAGATCTTTTCTACTTGATTTGTGGGTAGTATGTGCATGGCTACTATAATCAGGGATGTCTTGGGGAGTTATAGCAAAGTTTCCCCCTTCGGTCTGAGGGAGAGGGTGGTGCGAGCATTTTCCAGAGAGAAAACCTGTTGGAGTATCCCTTGGCATTGCTCAAACTTCCAAACTCATTGAAGTTCTGACTTGCCATTGAATCACCTGTAAAGATTCCAATCTTAGCCCTTGGTGAAATGTCAGGAACCTACAAAGCCACTAGATCACAGCATCAGGGTTGCCAACTCGTACGATAATTATGGGGGCATACGATAATTTTAATGTCTGTACACATGGTTGACAATCCGTACGATAATTATGGGGGTGTACAATAATTTGAATGTATGGTAGTTCAATACTGGAGAAATATCATTTTCACTGGTCTGTCACACCAGCGAAATGAAACTAAGTACAAATGCCCTCATGGCCTGTCACTACCCCTCTAAGGCAACCATTTCATATCGTACTAATCCTTCTACCCTTTATCCTCTTTTTGCCAGTGTGCCCAGATCTGGTAATCTCAATGAAGAAGGCGCTATTCCGAAAATTGATGGTCAATGGAGAAAACTCTGAATAAGTGATATTCCGTGTGAAGTAAAGAACATGCCTGAACCTGACAGGTTTTGAAGTGCTGTTAAACACATGCCACCTTGGTGGAAATACTGATTACAAAGAACTAGCAGCCTTTGCATTATCAGTGATTTCGTTTCCCCACAGAAAAGCTTCTTGTGAAAGGGCTTTTTTCTAAACTGAGCTTAATAAAAACTAAAGTTAGAAGCAGATTGGCACTATATACGGTAAATGAACTTATTCTGTTGTCTTAGTTTTGAAATAATGTGGCAGATCCGAAAATCTGCAAGTCACCGAGATGTTAAGGTTTAACTCAGCAACAAATTTTTATAATGCTGCAATGGTTGAGGAAGATGAACTTTCAGATAAATAATGCGAGAAACATAAGTTCTAAAGTTGCAATACTGATAGAGGTCATCAATCTTGTAAGTGAATATCATAAACATCATTACTATTACATTTTCATACGTGTTTTGCTGATATTTTTATTGTTGTAGCATTTGGTTTAAGATGTACGATAATTTAGAATCCAAATCTATAATTTTGAGTGGCTGGTACAATAATTTTACTTTTAAATGTTGGCAACCCTGCACAGCATACAAGCCCGGATAGTATGTCTACTGTATCAATTAAGTTTTTTAACACTTTCTTATGTCTCACTATTCCAGAGTTGCTCTGAGTACACTGAAATTACCATCTTACATAAGTTAAACCGTGACTACAATAGATTACCATATTTAATGACATCTTTTATGACAAAAACTGAAGCAAATCACTGTATGGTGAGTGTTTAAACAAACACTGATGGTAATTATTATTTATTTATGCCAACAAAGTTACTACTGGTGTTTTTAAACACACAAGCCGTGTGTGGGCAATGTGTGGCATTGAATTTTTCAGTTCATTCGGAATTTCGTATTTTTGTACCAAATAATTCAGGATAGTCGCTTATGGAGATATTGAAGCAGAATTCAGTTTATGTTGAATGAAATATTTGTTAAAGTGGTATTTCACTGTATATGTTCACAAATTAAAACAATACAAAATTGAATAAGTCTCAAGGAATCTCGTAGTTACAAGACTCCTATTGTACAACATAAGAGTAAAAGCTGACTCATACAGGTAGACACTGGTTCACACCTGGCAGAGGGTGAGGGATCCTACAGAAGGGAAGTAAAGCTGGTGGTCCTGTTAAATTTATGGCACACAAGTCTCAACCCTGATAAAGACCTGTGAACATAATAGTTGTCTTTCATGCCCAATATACAATGGAATGCCTAATAGCTGTAGCAGTTGAAGAACATACATAAATAAAACTAAATTTTACTGATGTATGTAAGAATTCTGTTGGTATTGCTTGTGCAGGTGTACAAGAGAAGCTGGGTATCCTGAACAATGGGGTCGTGTACGCTGTATACAGTTACGAGGCTCATAACCCAGACGAGCTGAGTTTCAAGGAAGGCGACAAGCTGGTGGTACTGCGTAAGGGAGACGAATGGGAGCGAGAGTGGTGGTGGTCTCGTCTCAACGATCAGGAGGGCTATGTTCCTCGCAACCTCCTTGGGGTAAGTGATCAAAGCTCAGAATCTTTCAGGGCTGTAACATGAACATTTTCAACAAAAACTTTTTATTTTCTCAAATATGACTCTAATATGCAGTATTCTAATCAAAATATGGAAGAAAATTATGTGACAAATGAAATGTATAAATTGGAATTTTCTGTGAATATTTTCTGAAGTACTCTTCATTCTGAATGACTTTTGTATAACTGATAAACCTGCAGTTGCAAAGTGCTACTGTAGACTGTCAAAAATAAGTGTAGAATACGGTAGTTTTCCCAGTAGAATTGTCAGTTAAGATCCTACCCACATTACCTGTATGTTAGATGTGTTGCATACTTATCGGGGATCACCTCATATCAGTCGCATTGTTGCAGTTTTTTTTAATCAGTTTACTAAATTCCTCTGGAAAGTGGAAACACTGAAGTTTGAACCTTTTTGAAACAGAGAGGAACCTGGGGAACCGTGTCTTCAAAAATAATTGGAAGCTCCTCTGAGTTGAAGCAGTAGCCTTAGCTTTTCTTGTTGAGCTATGATGTGATGTCTTCGTTGTTAGGCCTGGCGTCATGTCATAAGATCTGGATTGCTTTACACGTATCTCATGGTTAGCTGTAGAGGTGTTTTGAGAGCGTAGGATGAATACTAAAAATATACTTGTCTGTCAAGTTTCATCACTTTACATGCACAAAATTCTACAAGATTTTTATATAAATTGTCACGATACTTCATTTTCCCACACTTACTTTAACCCTTTGCGGCGCATATCGTAGTAAAGCGTAGTGAAATGAAAAATGACCTGCTGCACACAGTGTAGTAGAACGTAGTAAGCTTATTCATCGTTTCATATGGATTGTGCTTATGCTGACCTCAGCTTTTAGGAGCTGTGTCAATGTAAACGTTTTCCTATTGCACTGTTACAGCAATAGCAATGTGAAAGAAACTAATACCAAGCTATAAATAACATTTCTTAGAGCTGAGTGCAGTTGTGTAAGTAAGCAGTTTCCTGACGCATTTACAGCTCATTCAGTACCATGGAGGCTGTTCCAAGTACATCACAGGATAGTAAGTGCCATAGTGATCAGGCTTTGGTAACAGATGAGGAAATACTTGCAGCAGTTTATGAGGAATTAGATCGCGAAAGTAGCTCTGACGAATCTTGGTTTGGCAAGTTAGAGGAAGATAGTGATAAGGAACAAAGTGACAGTGAAGGTGCTGAGGAACAGGTAGCAGAATAGGTGACTAAAACTAATGCAAAGCAAACTAAA
The DNA here is from genome assembly GCA_030765045.1 of Tenodera sinensis. NCBI lineage: Eukaryota > Metazoa > Arthropoda > Insecta > Mantodea > Mantidae > Tenodera > Tenodera sinensis. Next base: position 110,604,401 of record CM060972.1, on the reverse strand, counting down.
GCTAAATTAGTACCGGCACAGTGGACCTCCAATTTGTCTTTCAATGAGTTAGAAGTATTCTCTTCCCCTGTAGGTGTAAATCATTCTATTCCTCCAGGAAGTCCACAAATAGATTATTTTGAACTTTTTATAGATTCCAGCTTTTGTGGCAAAATTGCGGAGGAAACCAATAGGTATGCAGCTCAGATTCAAGCTAAAAATGCAGATCCAAAATGAGAAGAAACAAATTCAAGGGACATACAGGTCTATTTAGGTATTTTGATATATATGGGGACGGTGGATTTACCTGAAATTAGGGATTACTTTTTGGAGGATTTTTGCATTTGTCCAATTGTAAGACAAGCAAAGACCTTGCTCTGCTTTAAAAAGATATCACAATATCTTCACCTGAATGACGAATCTGCAAAACCACAATTTGGGGTAGATTCTTATGATTATCTGTATAGGGCACGACCTGCGTTAGATATAATCAAAAAGTTTTCAAATGTCTACAAACCAAATCGTGATCTCTTTGTTGATGAAGCAATGATCGGTTTCAAAGAGCGCTTCTTTTTTAAACAATACATGCCCGCTAAACCTACAAAGTGAGGGATAAAGGCATGGGTTTTGCAGACAGTAAAAGTGGCTATTTACTGACCTGTAAAATCTATCTGGGGGAAAAAGAGGTGAGAAACAGCAATCTTCTGCTTGGAGAACAGGTGGTTTTAGACATCTGTTAGAAATACACGGGATTGTGGCACCACGTCTACTTTGATAATTTTTTTACTTCCACGCGGTTAATGAAATTACTTTTAGAGAAGAAGACATATGCATGTGGTACAACGTGTGCCGGAAGGAAAGACTTGCCAAAACAGTTTTCTAAGCCAAAACAGTTAAAACTGAAAAGGGATGAATCTTGCAAACTGCAACATGAAGTTGTAACTGCAGTAGTTTGACATGATAACAGGGACGTTCTTTTATTATCCACCAATTCCAATCTTAGATCAGTTGGAGAGGTACACAGGAAGAGTGGCAGGGGGAGAGAACAAATAAAAATACCTTGTCCTAATGCAGTGATAAATTACACACATAATATGGCAGAGATTGATCTCGCGGACCAAAGGAGAGAGTGTTATGTTGTCGGCTGGCCTTAAAAAAAAAAGGTGGAAATACTTGTTCCATTTCCTAGTGAATGCTGCCATTGTTATTAGTTTTATAATATACGACATTTCAAACAGACCTGCTTCTACAGCTCATGGCAACAGGCTGCTTCACTACAGGCAGAATTTGGTGCGACAGTTAATCTTAAACTTCACGTCCCGCAAGAGAGTGGGATTTCAGCATAGCTTACCTTCTGCTACCCCTGTGCCCAGTTCTCTTCACACCCTTGTAAAAATTTAGGCAGGGTGAAATCGTGTGTACAGTGTATCATTAAGAAAAGAAAAACACAATCAGGTCGTGCCATACAGTCACAGTACAAGTGCAAACAGTGTGACATTGCCTTGTGTAGAACTGGGTGTTTTCTCAGTTATAATCAAGTGAGGGGAGTGGAAATTCAAAACTAACATGGGGTGTCCATACCAAAACATTAATAAGTGTAAGTGTATATAGAACATTTTTTATTGTGCAACAGAATAGTGTGAATAACATTTTATGAACCAGCTTCAATATCTTCAATATAATAATGGCAGGGATGTGAGCCTATCTCCTCAGCCTATACTTATATACAGATCTGGTGTAGCTTATACCAGCCTATCTCCTCAGTCTATACTTATATATACATCTGGTGTGTCCTATGTGAGCCTATACTAGCCTATCTCCTCAGCCTATACTTATACACAGATCTGGTGTAGCCTATTCTTATATACAGATCTGGTGTAGCCTATGTGAGCCTATTCTTATATACAGATCTGGTGTAGCCTATGTGAGCCTATCTCCTCAGTCTACACTTATCTACAGATCTGGTGTAGCCTATACTAGCCTATCTCGCCAGCCTATACTTATATACAGATCTGGTATAGCCTATGTGAGCCTATACATATATACAGATCTGGTGTAGCCTATGTGAGCCTATCTCCTCAGTCTATACTTATATACAGATCTGGTATAGCCTATGTGAGCCTATACTAGCCTATCTCCTCAGCCTATACAGATCTGGTATAGCCTATGTGAGCCTATCTCCTCAGCCTATACTTATATACAGATCTGGTATAGCCTATGTGAGCCTATACTAGCCTATCTCCTCAGCCTATAAATATATACAGATCTGGAGTAGCCTATGTGAGCCTATCTCCTCAGTCTATACTTATATACAGATCTGGTATAGCCTATGTGAGCCTATACATATATACAGATCTGGTGTAGCCTATGTGAGCCTATACTAACCTATCTCCTCAGCCTATACATATATATAGATCTGGTATAGCCTATGTGAGCCTATACTAGCCTATCTCCTCAGCCTATACTTATATACAGATCTGGTGTAGCCTATGTGAGCCTATATGCAGATCTGGAGTAGCCTCTGTGAACCTATACTAGCCTGTCTCCTCAGCCTATACTTATATACAGATCTGGTGTAGCCTATGAGAGCCTATACTAGCCTATCTCCTCAGCCTATACTTATATACAGATCTGGTGTAGCCTATGTGAGCCTATATTAGCCTGTCTCCTCAGCCTATACTTATATGCAGATCTGGTGTAGCCTATGTGAGCCTATACGTAGATGCAGATCTGGAGTAGCCTCTGTGAGCCTATACTAGCCTATCTCCTCAGCCTATACTTATATACAGATCTTGTGTAGCCTATGTGAGCCTATACTAGCATATCTCCTCAGTCTATACTTATGTACAGATCTGGTGTAGCCTATGTGAGCCTATACTTATATGCAGATCTGGTGTAGCCTATGTGAGCCTATACTAGCCTATCTCGCCAGCCTATACTTATATACAGATCTGGTGTAGCCTATGTGAGCCTATCTCCTCAGCCTATACTTATATACAGATCTGGAGTAGCCTCTGTGAGCCTATACTAGCCTATCTTGTCAGCCTATACTTATATACAGATCTGGTGTAGCCTATGTGAGCCTATACTAGCCTATCTCCTCAGCCTATACTTATATACAGATCTTGTGTAGCCTATGTGAGCCTATACTAGCATATCTCCTCAGTCTATACTTATATACAGAACTGGTGTAGCCTATACTAGCCTATCTCCTCAGCCTATACTTATATACAGATCTGGTATAGCCTATGTGAGCCTATACTAGCCTATCTCCTCAGGCTATACTTATACACAGATCTGGTGTAGCCTATGTGAGCCTATTCTTATATACAGATCTGGTGTAGCCTATGTGAGCCTATACTAGCCTATCTCGCCAGCCTATACTTATATACAGATCTGGTGTAGCCTATGTGAGCCTATACGTATATGCAGATCTGGAGTAGCCTCTGTGAGCCTATACTAGCCTATCTCCTCAGCCTATACTTATATGCAGATCTGGTGTAGCCTATGTGAGCCTATACTAGCCTATCTCCTCAGCCTATACTTATATACAGATCTTGTGTAGCCTATGTGAGCCTATACTAGCCTATCTCCTCAGCCTATACTTATATGCAGATCTGGTGTAGCCTATGTGAGCCTATACTAGCCTATCTCCTCAGCCTATACTTATATACAGATCTTGTGTAGCCTATGTGAGCCTATACTAGCCTATCTCCTCAGCCTATACTTATATACAGATCTTGTGTAGCCTATGTGAGCCTATACTAGCCTATCTCCTCAGGCTATACTTATATGCAGATCTGGTGTAGCCTATGTGAGCCTATACTAGCCTATCTCCTCAGCCTATACTTATATACAGATCTTGTGTAGCCTATGTGAGCCTATACTAGCATATCTCGTCAGCCTATACTTATATACAGATCTTGTGTAGCCTATGTGAGCCTATACTAGCCTATCTCGCCAGCCTATACTTATATACAGATCTTGTGTAGCCTATGTGAGCCTATACTAGCCTATCTCGCCAGCCTATACTTATATACAGATCTGGTGTAGCCTATGTGAGCCTATACTAGCCTATCTCGCCAGCCTATACGTATATGCAGATCTGGTGTAGCCTATGTGAGCCTATACTAGCCTATCTCCTCAGCCTATACATATATACAGATCTGGTGTAGCCTATGTGAGCCTATACTTATATACAGATCTTGTGTAGCCTATGTGAGCCTATACTAGCATATCTCCTCAGTCTATACTTATATACAGAACTGGTGTAGCCTATACTAGCCTATCTCCTCAGCCTATACTTATATACAGATCTGGTGTAGCCTATGTGAGCCTATACTAGCCTATCTCCTCAGGCTATACTTATACACAGATCTGGTGTAGCCTATGTGAGCCTATTCTTATATACAGATCTGGTGTAGCCTATGTGAGCCTATACTTATATACAGATCTGGTGTAGCCTATGTGAGCCTATACTACCCTATCTCGCCAGCCTATACTTATACACAGATCTGGTGTAGCCTATGAGAGCCTATACTAGCCTATCTCCTCAGCCTATACTTATATACAGATCTGGTGTAGCCTATACTAGCCTATCTCCTCAGCCTATACATATATACAGATCTTGTGTAGCCTATGTGAGGCTATACTTATATACAGATCTGGTGTAGCCTATGTGAGCCTATACTAGCCTATCTCGCCAGCCTATACTTATATACAGATCTGGTGTAGCCTATGTGAGCCTATACGTATATGCAGATCTGGAGTAGCCTCTGTGAGCCTATACTAGCCTATCTCCTCAGCCTATACTTATATGCAGATCTGGTGTAGCCTATGTGAGCCTATACTAGCCTATCTCCTCAGCCTATACTTATATACAGATCTTGTGTAGCCTATGTGAGCCTATACTAGCATATCTCCTCAGCCTATACTTATATGCAGATCTGGTGTAGCCTATGTGAGCCTATACGTAGATGCAGATCTGGAGTAGCCTCTGTGAGCCTATACTAGCCTATCTCCTCAGCCTATACTTATATACAGATCTTGTGTAGCCTATGTGAGCCTATACTAGCCTATCTCCTCAGCCTATACTTATATACAGATCTTGTGTAGCCTATGTGAGCCTATACTAGCCTATCTCCTCAGCCTATACTTATATGCAGATCTGGTGTAGCCTATGTGAGCCTATACTTATATACAGATCTGGTGCAGCCTATGTGAGCCTATACTAGCCTATCTCCTCAGCCTATACTTATATACAGATCTTGTGTAGCCTATGTGAGCCTATACTAGCATATCTCCTCAGCCTATACTTAAATACAGATGTGTAGTAGCCTATGTGAGCCTATACTAGCCTATCTCCTCAGCCTATACTTATATACAGATCTGGTGTAGCCTATGTGAGCCTATACTTATATGCAGATCTGGTGTAGCCTATGTGAGCCTATACTAGCCTATCTCGGCAGCCTATACTTATATGCAGATCTGGTGTAGCCTGTGTGAGCCTATACTAGCCTATCTCCTCAGCCTATACTTATATACAGATCTGGTGTAGCCTGTGTGAGCCTATACTAGCCTATCTCCTCAGCCTATACTTATATACAGACCTTGTGTAGCCTATGTGAGCCTATACTAGCATATCTCCTCAGCCTATACTTATATACAGATCTTGTGTAGCCTATGTGAGCCTATACTAGCATATCTCCTCAGTCTATACTTATATACAGATCTGGTGTAGCCTATGTGAGCCTATACTTATATGCAGATCTGGTGTAGCCTATGTGAGCCTATACTAGCCTATCTCGGCAGCCTATACTTATATGCAGATCTGGTGTAGCCTGTGTGAGCCTATACTAGCCTATCCCCTCAGCCTATACTTATATACAGATCTGGTGTAGCCTGTGTGAGCCTATACTAGCCTATCTCCTCAGCCTATACTTATATACAGATCTTGTGTAGCCTATGTGAGCCTATACTAGCATATCTCATCAGCCTATACTTATATACAGATCTTGTGTAGCCTATGTGAGCCTATACTAGCCTATCTCGCCAGCCTATACTTATATACAGATCTGGTGTAGCCTATGTGAGCCTATACTAGCCTATCTCGCCAGCCTATACGTATATGCAGATCTGGTGTAGCCTATGTGAGCCTATACTTATATGCAGATCTGGTGTAGCCTATGTGAGCCTATACTAGCCTATCTCAGCAGCCTATACTTATATACAGATCTGGAGTGGCCTATGTGAGCCTATACTTATACACAGATCTTGTGTAGCCTATGTGAGCCTATCTTGCCAGCCTATACTTATATATATATATATTTTTTTTTTTTTTTTTTTTTTATTTATTTATTTACTAAGCTATATACATGTGAATATGACCGGTGTTCAGCCCTGGCTCATTGCCAGTCATATTCTTATTCTACAATAATTCCTTAATTCTAACTTATTTTATCACTTATATCTTATTGTTCAACTCTATTTACTGTCCAGATCCATTTATTTTTCACCTTATGTAAAAATCTTCCTACCCTCTTACTGTCTTTATGAAGCATTTAAACTATAGATCTATTTCTATTCATATTCGACCATTTCTTATTAATATATTCTTTTCTCCAACCTTCAGTCCCAATACAATTAAATATTATATGTTCTATGTCTTCATTTCCACCACATATAGGACATTGGTTTTGAGGAATGCCCTTCCTTAGTCCCTTTAATCTCCATACTCCTGCTTTCATCCATGCAATGCCTTCTCGCTCCTCTTTGTCTGTCACGTCTATATACTTCTCCCTACCCCAAGAGTTTTTCATTTGTACATAAAAAATTAAGGATCTTTTTTCAGCTATCTCACTAAATATGTTTTGTATTTCTATATCGTCAAATCTTTTTCTTGCCAGTTTCCAAAAATTGTGTATATTATTTTCTCTATTCCTCCATACTTCCCCTAAACCACTACTTTCCAAGTTATTTCTGAGACAGTCTGCCCAACCCTTATTCTTTAGGCTTTTTTCTTGATATAGTAGGCACTGTTTCAACAGGTTCCTTTCTTCCAAATTTAATATTCTAAACCAGTATTTCAGTGCCCTCTCCATAATCTATACTTATATACAGATCTGGTGTAGCCTATGTGAGCCTATACTAGCCTATCTCGGCAGCCTATACTTATATGCAGATCTGGTGTAGCCTGTGTGAGCCTATACTAGCCTATCTCCTCAGCCTATACTTATATACAGATCTGGAGTGGCCTATGTGAGCCTATACTTATACACAGATCTTGTGTAGCCTATGTGAGCCTATACTAGCCTATCTTGCCAGCCTATACTTATATACAGATCTGGTGTAGCCTATGTGAGCCTATACTAGCCTATCTTGCCAGCCTATACTTATATACAGATCTGGTGTAGCCTATGTGAGCCTATACTAGCCTATCTCGCCAGCCTATACATATATACAGATCTTGTGTAGCCTATGTGAGCCTATACTAGCCTATCTCGCCAGCCTATGTGAGCCTATACTAGCCTATCTCGCCAGCCTATACGTATATGCAGATCTGGTGTAGCCTATGTGAGCCTATACTAGCCTTTCTCGTCAGCCTATACGTATATGCAGATCTGGAGTAGCCTATGTGAGCCTATACTAGCCTATCTCGTCAGCCTATACGAGCCTATACTAGCCTATCTCGTCAGCCTATACTTATATACAGATCTGGTGTAGCCTATGTGAGCCTATACTAGCCTATCTCCTCAGCCTATACATATATACAGATCTGGTGTAGCCTATGTGAGCCTATACTTATATACAGATCTGGTGCAGCCTATGTGAGCCTATACTAGCCTATCTCCTCAGCCTATACTTATATACAGATCTGGTGTAGCCTATGTGAGCCTATACTAGCCTATCTCCTCAGCCTATACTTATATACAGATCTGGTGTAGCCTATGTGAGCCTATACTTATATGCAGATCTGGTGTAGCCTATGTGAGCCTATACTAGCCTATCTCGGCAGCCTATACTTATATGCAGATCTGGTGTAGCCTGTGTGAGCCTATACTAGCCTATCTCCTCAGCCTATACTTATATACAGATCTGGAGTGGCCTATGTGAGCCTATACTTATACACAGATCTTGTGTAGCCTATGTGAGCCTATACAAGCCTATCTTGCCAGCCTATACTTATATACAGATCTGGTGTAGCCTATGTAAGCCTATACTAGCCTATCTCGGCAGCCTATACTTATATGCAGATCTGGTGTAGCCTGTGTGAGCCTATACTAGCCTATCTCCTCAGCCTATACTTATATACAGATCTGGAGTGGCCTATGTGAGCCTATACTTATACACAGATCTTGTGTAGCCTATGTGAGCCTATACTAGCCTATCTTGCCAGCCTATTCTTATATACAGATCTGGTGTAGCCTATGTGAGCCTATACTAGCCTATCTTGCCAGCCTATACTTATATACAGATCTGGTGTAGCCTATGTGAGCCTATACTAGCCTATCTCGCCAGCCTATACATATATACAGATCTGGTGTAGCCTATGTGAGCCTATACTAGCCTATCTCGCCAGCCTATACTTATATACAGATCTGGTGTAGCCTATGAGAGCCTATACTAGCCTATCTCCTCAGCCTATACTTATATACAGATCTGGTGTAGCCTATACTTATATACAGATCTGGTGTAGCCTATGTGAGCCTATACTTATATACAGATCTGGTGTAGCCTATGTGAGCCTATACTAGCCTATCTCGCCAGCCTATACTTATATACAGATCTGGTGTAGCCTATGTGAGCCTATACTAGCCTATCTCGCCAGCCTATACATATATACAGATCTGGTGTAGCCTATGTGAGCCTATACTAGCCTATCTCTCCAACCTATACTTATATACAGATCTGGTGTAGCCTATCTCGCCAGCCTATACTTATATACAGATCTGGTGTAGCCTATGTGAGGCTATACTAGCCTATCTCGCCAGCCTATACTTATATACAGATCTGGTGTAGCCTATGTGAGCCTATACTAGCCTATCTCCTCAGCCTATACATATATACAGATCTTGTGTAGCCTATGTGAGCCTATACTTATATACAGATCTGGTGTAGCCTATGTGAGCCTATACTTATATACAGATCTGGTGTAGCCTATGTGAGCCTATACTAGCCTATCTCGCCAGCCTATACTTATATACAGATCTGGTGTAGCCTATGTGAGCCTATACTAGCCTATCTCGCCAGCCTATACTTACATACAGATCTGGTGTAGCCTATGAGAGCCTATACTAGCCTATCTCCTCAGCCTATACTTATATACAGATCTGGTGTAGCCTATGTGAGCCTATACTTATACACAGATCTTGTGTAGCCTATGTGAGCCTATACTAGCCTATCTTGCCAGCCTATACTTATATACAGATCTGGTGTAGCCTATGTGAGCCTATACTAGCCTATCTTGCCAGCCTATACTTATATACAGATCTGGTGTAGCCTATGTGAGCCTATGTGAGCCTATACTAGCCTATCTCGCCAGCCTATACATATATACAGATCTTGTGTAGCCTATGTGAGCCTATACTAGCCTATCTCGCCAGCCTATACTTATATACAGATCTGGTGTAGCCTATGTGAGCCTATACTAGCCTATCTCGCCAGCCTATACGTATATGCAGATCTGGTGTAGCCTATGTGAGCCTATACTAGCCTTTCTCGTCAGCCTATACGTATATGCAGATCTGGAGTAGCCTATGTGAGCCTATACTAGCCTATCTCGTCAGCCTATACGAGCCTATACTAGCCTATCTCGTCAGCCTATACTTATATACAGATCTGGTGTAGCCTATGTGAGCCTATACTAGCCTATCTCCTCAGCCTATACATATATACAGATCTGGTGTAGCCTATGTGAGCCTATACTTATATACAGATCTGGTGCAGCCTATGTGAGCCTATACTAGCCTATCTCCTCAGCCTATACTTATATACAGATCTGGTGTAGCCTATGTGAGCCTATACTAGCCTATCTCCTCAGCCTATACTTATATACAGATCTGGTGTAGCCTATGTGAGCCTATACTTATATGCAGATCTGGTGTAGCCTATGTGAGCCTATACTAGCCTATCTCGGCAGCCTATACTTATATGCAGATCTGGTGTAGCCTGTGTGAGCCTATACTAGCCTATCTCCTCAGCCTATACTTATATACAGATCTGGAGTGGCCTATGTGAGCCTATACTTATACACAGATCTTGTGTAGCCTATGTGAGCCTATACAAGCCTATCTTGCCAGCCTATACTTATATACAGATCTGGTGTAGCCTATGTGAGCCTATACTAGCCTATCTCGGCAGCCTATACTTATATGCAGATCTGGTGTAGCCTGTGTGAGCCTATACTAGCCTATCTCCTCAGCCTATACTTATATACAGATCTGGAGTGGCCTATGTGAGCCTATACTTATACACAGATCTTGTGTAGCCTATGTGAGCCTATACTAGCCTATCTTGCCAGCCTATTCTTATATACAGATCTGGTGTAGCCTATGTGAGCCTATACTAGCCTATCTTGCCAGCCTATACTTATATACAGATCTGGTGTAGCCTATGTGAGCCTATACTAGCCTATCTCGCCAGCCTATACATATATACAGATCTGGTGTAGCCTATGTGAGCCTATACTAGCCTATCTCCCCAGCCTATACTTATATACAGATCTGGTGTAGCCTATGTGAGCCTATACTAGCCTATCTCCCCAGCCTATACTTATATACAGATCTGGTGTAGCCTATGTGAGCCTATACTAGCCTATCTCGCCAGCCTATACTTATATACAGATCTGGTGTAGCCTATGTGAGCCTATACTAGCCTATCTCGCCAGCCTATACATATATACAGATCTGGTGTAGCCTATGTGAGCCTATACTAGCCTATCTCGCCAGCCTATACATATATACAGATCTGGTGTAGCCTATGTGAGCCTATACTAGCCTATCTCCCCAGCCTATACTTATATACAGATCTGGTGTAGCCTATGTGAGCCTATACTAGCCTATCTCCCCAGCCTATACTTATATACAGATCTGGTGTAGCCTATGTGAGTCTATACTAGCCTATCTCGCCAGCCTATACTTATATACAGATCTGGTGTAGCCTATGAGAGCCTATACTAGCCTATCTCCTCAGCCTATACTTATATACAGATCTGGTGTAGCCTATACTAGCCTATCTCGCCAGCCTATACTTATATACAGATCTGGTGTAGCCTATGTGAGCCTATACTTATATACAGATCTGGTGTAGCCTATGTGAGCCTATACTAGCCTATCTCGCCAGCCTATACTTATATACAGATCTGGTGTAGCCTATGTGAGCCTATCTCCCCAGCCTATACATATATACAGATCTGGTGTAGCCTATGTGAGCCTATACTAGCCTATCTCGCCAACCTATACTTATATACAGATCTGGTGTAGCCTATCTCGCCAGCCTATACTTATATACAGATCTGGTGTAGCCTATGTGAGGCTATACTAGCCTATCTCGCCAGCCTATACTTATATACAGATCTGGTGTAGCCTATGTGAGCCTATACTAGCCTATCTCCTCAGCCTATACATATATACAGATCTTGTGTAGCCTATGTGAGCCTATACTTATATACAGATCTGGTGTAGCCTATGTGAGCCTATACTTATATACAGATCTGGTGTAGCCTATGTGAGCCTATACTAGCCTATCTCGCCAGCCTATACTTATATACAGATCTGGTGTAGCCTATGTGAGCCTATACTAGCCTATCTCGCCAGCCTATACTTACATACAGATCTGGTGTAGCCTATGAGAGCCTATACTAGCCTATCTCCTCAGCCTATACTTATATACAGATCTGGTGTAGCCTATGTGAGCCTATACTTATATGCAGATCTGGTGTAGCCTATGTGAGCCTATACTAGCCTATCTCCTCAGCCTATACATATATACAGATCTGGTGTAGCCTATGTGAGCCTATACTAGCCTATCTCCTCAGCCTATACTTATATACAGATCTGGTGTAGCCTATGTGAGCCTATACTTATATGCAGATCTGGTGTAGCCTATGTGAGCCTATACTAGCCTATCTCCTCAGCCTATACATATATACAGATCTGGTGTAGCCTATGCTAGCCTATACTTATATGCAGATCTGGTGTAGCCTATGTGAGCCTATACTTATATGCAGATCTGGTGTAGCCTATGTGAGTTATTATTATTATGTTGTTGTTTAACGACGCTGTCAATTGCCAGGATCACATCAGCGTCGCCGGTGTGCCGGAATTTTGTCCCACAGGAGTTCTTTTACATGCCACAAATCTGCTGACATGGAGCTGTCGTTTTTAAGCACACTTAAAAACCATCGGCCTGGGCCGGGTTTGAACCCGCGACCTTGGGATCCGTAAGCCAGCGTCTAACCAACTGAGCCACCCAGACCGACATAGCCTAGCCTATGTGAGCCTATACTAGCCTATCTCGCCAGCCTATACTTACATACAGATCTGGTGTAGCCTATGAGAGCCTATACTAGCCTATCTCGCTAGCCTATACTTATATACAGATCTGGTGTAGCCTATGTGAGCCTATACTTATATGCAGATCTGGTGTAGCCTATGTGAGCCTATACTAGCCTATCTCCTCAGCCTATACATATATACAGATCTGGTGTAGCCTATGTGAGCCTATACTTATATGCAGATCTGGTGTAGCCTATGTGAGCCTATACTAGCCTATCTCGCTAGCCTATACTTATATACAGATCTGGTGTAGCCTATGCTAGCCTATACTAGCCTATCTCCCCAGCCTACACTTATATACAGATCTGGTAAAAGATGTCAAGTTTCATTTTCTCTGAAAGTGGCTCTTAATGTTGATTAAAAGTTTTAAGATATTTGCATGAGAAATGAAATGTACACCTCGAGTTTTCATCATCCTGTGATATCCTCAGAATTACATTATTTAGCATTTTTTAAAAAAAAAAAAAAAAAAAACTGCCTATCATTTATATGTTTGTGTTTTGTTTCAGCTTTATCCGAGAGTTCAAGCGAACAAGAAACCAGAATGATAGTCATAATGTCAACGCAGGATACTGCAGTTGTTTGATCTTCGAGCTTCATATGGGAATAAAGGGCAAAAAAATCACCATAAGAATTTTGAAATGGGAGGTGATTTTTTTAAAAAAAAACTCAGGTGATTTCATATTATCAAAGATGTGTATCAGTTAAATGTAACAGAGATGATTATAATGATAGAAATATTTATCTTGCCACTGCATGGAAATGTACTTACGACAAAGTTTTCTCCCTATTTCCAATTTTTATAAATATATATATATATATATATACATATATAAATAAATGCACATTTGTTATTTACATATTGCTGTGCCTTGTACCTGAAGGTACACAATATTTTAATACTAGCTGTGCTAGTCAAATGAAAAGCTGTAGATATTCTTGCCTGTATGTTACAAGTGTCTTGAAGAGTGCAATTTGGTTTTGGGTCTGCCCCTCACCAGGTAGTACCAATAAATTATTATAATATATGGAAAATAATAAAGTGCCTTACAATTTACAGCTGTGTCACTTATTTGCATACTGTGTGTGGAGCAGGTGCTCATCCATGCTACAAGTTGCTCAGTGTAAGCAAGCATTCCCTGCAGAAACCAGCCACAAGTCCACCCTTACCTCAACTTCCAGAAACTGACCCTGAGAACATGGAAACCAGCCTTAATCCGTCAATTTCTGTAGCAGAAGATATCCTCAATACTCATGCTTAAAACCAGAAACCAGCCTCAATTTTTGCATTTATTTCCTGAAGGGAATGAGCCTAAACCTGCACATTTTAATTCCCTTCCAGAACTGGCCTCACCTAGTGCCTATTTTTCCTGACGGAAACCAGCCTATATTTGCTGAAGGAAACCAGCCTAAACTAGAGCCTATTCTTCCTAGGAGAAGCTAGCCTAAACTTGAGCCTATATTTGCTAAAGGAAACTAGCCTAAACTAGAGCCTATTCTTCCTTAGAGAAACTAGCCTAAACTCGAGCCTATATTTGCTGAAGGAAACCAGCCTAAACTAGAGCCTATTCTTCCTTAGAGAAACTAGCCTGAAATCGAGCTTATATTTGCTGAAGGAAACCAGCCTAAACTGGCGCCTATTTTTCCTGACGGAAACCAGCCAAAACTACAGCCTCTCTTTCCTGGCGGAAACCAGTAACTATTTTTCCTGACGGAAACCAGCCTTAACTAAAAATCTATTTTCCCTCACGGAAACCAACCTAAATTAGAGCCTATTTTTTCCTGACGGAAACCAACCTAAAATAGAACCTATTTTTCTTCACGGAAACCAGTGCCTATTTTCCATGACGGAAACCAACCTAAACTACAGCCTCTCTTTCCTGGCGGAAACCAGTAACTATTTTTCCTGACGGAAACCAGCCTTAACTAAAAATCTATTTTCCCTCACGGAAACCAACCTAAATTAGAGCCTATTTTTTCCTGACGGAAACCAACCTAAAATAGAACCTATTTTTCCTGACGGAAACCAGCTTCAATTAGAGCCTATTTTTTCCTGACGGAAACCAACCTAAAATGGAACCTATTATTCCTGAGGGAAACCAGCCTAAATCAGTGCCTATTTTCCTGACGGAAACCAGCCTAAAGCAGTGCCTATTTTTCTTGACGGAAACCAACCTTAACTGAAACCAATTTTTTCTCACAGAAACCAACCTAAACTCGAGCCTGTCTTTTCTGACGGAATCCAGCCTACACCAATGAGTATTTTTCCTGACGGAAACCAACCTAAACTAGAGCCTATTTTTTCCTGACGGAAACCAGGCTAAACCAGTGCCGCCTTTTCCTAACGGAAACCAGCAAAAAACAGTGCCGCTTTTCCCTGACAGAAACCAGCCTAAACTAGAGTGGCTTTTTTCCTGACGGTAACCAGCCTAAACCAATGAGTATTTTTCCTGACGGAAACCAACTTAAACTAGAACCTACTTTTCCTGACGGAAACCAGCCTAAACCAGTGCCGCTTTTTCCTAACGGAAACCAGAAAAAACCAGTGCCGCTTTTCCCTGACAGAAACCAGCCTAAACTAGAGTGGCTTTTTTCCTGACGGTAACCAGCCTAAACCAATGAGTATTTTTCCTGACGGAAACCAACCTAAACTAGAACCTTTTTTTCCTGACGGAAACCAGCCTAAACCAGTGCCGCTTTTTCCTTACGGAAACCAGCAAAAACCAGTGCCGCTTTTCCCTGACAGAAACCAGCCTAAACTAGAGTGGCTTTTTTCCTGACGGTAACCAGCCTTAAACAGTGCCGCTTTTTCCTGACGGAAACCAGCATAAACTAGAGCCTATCTTTCCTGACGGAAACCAGCCTAAACCAACGCCTTTTTCCTGACGGAAACCAGTCTAAAGAAGTGGAGCTTTTTCCTGACGGAAGCCAACCCAAACTAGAGCCTATTATTCCTGACGGAAAGCAGCTGAAACCAGTGACTTTTTCCTGGCGGAAACCAGCCTAAACCAGTGCCTATTTTTCCTGGCGGAAACCAATCTAAACCAGTGCCTATTTTTCCTGACGGAAACCAGCAAAAACCAGTGCCGCTTTTCCCTGACAGAAACCAGCCTAAACTAGAGTGGCTTTTTTCCTGACGGTAACCAGCCTAAACCAATGAGTATTTTTCCTGACGGAAACCAACCTAAACTAGAACCTACTTTTCCTGACGGAAACCAGCCTAAACCAGTGCCGCTTTTTCCTAACGGAAACCAGCAAAAACCAGTGCCGCTTTTCCCTGACAGAAACCAGCCTAAACTAGAGTGGCTTTTTTCCTGACGCTAACCAGCCTAAACCAATGAGTATTTTTCCTGACGGAAACCAACCTAAACTAGAACCTACTTTTGCTGACGGAAACCAGCCTAAACCACTGCCGCTTTTTCCTAACGGAAACCAGCAAAAACTAGTGCCGCTTTTCCCTGACAGAAACCAGCCTAAACTAGAGTGGCTTTTTTCCTGACGGTAACCAGCCTAAAACAGTGACGCTTTTTCCTGACAGAAACCAGCCTAAACTAGAGTGGCTTTTTTCCTGACGGTAACCAGCCTTAAACAGTGCCGCTTTTTCCTGACGGAAACCAGCATAAACTAGAGCCTATCTTTCCTGACGGAAACCAGTCTAAAGAAGTGGAGCTTTTTCCTGACGGAAGCCAACCCAAACTAGAGCCTATTATTCCTGACGGAAAGCAGCTGAAACCAGTGACTTTTTCCTGGCGGAAACCAGCCTAAACCAGTGCCTATTTTTCCTGGCGGAAACCAATCTAAACCAGTGCCTATTTTTCCTGACGGAAACCAGCAAAAACCAGTGCCGCTTTTCCCTGACAGAAACCAGCCTAAACTAGAGTGGCTTTTTTCCTGACGGTAACCAGCCTAAACCAATGAGTATTTTTCCTGACGGAAACCAACCTAAACTAGAACCTACTTTTCCTGACGGAAACCAGCCTAAACCAGTGCCGCTTTTTCCTAACGGAAACCAGCAAAAACCAGTGCCGCTTTTCCCTGACAGAAACCAGCCTAAACTAGAGTGCCTTTTTTCCTGACGGTAACCAGCCTAAACCAATGAGTATTTTTCCTGACGGAAACCAACCTAAACTAGAACCTACTTTTGCTGACGGAAACCAGCCTAAACCACTGCCGCTTTTTCCTAACGGAAACCAGCAAAAACTAGTGCCGCTTTTCCCTGACAGAAACCAGCCTAAACTAGAGTGGCTTTTTTCCTGACGGTAACCAGCCTAAACCAATGAGTATTTTTCCTGACGGAAACCAACCTAATCTAGAACCTACTTTTCCTGACGGTAACCAGCCTAAAACAGTGACGCTTTTTCCTGACGGTAACCAGCCTTAAACAGTGCCGCTTTTTCCTGACGGAAACCAGCATAAACTAGAGCCTATTTTTCTGACGGAAACCAGCCTAAACCAACGCCTTTTTCCTGACGGAAACCAGCCTAAACCAACGCCTTTTTCCTGACGGAAACCAGTCTAAAGAAGTGGAGCTTTTTCCTGACGGAAGCCAACCCAAACTAGAGCCTATTATTCCTGACGGAAAGCAGCCGAAACCAGTGACTTTTTCCTGGCGGAAACCAGCCTAAACCAGTGCCTATTTTTCCTGGCGGAAACCAATCTAAACCAGTGCCTATTTTTCCTGACGGAAACCAACCTAAGCCAGTGCCTATTTTTCCTGGCGGAAACCAGCCTAAACCAGTGAATATTTTTCCTGGCGGAAACCAATCTAAACCAGTGCCTATTTTTCCTGGCGGAAACCAGCCTAAACCAGTGCCTATTTTTCTTGGCGGGAACCAGCCTAAACCTGTGCCTATTTTTCTTGGCGTAAACCAATCTAAACTAGAGGCTATTTTTCCTGACGGAAACCAACCTAAACTAGAGCCAATTTTTCCTGACGAAAACCAGCCTAAACCTGTGCCTATTTTTCTTGGCGGGAACCAGCCTAAGCCTGTGCCTATTTTTCTTGGCGTAAACCAATCTAAACTAGAGGCTATTTTTCCTGACGGAAACCAACCTAAACTAGAGCCAATTATTCCTGACGGAAAGCAGCCGAAACCAGTGACTTTTTCCTGGCGGAAACCAGCCTAAACCACTGCCTATTTTTCCTGGCGGAAACCAGCCTAAACCTGTGCCTATTTTTCTTGGCGGGAACCAGCCTAAGCCTGTGCCTATTTTTCTTGGCGTAAACCAATCTAAACTAGAGGCTATTTTTCCTGACGGAAACCAACCCAAACTAGAGCCTATTATTCCTGACGGAAAGCAGCCGAAACCAGTGACTTTTTCCTGGCGGAAACCAGCCTAAACCAGTGCCTATTTTTCCTGGCGGAAACCAATCTAAACCAGTGCCTATTTTTCCTGACGGAAACCAACCTAAGCCAGTGCCTGTTTTTCCTGGCGGAAACCAGCCTAAACCAGTGCCTATTTTTCCTGGCGGAAACCAATCTAAACCAGTGCCTATTTTTCCTGGCGGAAACCAGCCTAAACCAGTGCCTATTTTTCTTGGCGGGAACCAGCCTAAACCTGTGCCTATTTTTCTTGCGTAAACCAATCTAAACTAGAGGCTATTTTTCCTGACGGAAACCAACCTAAACTAGAGCCAATTTTTCCTGACGAAAACCAGCCTAAACCTGTGCCTATTTTTCTTGGCGGGAACCAGCCTAAGCCTGTGCCTATTTTTCTTGGCGTAAACCAATCTAAACTAGAGGCTATTTTTCCTGACGGAAACCAACCTAAACTAGAGCCAATTTTTCCTGACGAAAACCAGCCTAAACCTGTGCCTATTTTCCTTGGCGTAAACCAATCTAAACTCGAGCCTTTGCATTCATTTCCTGACGAGAACGTTTCGGGAACCAAGGTTTTTCTCGCGACGAAATCCAGGCTAAACTAGAGGCTATTTTTCACCTGACGGAAACTAGCCTAACTGGTGCCAATTGTCCCTGACGGAAACCAAGATAAAATAGCGCCTATTTTTTTCCTGACGGAAACCAGCCTGAAAGAGAACGAAATATTCCTGACGGGAACCAGCCTAAACTAGCGCCTATTTTTCTTGACGGAAACCAACCTAAATTTTAACCTAATTTTCCTGACGGGAACTAGCCTAAACTAACGCCCATTTGCCTCCTGACGGAAACCAGCCTGAACTAGAGCCTATTCTTCCTTGGAGAAGCAACCCTTAACTAGAGCCTGATTTTCCTGATGGGGCTGAACTTGCGCCTATTTGTTTTTCCTGGCAGAAATCAGCCTAAACTAGCGGCTATTTTTCCTGACGAAAACTAGCCTGAACTGGCGCCTATTTTTATCCTGGCGGAAAGCAGGCTAAACTAGAGGCTATTTTGTCTGACGGAAACCAGCCTAAAGTAGAGTCTATTTTTTTTCTCTTGGCGGAAACCAGCCAAACTGGGGAAAATGTTCCCTGACGGAAACCAGCCTAAACTAGCGCCTATTTTTCTTGACGGAAACCAACCTAAATTTTAACCTAATTTTCCTGACGGGAACTAGCCTAAACTAACGCCCATTTGCCTCCTGACGGAAACCAGCCTGAACTAGAGCCTATTCTTCCTTGGAGAAGCAACCCTTAACTAGAGCCTGATTTTCCTGATGGGGCTGAACTTGCGCTTATTTGTTTTTCCTGGCAGAAATCAGCCTAAACTAGCGGCTATTTTTCCTGACGAAAACTAGCCTGAACTGGCGCCTATTTTTATCCTGGCGGAAAGCAGGCTAAACTAGAGGCTATTTTGTCTGACGGAAACCAGCCTAAAGTAGAGTCTATTTTTTTTCTCTTGGCGGAAACCAGCCAAACTGGGGAAAATGTTCCCTGACGGAAACCAGCCTAAACTAGCACCACTATTTCCCCGACGGAAACCAGCCTGACCTAGAGCCTATTCTTTCACCTGACGGAAACCAGCCGAACTGTCGCCTATTGTCCCTGGCGGAAACCAGCCTGAACTAGCGCCTATTTTTTTCCTTGGCAGAAGTCATTCTGAATTACAGGCTATTTTTCTTGACGGAAACCAGCCTAAACTGGCGCCTATTTTTTCCCCCTGGCAGAAACCAGTGCCTATTTTTCCTGTTGCAAACCAGCCTAAACTAGAGGCTATTTTTTTCCTGATGGAAACAAGCCTAAACTAAGGGCTAGTTTTACTTTCTCTACTGGCAAGTAGGGGAAGTATTGTATTCCACCCGAAAATTCGATGTCGAGATTTCACCGGAAATATGTTTTGAGACCCCCTGAATCCAAAAAAAGCATTTTTAGAAAAAGGTCCGTGTGTGTGTCTGTGGACAGCATAACTCAAAAACGAAAAGTCGGTTAAAAACTTAAGTTGGTATTTAAGTTTAATGTCTTTCAAGAATGCAACACAAAGATTTTGAAGAAAATAGCCCCACCCTAAACTACCCTTTACATGGAACATTTTTCGAACATTTTGATTTTCTTGAAAATGGCTTTAACGATTTTGATTAAAATTCCATATGTTTAAGATATTTTTATGACAAATGAAATGTATATCTTGAATTTTCTGGCTATAGCACTTGTAGTCATATTTACTCTGGAGGACTTTTGCATAACTGGTAAACCGATAGAGATAGACCAAATCATACTGTATAAAAAATGTAGATCTTGCTAAAATACACAATTTATGTCTCAATAAATTTTCTTGTAGGTTGAACCATTTCGGAGATATTCTTTATGTGTGTGAGTTTCGGAAAACTTAAAGCTTTCGTGAAATGGAACGTTGTTCATTTTTTTACGTTACGTGTGCAAAGAGAACGGAAACTCAAAGCTTTAAAAGATTTGACCATCGCACAAAGCATACTGCATTCTAATATTCCCCTTGCACCTACAAGGAAATAACCAATAAGATAATTTGTACAAATGTTTATTTTAACACGAAGAAGATATAGAATAAGAGTTTGTAAGAATGTTGAGTACAAGAGTAGAGAAAGTCATGCGAGTGCAACACATCAGATTTTTGTATAGTAAGATTTGGTCTATCTCTAACGGTTTACCAGTTATGCAAAAGTTGTCCAGAGTAAATATGACTACAGGGGCAATAGCCAGAAAATTCAAGATATACATTTCATTTGTCTTAAAAATATCTCGAACATGTCATTTTAATCAAAATCGTTAGCCATTTTCAAGAGAATCAAAATTTTCGAAAAATGTTCCATGTAAAGGATAGTTTAGGTGGACAGAAGAGAACCTCCCTCCTTCAATCCTTAAAACTCATAGTAGTTTCCTAGAAAAGGTAACACAGATTAAATCCAAATTGAACATTCCTAACACCAGAGAAAATCTACTTATTAGAGAAAATCCATTGGAATTATTGCAACCTACCTTCAATTTGGAATTAATAGAGGAAATAAGTAAATCAGACACACCAAAAGAAATACAAAAACTTCTAGCTCTGGAAACAATCAATACTAGGTATCCCACAGAAGAATGGCTGCACATATATACTGATGGATCCTCGAAGGAAAACCTTACTGGAGCTGGAGTTACATGTTCACATTTTTCCTTTTATCATTCTGTTGGCAGAGACACAACAAATTATGATGGAGAAATAGAGGCTATATACATTGCTCTCCGACAATTATTAAATCTTCCCTTAAATAAATTTAACAAGGCAGTAATTCTTTCGGATTCTAAAGCTGCAATTCAGGGAATATGTTCAAATACTACAAAGAAGTCAACAAAAATTAGAGAATGCTACAAAATGTTAACACAACTCCAAAAAGTTAACAAGACTGTTCATCTCCAATGGATTCCAGCACACTGTGGAGTCATGGGGAACGAAGCTGCAGACTCACTTGCAAAGAAAGGTACAACAATAAAACAAAAGTCTAAATTCAATTTCTCATATTCCTCAATAAAACGCTTGATCATTAAAAATTTTTCTCATTCATACCTACAAGAAATAGAAACAAATGCCAAAGATAAAAAATGGATTACACTACTTTCCAATCCAGATATAATCCCCCAGAGACCAAGGAAAACAGCTGTTGCAGCCTTCCGACTATTGACAAATCATGACTGCTTGGCAAGTCATCTCTACAGAATAGGTATCTCAGCCTCACCAATATGTGTCCTGTGTAACGATCCAGCAGAAATGAATGAAGAACACTTGAAGACCTGTGAAGCATTAAGATCAGAAGAAACTACAGTTCAAAAGTATTGGAAAGCACGAATGCTAATGGCTTCATTGCCAGATGCAAGGCACTAGAAAACAACAACAACAGGATAGTTTAGGTTGGGGCTATTTTCTTCAAAATCTTCGTATCACATCCTTGAAAGACAAACTTAAATACCGACTGTTCGTTTTTGAGTTATGCTGTCCACTGACACACACACTGACCTTTTTCTAAAAATGTTTTTTTTTTTATTCAGGGGTCCTCAAAACATATTTCCGGTGAAATCTCGACATCAAATTTTTGGGTGGAATACAATACTTCCCCTACTTACCAGGGGAGAAAGTAAAAATGTAGATCTTGCTAAAATACACAATTTATATCTCAATAAATTTGGAAAACTTAAAAACTTTCATGAAACGGAACATCGTTCATTTTTTTATATGTTAAGTGTGCAAAGACCACAGAATCTGAAAGCTTCAAAAGATTTGGCTGTTGCTCAAAGTCTACTGTATTCTAATATTCCCCTTGCACCTACAAGGAAATAAGCAATAACATAATTTGTACAAATGTTTATCTCAACTAACAAGAAGATATAAGAATAAGAGTTTGTAAGAATGGTTAGTACAAGAGTAGTGAAAGTCATGTGAGTGCAACACATCAGATTTTTCCTGATGGAAACATGTCTAAACTAGAGGCTATTCTTCCTTAGAGAAGCTACCATAAACTCGAGCTTATATTTCCTGATGTGAACAAGCCAGTTAACTGAATCCACTGTGACTGTTAATGTGAAGTGAAAACTCTTCTAAGGTGGAGTTGGCCTGTTCCCATACCACAAAGGTGTCATCAGTGTAACGGAACCAATAGGCAGGGGGCCGAGCTTTGAACACTTTAAAGCCGCTGCTCTGTGCTCGTAAAACATATAACTTAGATTTTGGCATTGATAGAAAATCTACTCATAATGATAATTACATTAAAAACAGAAGTTTTAATCCTTTTTTACACAAATTTACTGTTTTAACTTTTAGATTAATAAATATAACCCTTAATAAGGAAGACTTAACAGATTATTACCGATTTAGCATTAACTTGAATTTACAATAAGTCACACTATCTTTATGCAAAATTTTTTCCTCAATAGAGCAGTTTGGAGACTTCTTTGCTATTGAAAGTGTAAGGGTATTTATAAACTTCAATGGCTTCATGCCTCTCAGTTACCCCTTATTTTACTGCACATATAAACATCTAGTAACCTCTTGTTGGCTGCTGGATACATTACTACTTATCTGTGTTTAAAACAGTGCTTTGTCTTGCTATATTCAAACAATCACAAGAATGAAATTAAGGCAGACATAAAATTTAATGGCAACTGATAGCTGACTATTTTCTTTCCTTTGTACAAGTAAATTTTCTGGACACACCAGTTTTAAAGCATGATTTGATAATGTGTTTAACTATACAACACAGCAAGGTATGACAAGCATCTGATTGGATTTTATGTTGAACCACCTGCCATTATACTTTGTGTCAACCATAGTACATGGAGCCATTCTCACAGTATTGTGAAATGTTTGGGAGGCACACTTGACCACAGATCAACGCTTTACCTGAAGTACATAACACTGATACAGAGCTTTCGAATCGGTTCTTCACCGCTGCAAGGTCTTTTGTCTCTGTGAGTTGGAAATTGCTGCAACCGCCCCTATAGCAACAAAAATTCACGCAAAAGCATGCTCCTGCTTGCCGCCGCTATGCTGCCCCCACTTCTCCCCGTATACACGCACTCAGTGCATCAGTTAGTCATCATGGAGAGGTGACTGACCTTGGTGCAGCATACTTTTATTTGTAAAACTTATTATGAATATGAATCTGCATGTCATGTTCACACAGAATATATTCAGAAGTTCCCTGGTAAAGTCCCTCCATCCAGACATGGAATTCACAACATTGTGAACAAATTCAAGAGCACTGGTTCTGTGGCAAACAAAAAACACAAGCGTAAACGTAGTTTTAACAGAAGTAAAACTTGACGAAATAGGCGCAAGTCTTGAACGTACACCAACAAAATCACTTCCAAAATTAGCACAACAGCTGGGGGTTTCAGTGACTTCTGCACACACAGCAACAAAATTAATAAAACTGAAACCTTATAAGTGCACACGTGTCCAGTGCTTAAAACAAGGCGACCCCATAGCGCAAATGCATTATTGTCAATGGTTTCTTTCATCAGTGAAGGATGGTTTAATCGATCCACAGCTTCAGATGAGGCATGGTTTCATCTAAATGGCCGTGTGAACACTCATAACAATCGGTATTGGGCATCTCAAAATCCACATCATGTTCAAGAAATCCCTCATTATGATCAGAAAGTTGGAGTTTGGTGTGCTGTTAGCACTGGACACATAATTGATCCAATATTTTACGACCGGACTGTAAATATATATATATTTCACAAACAAAAATTGTGACATCTGCCTGACATTGCAGGTGATCATAAAGATCCAGAATACAGAGATATATGACAAAGTCAATTTTAAGAAGAAAAAAAAAATGATTAAAATTAATATTCAAAATATCTAAAACATTAAAAGATTATAACAAGAAGATAACAGTTAACACATTGAATACAAGTGATTATTTAAAATATATAAAGAGTCTTTTAGGACATGTAAACATATATTTACAAGAGGTAGAACTGGTACGTTATATCTCTCACTAAGGTGAGGAATGCATGGTTGGTAGATGGCTTCATTTTCCTCGTTCACCTGTGTCGCCTGCTGTAAATGTTGCTCCATTCTTACTGTTGGATCAAGAATGAGACCCTTTCCTGCATCCCTCTTGATGGCTACGATATCTGCTCTTCAATGCTACCATCCTCAGACAGGCAATGGACCTCTTCATAGACCTCCCAATTGGTTCTACGAAGGGCTGTAGAAATTGATGAACGCACACGGTGGTGACGAGTGTTGCGAAGTAATTCTCCCTTTGGGCAATATCCTAGTACATGCCCAAGGGTTTCCACTTCTTTACAATTTGAGTGCCGACATAGTGTTGTTCCCTGATTTCTTCCAGGCACAGATCTTACTGCTGACGTGTTACATGACATTTTGATGGCATTAGTCCATTCAGAACATGACAGGATTTTTCTGTTGCTCATCCACCAATTGGCTCTGGGATTCTCTTTATATGTCTCAATCCCCTTTCCCTTGTGAGGTAGCTGACACCATGCATCAAACGATTTAAGTTGTAATTGTTTTCGAAGCCATCGTCCTGATTTTGACATGATTTCATCGTTAATGTCAATGTTCAAATTGGAAAGGGCTTCTTTCTTCTCTTTCTGAGTATCTCGACACAAGCGTAGATGATCATCTTGTATCTGTGAAAGCTTCTGAGCTATATTGAAATGTTGTATATAAGGCTCCCAACCAGCTCTAATTAGTCCTATTCCTCGAAGATTACGTGGAGCGTATATCATATCATTGGGGCAATCATGTGGTAGCCCAACTATTTCTTTGACGGATGTTCTTATTAATTTATCAATATTTTCTAAAAAGGAAGATGGAATCTTATTCAGTGCTGTACTTTGAAGGGAATAAACTAATCCAGGCCAAATATATTGATTAATGATATTTAATTTTTGATCTGCTTTGCGCAAGTTGGAATAAGAAAGTGAATTCAAATCTTTTTCCAAACGTTTGATTATCTTATTCTTATCCAACTTTTAATATATATGTATAAATATTAGAATTGTATGTGTTGAATAATAAAAGTAGGGGAGGATGATTAGAGATCGCTTCCCTAACGAGAAAGAACTATTTGTGCGGATGAATATGAAAAAGGATGTGTTGCGTCAAAACGACGCCAAGAAGGCTGTTCACTAGCGTCTCCATATTTGGCATGGATGGACGCATTTTTATGTGTACGTGTCATGAAATAGTAAAACTGAATTTACTAAGTGTTTAGAGACCTTTAATTAAATTTCGGCGATGCTAGGGAAGTTGATCCGCTAAAATAAGACTTTCTACTGTGATATGATTTAAAAATTGTGAACAAGAAGGTGCAAATAAAATGTCTGACTAAAGTTAAACCCGAGTGTATGTTCATTCCATCCGTTACCATGCCCTGAGGGAAATAAGAGCCACATCGCTCAAACAAGAAGCGACCCTCGAATAAAAACAGCACCAAAATGGCTTGCCCAATATGGAACACGAATTTAGGATGGAATGGAAATTACGGGAAATGAACTTACGCAAAATAACAAGTGACGCCATATCATCACGCCAAAAAGAAAGAAGACGCCACTAGACCATCGTTTGATATCGACATCAGAACACCGATGAACGGATAATCAACGATACATCAGAACACCGATGCACGGATAATCAACGCGGGAAAACACCGGAGATCGTCTACCGAAGCCAACTGCCCAGGAGACGTACATAACTGGACGAATCAACGGGGGAAAAAAGTAGAATCAAAAATTTTTATTTTTACATCCAGTTTATTTTTATGTTACTGCGAAGCGGCAAAGTAGTGGGACTTTTAACCCTAAGTGAATTGAATAAAGAAACTAAAATGTCGCGAAAAGAGATAGAAACAGGAGTGAGGGAAGGGGCAGATAGGCCTAGTTATCAAATAGAACCAGAAAGTGAGGAACAGGTTGCGATAGGAAAAGACCAAAGGTTATTAATGATCATGTTTGAAAGACTAGAACAAAGTTTAGGTCAAAAAATGGAACAAAACAAGGTAGAATTAGGTCAGAAAATGGAACAAAATAACGCAGAATTAAAACAGGACATAGAACAAAATAAGGTAGAATTAAAGCAGGACATAGAACAAGGTTTAGGCCAGAAACTAGAACAGAATAAGGAAGAGATAGGTCAGAAAATGGAGGAAGTGAGAGAGGACTTAAAACAGAAAATGGAATTAGGAAGACAGAACTTAGAACAGAAAATGGAATTAGGAAGACAGAACTTAGAACAGAAAATAGAATTAGGAAGACAGGAGTGTAAAGAAAATATGAAAGTAATGGAAACTAATTTAAAATTAGTACATAAAAACATAAATGAGACAAAGGAAGTCTTAGAAGCTAGGATAGAAATCATAGGAGATAGGATGGGAAAAATAGAATCAGAAATGAGAGAAAATAAGTTTGTATTAGAAGGAGAAATTGGTAGATGTAGAGATGAATTAACAGAATGTAATGCAAGTGTAGACTGTAAGATTACAAATGTAAAAGCAGAAATAACTGAGGAATTAAGGAAAGAGATTGAGGTAGTAAAGAAAGACATTATTAATGAAACTGTAGAACAAATTGTAATTCCTAAAATTAAGACGATGACTGATGTAGTACATTCGCAACAGGATGCTATAAATGATATGAAACAAACTCACTTAGAAATAAAGAATGATTTAAAATCAATTTGTGAAGAAATGAAGAAAGGGAAAGAAAGATTGGCTAATGTAAATGATGTTGTGAATGCATTACAAAGGCAAGATGATTTAGATGTAAGTAATGTACAAGATGAGAGTTATTTGAATAATGTACAAAATGTTGACTCGCCATACAGAGAAAGAGGTTCACAACCAAACAATGACAACACACAACACATGTTACACCAACAGCATATTACATGAAATCACACCACCTACATTTGACGAGGAGAAGGGAGACGATCCAAAACTCTTTGTTAAAGAGATGGAAGAGTATTTTAAAGTGAAAAGGATACCAAATGAGCTTAGGATGATGATAGTTAAGAAAAGCTTAAAAAACAAGGCATTAGAATGGCTCAGGTTAACACTAGCTGGTCATGAGTCGTATAGCTCATTCAGAAATCTATTCCTATCAAGGTATTGGGGCCCAGCTAAGCAAAACCAAACTAGGGTAGAGCTAGCAACAGGTAGATATGATCCAACCAAAGGGTTATCGCTAGTCCATTATTTTATGAAAGTAGCCAACAAAGGAAAGCTATTAGACCCTAACCTGTCGGAAGCAGAGCTAATTACCAGCATAACAAGACATTTCCCAGACACGGTAAGAACAGGGTTAATTGTTGCGAGGCCAGTAGATTTTGCAGACATGATAGAATTACTGACAGCCTTCGAAACACAAAATGGTCAGCCTAATGAGCATAGACATAGGAACGGTCACCCAAACTCACCCATCTTAAACCGGAGCACGGCCACAAACAACCAGAATGAGGGAGAAGATAGAAATACTAGGAGCACCCATGAAAGGGGGAGAGGGGCACACCATTTCCCACAACCACATAATCATGGCGAGAGGATGGAGAACACAAGACAGCGGTACCACGACACAATACCAAGGGGTGAATCGAGATACAGAACGCATAGATATGATCGGGGGAGACCAGGAGACCGTACCCATCAAGTGAATCACATACGATTCTGTAGGGAATACTTAAACAGCCAAAGGTCGTCATACAATAGGGGTTCACGCCAAAGGGGCAGAAACCAATGGAACACCGACAACGTAAGACAACAGGAACAGAATGAAAATGTGCCGGATAGGACCGATGCTGCGCAGAATACAGAAACAACAATCACCTCTAACGCCCAGGAAAACTAAGTACAAGTCAACTTTGTGTCCCGGAAGTTGACCTGTGTGGCAGTAGGGGCAATATTGACCAACATAATATAGGTACCTTGAGAAGACAGGCAAGTGAAAGAAAGGAAATAACCAATCCACCAATGATTAGGCTGAAGGTATGGGGTATCGAATTGCCAGCAATGATTGATACAGGAGCCAGCACATCAGTATGTGACGAACAGGTATTCCAGGAATTAATAACTAAGAGAAATGCTGAATTCTTGCCTGTGTGTGGAGTGTATTGCAGCACAGCAATTGGCAAGAAAAAGGAACATGTTAAATACCAGGTAAGGCTGGTAATAGAAATCGGAAGCTGGAAGTTCGATTTTATTGCCCTGGTAATACCTAGACTAACAGCTACCCTAATCATTGGCAGTGATTTGCTTAATCTTTGGAGGTCGGTGATCGATTATGACCTACATGAATTCATTATCAAGGAAGGAACCTCGGAATGCACCGCGAAGTTCCTGGAAGAAGAAACATGCCAGGAGGAACCAGACCAGACAGGGATCAATCCGGATGGGCAGTTCTTTGTGGAGAACATCAATGTCCACAAGAATGGGTTGGTAGACCTAAGGGTAAGTAAGGAGAAAACAGGTTGGACGAGCGAGGAGGAAACTAATGTTTGCAGCCATTGGATCTGCACAGAAGACGAGTATGTTACCTCGAACAACTACCAACCTGAACCACTACCAACAGATGGAGAAGAACCAATGTCACAGCTAATCGATGAGAAGGTCTGGGGAGCACATGGCATCTCTGAAGAGGAAAGGAACCAACTTAGAAAAATATTAGTTAAAAACAGGAAAGTTTTTAGTAAAAAGCCAGGTACATGTAATAAGTACGTACATACTTTTAAAGTAAAAGATATCACCCCCTATTCACATAAATCCAGGCCCATCCCCAACTCCATCAGGGAGGAAGCTGACAGAGTGATCCAGAAAATGTTGGTGGACGGAATAATAGAACCATCGGACTCATGTTATGTGAATCCAGTGGTATGGGTCCATAAGAAAGAGGGAAAATTGAGGATGACCATCGACGCAAGGAAGATAAATGCGCATACCTTGCCAGATCATTACAGCCCTGAGGGGGTAGACCAACTGATATCAAAATTGAAGGGAGGTCAACATTTTACAAGTCTTGACCTGACAGCATCATTCTGGCAAATTCCTCTTCATCCAGACGTCAGGAAATATACCTGCTTCCTGCACAAAGGAAAGGTGTACCATTTTTTAAAATGTGCCTTTGGATTATCGACCAGTAACAGTGCACTACTGAGGGCTCTAGACAAAGTTTTCGGGGATACTATCGAGGCTTTTGTAACACAATATGTTGACGATTTTTTAATATACAGCAAGAATCCCGAGTCACACTTACATCACATAGATTATGTATTGTCCAAGTTTCAGGAAAGCAACATGACCCTAAATTTGGAAAAGTGTGAATTTTTCGTCAAAGAGGCAGAATTTCTAGGCCACATCATTACGGCTGATGGTATACAACCTAATCCGGAGAGGGTCAAGGCCATAGAGTGTATACCACCCCCACGTAACTTGAAACAGTTGAGAAGGTTTCTGGGCATTTTACAGTACCAGTCAAAATTTGTGATCAACTACGCTAAGGAATTAGTACCCCTTAGAGAACTGTTGAAAAAGGATACTAAGTGGGAATGGAATACCGAACACCAGGTAGCCTTTGAGAAAATCAAAGAACTTTTTAAGCACAGTATTCTCCTGGAACGACCGAATCCAAATTCACCTTTTCTAATATACACCAATGCTAGTGCGCACTCATATGGAGCAATATTAGCACAAGAAGATGCAGATGGCAACAAACATGTGATTGCCACAGCTTCTAGATTTCTAAACAAGATAGAAGCCAATGCCTGCATAACAGAATTAGAAATAGGTGCAATCCATTTTGCGTTACAAAAGTTCAGGCAATATATCTACCATTATAAAATAATTATATATACAGATCACGTAAGCCTGTCCATCCAAAAATACAAGCTAACCAACTCCAAAATCTCGAGGTACATACACGAAATAACATCGCATGACATAGAGGTCAAACATATCCCGGGCAAGGAGAACATCTTTAGTGACTTATTGTCAAGATTAAGATTGGAGAGTCACATACCCGAGACGATATACAATCCACACCATGAAATTAAAATCATGCAGATAAATAGTAAAGAAAGCAATGAAATCTTACAAGACTTCAAAAACATAATGAAGCTACAGCAAGAAGACCCTGAATTGAAGAGGCTATTCGACAAGGCTCCAGACATAGTACCGAAATTGGAAGCCAAGATAGGCAAATTTAGGAACATCCTATTTAAATTACATGGTCGCGACGTAAGGAAGTGGAAAATGATGGTACCAAATTCCTTACAGGACAGGGTTATTTTGGCATTCCATCACTCGATGCTTCACTCTGGTACTGAGAGAACAATGCTTGCAATTGAGGAAGTACTGTACATCAAACACCTTGGCAAGAAAGTCAGGAAGTTAATTTCCTCATGCGACCTATGTCAGAAGGCCAAGCCAATTAATGTAAGATACGATGTCGTTCCACAATCCATCGTGAGAAACGAGAAAAATGCATTGGTGTGCATCGACAAACATGGCGAGCTACCAAGGGGGAAAGATGGAAACAGATACTTCTTTGTCATGTTTGATGTTTTCACAAAATTCACTAAAATATACCCCATTAAGAACATTAAAAGCAGAACTTGCCTAGATAAAATCATCAAGGACTACATCCCAAGATATGGGAGAATAAAATCTATTCTATCAGACAATGCAACAATGCACAAGAGTAAGTTATTCCAGGACACCTTAAGAACATTAGGAATAAAATTATACTATTCCTCAACGTATTACCCTCAAGGAAACCCGACTGAAAGAACCATGAGGGATATAAGTATATATTTCCGCCTACTTTGCCACAAAGACCACACTTCCTGGACGGAAAAATGCGGGTACATAGAGGTGATTAACCATTCGGTGAACCCCACGACCAAGTTCGCCCCAATCGAATTGATGACCAACACAAAACCCAAGAGATTGACACTACGATGGCTGCTCAAAGGGAATTGACAGAGAAGGAAAAATGTCAAATGGCATTCAGAAGGTTACAGCAAAAGGCTGAAAAAGGGAGGAACAAGGTAAAAAGATTCGTCAGGAAATGGTCCCCACAAATTGGAGAAAAGGTGCTCTTAAAAAGCCACAAAGCATCCAAGGCATCTGAGAAAAGATCTGGAAAGATGGAACAACTGTACACTGGACCACTGGTCATAACAAAACAGCTGGGTGACCACACGGATGAGCCACAGAATACAAATGGCAAGTTGGTAAGAAGATACCATAAAAATAAATTAAAACCATACAAAGAAAGGACCAAATAGTCTTTGCCAACAAATATGTAAGGCAGGCATAGTAAAGATGATGGAAAATAACAATTTTTAATGGGTTACTTATAAAAAATTATATTCACATTGGAAAATACAACAAAAAAAAGAAAATCAACATAGTCATTGACTATATTGACCACAAAGAGCATTGTCAACAAAGACAGATGAGGACACTGTCATTAAAGAAATGAATTATAGCGACGGAAAATAATGTGTTTTTGACATAAGGATGTCAGGGACAAAAATAAAAAGGAATCAATTGTGATGACAAAGATAAAATATTTCGACACAAAGATGTCGAGGGTGAATTGAAAAGAAAAATAATACAATTGCAGAATAATTATAAGTATAGAAGTTTTCTCTTACAGAGATAAGAGACAAAGAGGTGACAATTAGTGAAGTAAGAAAAACCATAATCAGAAAAGCAATACCCATGAATTAAGATGGATATAGCCAATGCTAAGCTCGAAGAAATGTTGAACCAAATAATAATGAATAATAACCCAATTAAAAAAAATGGTGCCATTAGTAACATCAGAGTATAAGAACCGACTCAACAACCTGTCTATACATAAGACATTACAAGACAAAGAAGGCAAAGAACTGAATAAAATATTGCCATAAATATGATCATAATCATTAGCTCAAAATTTGTATCCTGTTTTTCTCTCCTCATAGCAATGAATACAAGTAAAAAAAAAACACCACATAATAAACCATGATACACTTAAATTATATTTGTGCCAATGTCAAATGTACAATAACTGAATGTGTTGTATAATAACTGAATATGTGTTGTATAATAACAGAACATATGATGTATAATAACGGGATATGTTGTACGATAACTGAATATGTATTGTATAATAACTGGATATATTGTATAATAACTGAATGTGTTGTACAATAACTGAATATGTATTGTATAATAACTGAATATGTGATGTATAATAATTGAACATGTATTGTGTAGTAACTGAAGATGTGAAATTTGCAGACATGCTGTGCCATGCCAAAACAAAAGACAAAGACAAACAGGAAAGAAAGAAAGAAAAGAAAAAAAAAAAAAAAAAAAAAAAAAAAAAAAAAAAATTGTACAAAGTGATTGCATCAGAGGAGTAGGGAGAAGTATTGTATTGTGTTTCAAGATTGTAAATATAGGTGACAACTTGAAAAACAAAACAAGGGGCATGTGAGAAGAATATTAGAAGACCCCAAAAGAAAATCGTTCATGTAAATGTTTGTTAAAAGTGTAATTTGTTTTTTGATGTTGGTATGGGATAATTAAATGATGAAAACATGTTGATAAGGTTCATTGTTACGAACAATGAAGTTTGCACAAAGACGTCATATATATATATGATATTAGATGATAAATATTAGAATTGTATGTGTTCAATAATAAAAGTAGGGGAGGATGATTAGAGACCGCTTCCCTAACGAGAAAGAACTATTTGCGCGGATGAATATGAAAAAGGCGGTGTTGCGTCAAAACGACGCCAAGAAGGCTGTTCACTAGCGTCTCCGTATTTGGCATGGATGGACGCATTTTTATGTGTACGCGTCATGAAATAGTAAAACTGAATTTACTAAGTGTTTAGAGACCTTTAATTAAATTTCGGCGATGCCAGGGAAGTTGATCCGCTAAAATAAGACTTTCTACTGTGATACGATTTAAAAATTGTGAACAAGAAGGTGCAAATAAAATGTTTGACCAAAGTTAAACCCGAGTGTATGTTCATTCCATCCGTTACCACGCCCTGAGGAAAATAAGAGCCACATCGCTCAAACAAGAAGCCACCCGCAAATAAAAACAGCACCACATGTTTTACGTGCAGCTTGTTAGTAGCGACAAACCTGACTGCGGCAACTTCAAAATCACACAGCAAAAGGACATGCAACGGTGAAGAACCGATTTGAAAGCCCTGTACTTACTTACAACTGAAAGCATCCATGTTCTCTGTATATTGTATATAAATGCTGCATAATGGCGCAATCTGCGACTATTTACAGCTCCAGTATTGTAAGGGGAAACTTTCATGCAATAACAAGAAACAACAAATCATTTATACACGAAATCCAATGAAAAACTGAAGCTGTTAACAGTGAAGCAACACAAATCTTAAATATAACAATTATTTAGAGAATAAAAGCTTTACTTATCTAAATATTTGCAGCAAGCTTTTGAAATATTACACAAACATGCTTGTTGAAATATTTAGATAAGTGAAGCTTCTAGTCTCCAAATAATTGTTATATTTAACATTTCTACACAGCTTTTAATGTCCTTTCAAAAACAAATCCAACTGTAGCAAATCAACAAGCTTATGGGTTCTTGTAGGGAAATTGTGACATCACAGTCCAACAGCCAATTGCGTTTTGTGTTAGGAAATGCACAAATCAAGGTGCAGCAAACATAGTTTGGTATTTTACAAATTATTTAAGCTCATTTTTGTCCCACAACTTCGTTTCACTTTTAAAATTTGGACATGTTTTGTGAAGGTCGACTGGTGTTGGTATTATATTTTCTGCATTGTAACTACACTTCCTAAACATTGTCTGGTAACAAACACACACATGTAGGTATATAACAGGGAATATACCTTGGTGTATACAAATTGAGAGTATTCAATGAAAAAATCCAGCTATTAAGTCAAGGAATATAAATCAATAAATACAGAGTGGAAGGGAAATCATTACATTCCTTCTAATATGTGCTTCATAGAAGCATAACAAACAAAAAAGTCAAATGCATTTTGTTCTTTGATCAGCCGATTTCGGAAAAATAAATGGTTTTTTATCCAACTTGGATGCGTAATTCCACAGGAATGTATGAAGATAACAGTTGTTACTTGTAAGATGTGTAGAGGAACTTATTTCTGACATAGCTTTGGTAGTAATTAAGCGACATCACACAGGGTTTCGAAATAATTAATCACTAAAAAGACGTGAAGGAATACTTCAAGCAGCTTTTTCACACGTGCAGTAAGTGGACAAAGTTCCATTGAGGTTGGTCAGGGAATTGAGCTGTTTTGTGGATGTAAACAGCTCGGGCACTTTCACTTTCGTTCTAATGTTTTGGAGGCTAACACTTGTGATTGGCCCACTCTCGCACAGTAGACACAGAAAGACAAGGTACGGTATTCGTTTGTGTTCTCAAGAAGCACCATTACTGTGTTTGTTTATGTACTGAGCTAGGGAAAGTGACCACCCACACAATCTGCTGTGTTGCCAGCTTGTTTTACTAATAAACCTAAATATCTCCATAGGAAATGGTCAGAGACAAAAACGTAAGATACAAAATGTGTTCCAAATATCGAGATCTATTGCTGGTTTAAATTAATGCAATGACTTCCCTTCCACCTGGTATGTATAAAAATATCTAGAGACTAGGCTTCAATTATTTTAAGTTGTGAATATATAGTGAACATTAAGGAAAATGAAGCTATTAACAGCGAAGCAACAAGATTCTAAAGTAAGAACAAATTAGAAACCAAAAACTTCACTTATCTTAGTAAACTTGAAACTTGAGTCAGTTTTGCAAAAAGAACTTGCAACATTACTAAGATAAGTGAAGTTTTTAGTTTCTAATTTGTCCTTACTTTAGAATATAGTGACCAGTTTAGTTATTTCTGAACATGTTATTGCAGAATAATGAAACTGGTCACTTAATATTCACAACTTAATGTAAGATAAATGAAGCCAGTCTCTAGATATTTATACATGCATGTTTAATGATGAGAGTGAAATAACATTTACTCTTTTCTGCAGTTTCAACGTTTTTAGTACTGAGCTCCATGGAATGACCCACAAGAGTGGATTAAGGCACAGTACATTTGCACAATACTTTGTGCTGTTTGGCAGCACC
Source organism: Tenodera sinensis (assembly GCA_030765045.1). NCBI lineage: Eukaryota > Metazoa > Arthropoda > Insecta > Mantodea > Mantidae > Tenodera > Tenodera sinensis. The sequence goes on along the minus strand of CM060972.1, from coordinate 110,568,810 downwards.
TGTCTTAGGCAGGTGCCTCCTCACAACAAACACCAATAAAGTATATACAGGACAAGTAAAAGGGAACCCCCAAATCTGCACTTATCAACACTTTTATCATATAAAATGTAAGCAAATGGATATATCAGGGACTTGAGTCCCCAAATAGATGCAAAGAAAAGCCAGGTGAGGCTTGGGAGACAGTCTACACAACCAATCCCGCCAATGTATAGATTCATCACATCTCCTCCAACTCCAGCCCCACTAAGGATGATAGCAATAGCTCTCGAAACATGTCAGAGTTTTAAAAGTTAAAATGAATTTGTATCACTAAAATATCTCTAAATTATTGTAGCGCTGGATGCCAGCGCACAAGAATAAAGTCTGCTATGTAACACTGATAGAGGTGTGTTCTAGATGCTGCTGGCAATTCTCAAAGAGATAGACTGAGTTGTTACATTGTGTAAATGATTATTAAATGTGAACTGTGTTGGTTATACTTGTTTTTATTGTAGCCAGTTTTTAAAGGAAATAAAGAACAATAGAAGGTAATTGAACTTTGGCATTGCCCCACGAAAGGCTGTTGCACTAGAGGAAAAAATTATAAATTTCACCGTTAGTTTTTTTAAATTTAAAAGGTGAGTTAATTAATAACACTGAACAACACTTACAACATATTTTTCCGGGATGCGTTTCGAAGGTAACTTTCCTCCATTATCAACCGGACAATAACTGGGTTTCCATGGTGCTTGATGGTGCAGATGGTGATGCTTCTTCTGGTGGCAGTTCAATGAACTTACTGAAAATGTCTGTCTGAGGAATGTCGAAATTAAATACTCGGTTTCTATTTTTTAAAACAAAGATTGTTCCCATGTGGACAGTTCTTGTTTTCCGGTTATGTGTTTAAGAAGTTTCGGTTCTAGCTTTATGTCATGATTTTTTGTCCAAAAGTGAAATGCAACCGCTGATTTTTCTAATTGTTTACTCTTAATGTTTCTAACGTGTTAGTGTTTACATGCAGAGTAAGCCTAGACTTCTAGTTGTGACTATTGGCCATTATGTTTTCTCCTCGTGCACCAAACTGTGCCTTTTCAGCTGCAGCAGCCACGCAAAGCTCTCCCCACATACTTCACATTTATGTGGCCTTTTCCCCTCGTGCACTGAAATATGAGCCTTGAGGGAATAAGCCCACACAAAGCTCTTGTCACAAATTGTACATTTGTATGGCCTTTTCTCAACGTGTGTCACGGCGTGTTTCTTCAAATAATATGGCCGTATGAAGGTTTTATCACAAATTTCACACTTATATGGTCTTATACCCTCGTGAATAAAGTTATGTTCCTTCAGAGAGGACCACTTTGTAAACCTTTTGCCACATATTTCACACTTGTGGGGCCTTTTCCCATCATGGATGAGGGTATGTGATTTTAAGTTTGATGGCAGCGTGAAGCTCTTACCGCACACTTCACATTTGTATGGTCTTATTCCCCGATGTATCAAGTGATGTTTCTTTAAGTCTAACAGTCTAACAAAGCCCTTGTCGCAGAGCTCGCACTTATAGGGCCGTACTTCCTCATGAATAAGCTGGTGCATCTTCAAGCCAGTCTGGTCCACAAAGCGTTTCTCACACACCTCACATTTGTATGATTTTATGTTCTCATGATTTAACTTGTGATTCTTCAAGTGCACTGCTTGAAAGAAGCTCTTGCCACAAATGTCACACTTATGAGGCTTGTTATCCTCGTGAGCGAGGATGTGGTTCTTTAGGCCTGATAAGGATCTGAAGGTCTTGTTACACAAGTTACATTGGCGTGGTCGTTTGCTCTCGTGCAGCGAGTTGTGTTTGCTCAAGTGTGACATTTGTATGAAGCTTTTCCCGCATATGTTGCACTTGTATGGTCTGTTGGTACCGTGACTCAAACTGTGGTTCTTCAGACCCCCCAGAGACTTGAAGCACTTCCCACACACGTCACACTTGAAGGGCCTGGCAGTCTCGTGAATTACGTTGTGCTGTTTTAAACCTGCTTCTGTTCTAAATCGCTTCTCACAGATGTCACATTTGTATCGTCGCATATTCTCGTGGACTACATTAATATGATTACTCAAGTGTCTCACCTGGGCGAAGTCCTTTTTACAAATGTCACAATTAAACGGTGGTTTGCTATCATGAATACAACTGTGTATTTTCACAACTGCTTCTGTAGAAAAACGTTTATTACAAACTGCACATTTAAATTCCTTTTGGCTTTCGTGTATCAGCATATGTAGTTTCCTGAGAGACCAGCATTCAAACTGCCTGCCACAAATGTTGCACTTATATGTATGGCCCTTAGTGTGGCACGGCTCTTCATTTTTTTCTGAACTTCCACTGGATGTACCTGCATCATCAGATGCTGCTGCACATGTTCTGGAACATTACAAGGCAAGTCATCAGTATTCATAAACTTCACGCCTGTCAAACAATTCACATACATCTCATGCAATTGGGTTGTTTTAGTGTTGCAAAATAAACAAATTTCTTCTGCAAACATATCAAATTGAACATTATGCAATCATTCAATACAAGGTGTATCCAGAAAGTAAGTTCCGATCGTGTCTGGAGATGGCATGACTATGATTGAATTAATGTAATGTGGTGATTTTGACAGCTTGCCGGGCATGCAATCTGGGCGTGGCGTGGCGTGGTGTGACATATGGGTCCATTGCCACGACAACCAGGTTTGACCTTGAAAGTAGCCAATAGTTTTCCTGGTTACGTAATCACTTTCTCATTCGCTCTCATCCCCTCCATAAGCTATGCCAGTACTGTTGCCACATCTTAGACATATGGGTGACATTGGTTTGTTTGCTTTTGCACTGGCACAATATTCTAAGGTTGAACTGTGAAGTGTAGTTTTGATTTTTTTGTGCTCGAGTGTTTTTATTGCTGCACCGTGTTCGATATTATATAATATTTAAAGTAGTTTAAACCTAAAATCAGTGGTGTAAACTGCATGCTACTTAATTTTAGACTTCTTAGCTTCTGCTGCATTTTTTGTGTAAATAACAATGTCTGACCCTGGAAAAAAATGAATGCAAATGCATTCTCCAAAGAAAAAGTATGGTATGGTTGATCAAGATACAACAATTCATGGTCAAGAACGTGAGATGTGTGTGCCTGAAGGGAACATTTCGAACTGGAAAGAGCAAACAGTGGACCTCTGATTGATGTAAATAAAGTGTTGGACAGAACAGCATCTGCACTTAAAATAAGTAAAAATACTGTTGTCAGAATAGGGAAAGAAATGGAAAGAAAAGAGGAAGTTCAGAAATCAGAGTCTGAATCTTCCAAAGTATTATTAGAAACCCCAGGAAAAACCTGACATTGTCATTAGACAATTAGTGATCTTGATGCTTTCCAGGGTGATGCTATTTGTCACTATATACATGAATAGCTATTATGAAAGAAAAGAGTTTCCTACGTTGTACAAGCTACATTCAACTCTGAAAGAGGCAGATCTTTTCCATGGCAGCAAATCCTCTCTCCGCATTTGTCTCCATGAATTTGGATTTAATTTTGAAAAATATCCCAACAGAAGTGTGCTGATGGAAAGAACAGACATTGTGGCTTGGAGAGGTGGATACCTGAGAGAAATAAGAATGGTAGATTTCAGCTCCATTGTTAGGCTGGATGAAACTTGGGTAAACGCAGGCCATACTTTAACCAAGCAAAGCACAGTGAATGCCCCGTTAGTGAAGGGAGAAAGGATTATTGTAGTCCATGCTGGAATTTCGCAAGGTTTTGTTCCAAGCTGTTTCCTCACGTTCAGGTCATTATTTCCTTATTCATAATATCTTTGGTGACACATAGAAAACTTTGCATTACAGTACATAGATGATTTCCTGATCTACAATAGCAATTTCGACATCACATTAAACATTTGCAACATGCCTTTTCGAAATTCTATAACAGTGGCATGACCATAAACTTAAATAAGTCACAATTTTTGACAAAAGAGATAGAATTCCTCAAGTATATAGTTACTGAAGCAGGCATAACTCCAAATCAGAAACGCATTAAAGCTATTCAGGCAATCCCTCCACCTAAATATGTTAAACAATTGAGGAGATTGTTAGGCATACTCCAATATGAGATTAAATTCGTAATCAACTATGACAAAGAATTAAGTCCATTGAGGGAGTTATTGAAGAAAGATGTTGAATGGAAATGGACAGAACATCAGTAGGTATTTCTTAGAGTAAAGAACCTGTTTAGTAACACCATTCTTTTGGAAAGACCAATACCTAATGCACCTTATCACGTGTACACGGACACTAGCATACAAGCTTAGGCGTGTACATGATGCAGAGGGGAACAGCATGCAATCGCTGTTCCAGGTCCTTGAGCAAAGTGGAAGCGAATGCTTACATAATGGAGCAAGAAATTGGAGCTATATATTTCACTCTGCAAAAATTCAAGCAGTATATTTACACACCAAGATCATAGCATACACGGACATCAGCTTGTCCTTCATAAAAAAATGTAAACTTACAAGCTCCAAAATATCCCGTTACATACACAAGATTACTTCCTAAGACATTGCAATGAGACATATTCCTGGGAAGAACATTTTCACTGACCTGCTATCTCGACAGATAGTCGACAAACAAATTCCTGAGATTTTGTCACACCCTTAGAACGAAGTCAGACTAATGAAAGTGAGACAGAATATTGACTAATAGAAAATTGTTCATGTAAATATTTTTATAAGAGTATGTAAATTTTTAATTTATATAATTTGGGTGTATAAGGGACCTAATTTTTTCAATACTCAAAATAGACAATGTCTTCTCAATTGTTTGAGTTCGACCAATGAGAACTGTTGCGCGGATGAATACAAAAGAATGGCGGTGTTGCGTTATACCCACGCCAAAAACTACTTTCATTAGCGTCTATGACTTCAAAGTGTAAAGACGTATAATTGTCGATGGCGTGTGAATATGTGAATTACACAAACTTTTAACCGGCATGGACGCTATCCAATTTTAAAAGTTATTTACCAAGTGAAATAGTGATGTAAAGTGAATATAAAGAATAAATGTGTTTATAATAAAAGTACGTTGATTTATGCATTCCATTCCACGACCACATCCCCTGATGATAAAAGTGGCGTCTGCTCCAACAAACTTTACACCTTTTAGCAAAAACAGTGCTCCATTTGCTGCTATATCCACACTAATATGTGTTAACCATCTTTTTTAAGAAATCCCCGCCACAAAAGTCAGTCTAGAAAACAGCAGGAGGCTGTCAAACAAGTTTAACAACATAACAGCATTGCAATATGAAGATCAATCTTTAAGGAAATTGTTTGAGACAGCCCCAGGAAGAGAGAATTGTCAGTGGTACGATAGCCAAGCACAATAATGTATTATATAAGTGCATGGACATCCCGAAAAGAAATGGAAAGTTATAGTACCACAAGAACAGGAGAGGGAAGTAAGTGAGACCTTCTACCTGGGATGTAAGAGGACCACAATGGCAATCCAATGAGACGGAATATTGACTAATAGAAAGTTGTTCATGTAAATATTTTTGTAAGAGTGTGTAAATTTTTAATTCTTTTAATTTGGGTGTATCAGGGACCTATTTCTTTTTGATATTCAAGATCCAATGTCTTCTCGTCACTTTGAGTTCAACCAATGAGAACTGTTGCGCGGATGAATACATAAGAATGGCGGTGTTGCGTCATAGGACGCTTGGACTAGTTTATCATTAGCGTCGGTGAGCTCAAAGTGGAAGGACGTATAATTGCTGATGGCGTGTGAACATGTAAATTACACCCAAACTTTTAACCAGCATAGACGCTATCGAATTTTAAAAGTTGTTAACTAACTGAAATTGTGATAAAAAGTGTAAATAACGAATAAATGTGTTTGTGATAAAAGAACGTTGGTTTATGCATTCCATTCGTTGACCGTCGACCCTGCAGATAAGAGTAGCGTCTGCTATAACAAACTTTCCACCTTTTAGTAAAAACATTACTCCTGCTGCTATATTCACGCTGATATGTGCTATACATCTTTATAAAAACAGTACCACCAAGAAAATTTATACTTTAAGCGAATTGACCACAAGGTTAGGAAATTCGTTGCCACCTGCAAACTTTGCCAAAAAGCGAAGCCCATCAACGTGAGGTACGAGCCCCAAACAGTGACAAGGGAAGAAAAAATGTGTTAGTTGTTATTGACGCACATGGTGAAATGCCTGCAAGCCTGTACAACTGCAAATACATATTCGTGATGTTTGACATCTTCACTAAGTTTGTAAAGATATATCCTGTGAGGAATATGAAAAGCAAAACCTGCATGAACAAGATTCTGAATGATTCGATCCCAACATACGGAACAATAAAGGATATATTATTTGACATTGCCAGTGTGCATAAGAGCAAGATTTTCACTTCCTCTTTAAAGGACAACATCAAAATTTATAATTTGTCAGTGTATTACCCATAAGGCAATCCATGTGAAAGAGTCATGTGTGACCTGAGTATATACTTCAGGATTCTGTGCCACGCAAACCACAGAGGATGGTACCACTACCTCAAGACCATCAAGAGTATATTAAACCATTCTGTTAACACCGAGTCCTTAGTGCTTGATGTTCCGACCATCATCGAATGCAAAGAGGAAAAGCTCAATGAAAAACAGAAGCCTTTAAGAGGATCAGGGAAAGAGAATTGCCAAGATCAAAAGGAAGAAGAACCAATGGGATCCCGAGATCGGTGGAGGTGTTGGCAAAATAATTTCACCTATCAAGTGCCCAAAGAAAAATCTACTCGAGGATGAATTTATTATACAGGGGACCCTTGAGAATAGCTAATAAATTTGGCATACACATGAACTTGAAGAAAACAATAGGAAGATATCACAAAACATTACTAAAGCCTTATAAAAGGCCCAATGTAGGGACAGGTGATCCTAAAAATGAGAGAAAAATGTATTGAATATTGTAACAATGTATATATATATATTTAAGTTATTAATATAGTTAAGAACTAATTATCGAGAGCCATTCATCAGAAAGTATGTAATGTATTGTTTTATATTTGTTTAATAATTACATACAGTCTGATGAGAAGCATTTGAGGCAATATTTCTACGTAAGCCCTCTAAAGTAATTTAATATGAAGTTATAGAGGTGGCAGAAAAGTCACCTTAAATCAAGAATTGTGAATATAGTTGGTAAGGTCAGAATTCAATTGTCTTTTTTCCATGGCTTGGTCCGGCTATGCAAAGAAAAGATAGTGTCCACGAGAATTAAGTGATTTATCTGTATAAAGTGTCTTACAGACGAACTTTCATAGTGGTGGAGAAAGACAAAGCGACAACGTATTGAATAAATGTATATTCTGCAAAGTGGCATGGAATATAGAGAAAAATGTATAGTCTGTGCACGTGGAGTTGTGGACCCATAGCGTGATTCGAAGTGACGCCAAGCCATTTGATTATGTGATTTGTGTTAATATGTTGAATATAATTGTTTAAAGCTTCAAATAAAAATCTGACGTGCTGTACTCACATGACTTTCTGTACTCTTGTACAAACTATTTGTACAAATTCTTATTTCTATATCTTCTTCGTGTTAGTTGAGATAAACATTTGTACAAATTATCTTATTGCTTATTTCCTTGTAGGTGCAAGGGGAAAGCTAGAATACAGAAGGCTTTGAGCGATAGTCACATCTTTTGAAGCTTTCAGATTTTCTTCTCTTTGCACACTTACCATATAAAAAAATGAATGATCCATTTCACGAAAGTTTTAAGTTTCCCAAAACTCACACACATAACAAGGAATATCTCCGAAAGAAAAGTCATTGAGACATATGTTGTGTATTTTAGCAAGATCTACATATTTTGCATAGTATGATTTGGTCTATCTGTTAAAAACTCACACACATAACACACAATATCTCCGAAATGGTTTACCCTACAAGAAAATTCATTGAGACATAAGTTGTATATTTTAGCAAGATCTACAATTTTTTGTATAGTATGATTTGGTCTATCTCTAACAGTTTACCAGTTATGCAAAAGTCCTCCAGAGTAAATGCGACTACAGGGGCTATAGCCAGAAAATTCAAGATATACATTTAATTTGCCATAAAAATATCTCAAACATATGACATTTTAATCAAAATCGTTAGAACAATTTTCAAGAAAATCAAAATTTTCTAAACATTTTCCATGTAAAGTGTAGTTTAGGGTGGGGCTATTTTCTTCAAAATCTTCGTGTTGCATCCTTGAAAGACATTAAAGTTAAATACCAACTTTGGTTTTTAACCAACTTTTCGTTTTTGAGTTATGCTGTCCACAGACTGACACACACATGGACCTTCTTCTAAAAATGCTTTTTTTTGATTCAGGGAGTCTCAAAACATATATTTCCAGTGAAATCTCGACATCAAAATTTTGCATGGAATACAATACTTCCCCTACTTACCAGCAGAGAAAGTACAAATAGTATAAAGTGGATCTATACAAGCAATTAATTTACCTATTCGTTGACCCATACTGCACCCGAGACACAAATAGAATAACAAAAAAAGATTCATGCTCATCGCTGGTCTAGCTCTTCAGCAGAAAAGTTAGTGGGCACATCAACGCATGGCCACCGACCCCCCCCCCCCCCCTTATAAACATTTATTAATCGCAAATTGTTGCATCAATGTGAGTCGTCTTGGATGTTGGTACCCTATTTAGAAGTACATTGTTGCACAGTGTTAGATTGGAAAAAAATTCTAAAAATGCTGTTTTTGGTGACCAGAGTGATCGGTGTAGAGACTTGACCTTGCCATTTTTACTTGATGGGAAATAATAAAGACAAAGCATATAAATCTAATCCCCTAACATTACAAGAACTACAAAATAATATAGGGAAAAAATAACTAACATATCTCAACATGTGCTTGATAATCTGTTTAGACGCTACAAGGACTTTCATTGGGCACAAAGAGAATATTTTCAATATCTTCTTTGAAAAGGTAAGGGATGTAAGGGACGTTCGATATTATAATTTGTGAAATAATAATGGTTCCAGTTGACCATATTCATTCACTGTATTTGTTTTAAGGCATAAGATGGTCCATGCGGTGAAATGGGCAAACAACCGCGTGCCACAGCCTGCGATGCCATAGTAGTAAAAGCAGGTGTTAAACACTATGGGGATCCGCATCCCAGGTGATGTTAAAAGTGTGGCTGCTCAATCTGACAGCACTGTACAGGAGAGTCACATCACATTTTTGGAAAGGGATTTGTCACTCTGATCCCTTAATGAGCTGTGGTCTATTCAAAAATGAAAATAAATAAAAATGGTGTTTTAAGGCTACCTCCCCAATTAGTTCTAATTTGTAATTTAACATCCCTGATTTCATGTGAGAGCACCTTTACATCAGCACACTGAGTCATGCAGGAGTACCATGTTTTGTGCTATATTCTAATCAAATGAAATGAAACCACGACTCTTACCTTGGAGATTCTGTTCCTGGTAGTTCATCATCCACACACCAGGCAGCATCCTGTAAAAAATGAAAAATCATTTTTGTTTTACAAGGTTTCTGCATGCCCGTGCCACCTTCAGTCAAATTCATCACCTAACAAAAAGGTCAAGGAGGTTCAAATGTTCCCTTATGCACGATTGCACAAACATGCTCGCCAACTTCCTCAAACTGAAACCATTAAACCATTCCCTCATCCTGCAAAGCACCATAATTTTTCAGCAACATATTTAGAATATATCAAATGTTGTTGTTAGCTAATGCTGGATTTCTGACAATGAAGTCATTAATCCTCTTGCTCTCCAATATTTTCCACTGATGGATGGGGCACTAGAAGTGGCCGGGCATATTTGAAGGTGGTCTCGGTCCATTTCCTCTTGCAGATCACATAGAGGACAGAGTGGTGAAGAGTATACCCCAATTCTGTTCACAATCATGTCTCGTAATCAACCTGAAGATTACAACTATCGTTTTTCGAGGATACTCAGGAATTACTGTTTGAATGTTTGGTAATTCCCATATTTTATTCTTTGATTTTTCATACTAATATTTTGCAATATTTTTTTTTTAAATTCAGAGTTAACTAATCTTTTAGATGCATAAAATGGTAGATTAACTATACATTTCTGTACACTGCTGGTATTCCCCCTTTCTTTTTTTGCAAGAAAATCAGCTTTCTCGTTACCACTCAGTCCACAGTGAGCTGGTATCCATTGGAAGACTAGGTGTTTCTGAAGTACTGTTAGATGGGTAAAGGATTTTCCAACATTCTATAATTGTTTGGTTACCCCTGCTCCATCTCGGTTTGATATCAGTGATCCATCAGTATAAAATGTTCAATGGAGTAAATTCATAAAAACTCCAAGTAAAATAAATGTGAATTTTGTTTGATAACGATTCTTTCTGTTGCACTGTCTAGTAAATACCAATAAAAACATCACTTCCTAAGCTAGTGCATATTTTACACTTCATAACTAGAGATCGCAAGTGGACAACACTTCAACATGTCATAAACAAGTATTTACATTTGTTTCCAAATTGAACCTCTTCAGAACACTGAATAATTTATTTCATGCAAAGTAATTTACTATTTAGCAACATGATACATCAATGTGCAATGAAAGCTTGTTCTTTATATAATATTACATGGTATTTAAACATATTAAACGAAAATGTCGATTACAATTAAGAAATACAACGGAAATAGGATAAGTTTCTAAAGTAAGAACAAAATTAGAAACTAAAAACTTCACTTATCCTAGTAATATTGCAAGTTCTTTGGTGCAAAGCTGACAATGTTTCGAGTTGACTCCAACTCACTCTCAAAGCTGCATAAATCCCTCATCATCTTCAAAATTTATTCCATGTGTGGCATGAATTATGTACCCGAGTGAACCAATGAGAAAATTCACATTAAAAAATTAAAATTATTTTGTTGTTTAACGATGCTGTCAATTGCTAGGATCAGATCAGCATCACTGGTGTGCCAGAATTTTGTCCAGCAGGAGTTCTTTCACATGCCAGTAAATCTACTGACATGGAGCTCTTGTTTTTAAGCACACTGACGCAAACGCTCCTCTCCGTCGAAGACGTCGCCTTTAAGACCTATAAGATCTTGTGTTTGGTGTCCGGACTAGCTCTAGCAAGAGGTCCTAATCTGCAAGGTGTGCGTGAGTTATGGTAGGAATGGAACCAAAAGAAGAATCAATCAACATATCACTTTATTTGTAAATTTCCAGATTTGTAGAGAACTGCCGACGATATATTTATAGAATGTAACTTTGTAACTTCAACTACAACGTTATAACACTTTGTCACCCTTTAGCAACCGCCAAATTATGTATACGTGCTAGCTTACGTATAACTCCCAAGTTGCACATGCGTTATCTCGACTCGATTCAAGACGAGTGTGTCTTGCGTTGCATTTGTTTTTGCGCAAGCAACACGAAGGAAGTGATTTCCATTGGCTAGCTTTAGAGCACGTCATGGTAAGATAGGAATCAGCCCGCTGAGTCGTTAGAGGTTTGTACATACAACAATTGTAACCTTATCACTCATTTAAATCTGCCTAGCCTTCCATTCTTGAGACTTTAACATATTCAGATTTATTATTTATTTATGCCAACAAACTTACTGTTGGTGTTTTTAAACACACAAGCCGTGTGTGGGCAAAGTTTAAGAGGTAGAACTGGAACTTAAAAATTCAATGCCACAACTGGGATTTGAACCACAGACCTTCCGCTTGCCGGGCGGACGCTCTAACCACTGTAAGTTTGTTAGCATAAATAAATAATAATTACCATGTGAAGGTTATTTAATCCTGGGATATAAAGTACTTACAATAGTAAGTCACCATTGGGGTAATTGTTTCTGATGTGAGACTGCCTTTGTGGTTTACCAGGAGAAATACGAACTGGCTTGAGAATTTAATGCCATTCTGGCAGTTTGTCACAATAGCTCAGTGGTTAGAGCGTCCGCCCGGCAAGCGGAAGGTCTGTGGTTCAAATCCCAGTTGTGGCATTGAATTTTTAAGTTCCAGTTCTACCTCTTAAATATTCAGATTTATTACGTTTTCCCCTTAACTATTGACTAGAATCTCCTTTTGTTTCTTTCCATTGACATAATTTTGGTTTCAACACTTAAAAACCATCAATCTGGGCAAGATTTGAACCTGTGACCTTGGGATCAGTAGGCCAACTGAGCCTACTAACCAACTAAGATCTAACCAAATGAGCTACCCAGAATGACAAAATTCACATTAATATTTCATATGTCAAGTTATATCCATTTAATTAGAAATGTCCTGTGTAATGTGAATATTGAGTTATATTTCATAAATGCTAGTTCCAAAGATATCAATGAAAGAAAACATGGCCAACGTCGATCAATAACAGAGAGGAACAAAGGTTGTCAGTCATGTAACTAGGGCACTCTATAGACAATATTAATTAATATGTCATGAAGGATAGATGTGTATTTGAACAATTACGTAAAGCAGACTATGCATTGCCAATCCATAATCATGCATTACATTGCCAAGAGATATTCTGTCAAGCATCACGCAATAACATTTGCCATGTGCAATTTTACCTAAAACATTGAATACTTACGAGATGCTATACTGAGGTTAGTGCACCAAGAATTACAAAAACATCCAGCACCATTAAACTAAATAGCTTCAGAAATTTTCCACAATCGCATTTGTGAAGAAATCTGAATCTTCACTGAAAATACATTAGTGTTTGCCATCTTTATCCACTACGATCCAGAAGTAACGAGCACGTTGCTGTCACACAGGAATGCCATCACTCAACGGCCCAAACAAGTGAAAGTCTGAGGGAGCTAGGTCAGGGCTGCAGGATGGATGGGGGAGCACTGTCCAAGACTAGTGAAAGTGAGGCTGAGCATTATCATGTTAAATCAAGCTTTCACCTGTGTTATTCTGGCATCAAAATGGCTCCAAGTGCTTCTTCAGTTTGGTTAATGTGTTGACATATGCTTCAGAATTACTAGAATTAATGAATAATCATATTTCAGTTAACTACAGATGTTCCATACACTTCACACTGTTTACCAATGTTCCTAACAGTTTCGTTCTCCACAGTGAGAAATTCAGTGACATACATCACTTATAGTGGTATCAAATAGGTTAAATTGGTTTCTAGAATCACAAAATTTAATTTCCCAATGTCAAGCTGGATTCAGAGAGTTCCACTCTACAAATGAACAAGTCTTACTTCTCAGTCAAGAAATCAAAAATTCCTTCAATAGAAAAGAAGGTAATGTATCAGTTTTTAATAAGGAAAATTGAAGCTATTAACAGTGAAGCAACAAGAATCTAAAGTAAAAACAAATTAGAAACTAAAAGCTTCACTTATCTTAGTAATATTGCAAATTCTTTGGTGCTGACAAGTTTCGAGTTGACTCCAACTCATTCTCAAAGCTATACAAACAAATTAGTTACCATAGCTACTGATGCTCATTTTAATCACCAATCTCTAAAAACAAAAACCTATCAATACAGTCTATTGGAGGAATTTCAAAATTCATAACATGGTTTCTAATTTTTCAAAATAAATATCTTTTCCCAAACTATTAAATCTATAGGTCCACTTAATTGTTTTAATAATAATTTAACCTCTGGATTAATTTTATGATTAAATGACCAAAAATGATCTGCCACAGCTGATTTATCAATTTGTTTATATATGTAATATTTATAAAACGCTCTTTTATTCTGGTTTCTAAATGATGTTTAGTTTTACCAATATAAACCTTATCACAATCCAAACAGCTAAATTGATAAATGCCAGATTTTTTATAATTTGGAATTTTATCTATTTTAGAAAAATTTAGTAAATTTTGTATATTAAATTTATTTTGAGGGACCAAATTTATTCCATATTCTTTAAAATTTTTTTTTGGCCCACAGATAGTAAGCTTTTAAAAATACAATTATCATTTATTTTTTTGAGGGTAGGAACCTCTTTAACAGCCTTTTGATACCTATGTTTTTCTATCTTTTTATGTATAAAATCTGTATTAAAATCAATAACTACTGCAGTGCTAATGTGTTTATATTGTGTCAAATTCTTCTTTATTAAGGACTATATTTATTAACCTATAAATTAAACTATTGAAAACAAATTTATGTGCAAAAGGATTAAAACTTTTATTTTTTATGTAATTATCAGTGTGAGTAGAGTTTCTATACATACCAAAATTCAATTTATTGTTATGTCTTTTAATTTTTACGTCTAAGAATGGAAGGCAAATAGAAAATGTAATACAAAGAGCAGAAAGGTGCCTTTCACTGTTAAAACGTCTAACAGGAAAGAAGTGGGGATGTTCCAGAGCAACTCTTAACACAACATACAATGTATATATAAAGCCATTATTTACTTACTGCAGCAAAGTTCTTGTAACAGCAAATACAAAAATTTCAAATCTTTCAAAACCAAGTCTGAGACTGATTACAGGTGCTGTCAAAACCACACCAATAGCAGCTATGGAAATACTAACCAACCAATATCCCATTGAATATGAAATAAAAAAAATAGCTCTTACAAAACATTCAAAGTTGACCAGACTCCCATTCAATACATGGAAAAAGAGAAATTTTACACATACACTAAAGACTCAGGAGAGTTTTCTTTCCAAAATTCAAGACATCAAGAAGAATGTAGACCTTCCTAATTCAAAGGAAAACTTCATATCTAAAGTCAATCCGACACAAACATTAGACATCACATATTATTTACACCTGACAGAAGAAGTTAAGAAAAGTGATACTCCAACTAGTGTTCTAAAATTATTGACATTAGAGACAATCCATACTAGATTTCCAGAACATGAATCGCTCCATATTTATACTGATGGATCATTGATATCAAACCGAGATGGAGCAAGGGCTGGAGTCACATGTCACCTCTTTTCCTAGCACAAATCTTTAAGTTATGGAACTACTAACTTTGATGGAGAAATTGAAGCAATTCGAATGGCCCTACAAAATCTTTTGTACAGAATTTCACATTTTCAGCAAGCAGTTATTCTCTCAGATTCCAGGGCAGCAATTATAGCAATTACTTCCAAGTTGTCACCAAAAAACCAAACAATTATAGAATGTTGGATAATCCTTACCCATCTAACAGCACTTCAAAAACACCTAGTCTTCCAATGGATACCAGCTCACTGTGGACCAAGTGGTAATGAGAAAGCCGATTTTCTTGCAAAAAAGGGTACCAGCAGTGTACAGAAATCTATAGTTAATCTACCCTTTTATGCAGCTAAAAGATTAGTCAACTCTGAATTAAAAAAAAAAAAAAAAAAAAAAAAAAGAGATTGCAAAATAATACTATGAAAAATAAAAAAATAAAAGATGTGAACTACCAAATATTAAAACAGTAATTCCTGAGTATCCTCGAAAAACAGTAGTTGCAACCTTCAAGTTCATTACAGGACATGATTGTGCACAGAATTGGGATATATTCTTCTCCACTCTAAGTGATGTGCAAGAGGAAATGGACCAAGACCACTGGCGGCACCGTGGCCGAGCGGTTAGCGTGCTCGCCTACCACCTAGGCGGCCCGGGTTTGATCCCAGGGACCCGCATGTGGTATTCGTGGTGGACGAAGCGGCGTCAGGGCGGGTTTTCTCCGGGTACTCCGGTTTCCCCCGCCATTTCATTCCACCGGTGCTCCATCTTCATGTATCATCAGTGTCACCGCCTGCGGTGCCGTAGTAGTAAAAGCGGGCATTAAATACTACAACAACCAAGACCGCCCTCAAATATGCCCGGCCACTTCTAGAGCCCTTCCCATCCTTCAGTGAAAAATATTGGAGAGCAAGAGGATTAATAATTTCAGTGTCAGAAATCCGACATTAGCTAACATCACTTATAGGCACCATTTTCAAACATTGCTGCAGATATGCTGTCAGAGCAAATGCATGTACACTCTGAAATAATGCAATCTGAAGTTTGAATTCCTGACATTATTGTGGGCTGAGACAAAAATGTGGTGCATTACTCTCTGGGCAACCCTTGCATATGTTACATTATTGTATAAGTATTTTGGAAATCTGCCAGGCAATTTCTTCATGTGGAGTCCACAACATACAGACATGAGGGAATACATCGCTTGCCATTTCTCTTTAGTTTTTGCTTTCGGCAGATTTCATAACAACACAATATACTCACATTTCATTGAGACCTAAGGCATGAAATCAATGTTAAATCTCTCACTGTTTAGAGCATGTCCGTATTTTCTCTCAAGCCTTTCAAAGTATTGGAAGTAATCTCACAAGGAAAGTTGTGCCAACTTTTGAAAAGTCTGCTAAAGCACTCAATTAAATCATGTACAAGGAGCTTAAGTAAATAGTTCCATTGCTGTGAGAAACAGAATGATCCACTTACCTTGTGCTCATATGAATCTTGCTCACATTTCACCTCAGCTTCTTCTTTCACTTCTATTTTTGCCTCCTCAGTATCAATACAATGCTTCTGAAAATTTGTTTTAAACGCTGAAGAAAGAAATACAATCTCATTTGGCTGAATGGTTTCTTCTGATTCACTGCAAGTAGCTTCTTCTTTGATTTCTATTTTCATATGCATTTTGGAATCACTGTCTTGGTTAACAGAATCCATTACAAACCACCAAGTCCACTTGTTTCACAAAATTGAAGGATCTGTGGGAACAGAAACAATTTCCAATATATATTTATTATAGCACATACATAAAAATCTGATGTGTTACACTCCCATGACTTTCTCTACTCTTGTATTAAACATTGTTATAAACTCTTATTCTTATATCTTCTGTGTACCATGACACAGGCTCTAACCATGTTCCCCTTTCTCTCCTTCTCAAGCATTTATTTCTTACATATTTAGCCGAGAAAATAGCGAAGCACTGATAAATCACAGACAATTGCGAAATATGCACTTTTAAATTTACAGTTTTGGATAAAATGTGCTGTTTTAAATAAACATTGTAACATAAGTGAGCAAAAGTGAGAAACAAGCACAAAGTTAAAACTGCACCTTTAGCTTTGTCTTACAAAGTATAACCTTTCTGCTTATCCTTAAAAGTTGGAAAAAGTTAAGCATTTTGCTTAGAAATGCCGGCTTTAGTAATGACCAACAGTGATATGATCCAGAGATTAACACACTATAAGCAAGTGAACATCATTGCTGTTGAGCAATTTTTCCAAAGGTAAATGGCCACCAATATGATCTTACATGTTGAAAGTGGAATATACATGGAACATCATAGAACATAAAGCAAGAAATTAACTGTATTTGTTTCACATCCAAATGATCCTATCTCTGTCACAACCCTTGCAATGAAACTACAATGGCAGTATCTCACTCTGCTCGCATACGAGCATCTTAAGTATCGTTAAGGCTAGTTCACAACTACCTGTAGCAGTAATGATAACCACAGCAAGGAAGTTCAAATACATGTATTCAAGTGGAGGCATTCACAACCTACAGTTTCCTTCTTTCGAAGGCAGCCAACCTTTAACTTTGTTCCCATTACCAGATTTGGCACATTAGAATCATACAGAGCTTCTTTGACTTTTCGGTCTAGAAATTATTCATGGTGAGTGTGCCAAGAAACAGCTGCGAAGATTCTCTCTAGTCGCAAGCTATAAAAAATATCATTGGTCAGTTAGAAACAAATTAATTCCCAATGGGCAATATACACCTCCACTTTCTATTGATAAGTTGATCGACAGTGAATCTTGCTTGTCTCATTGCTGGGCCATTGTGAACCAAAATATGTTGTTGTTAGCTAATGCTGGATTTCTGACAATGAAGTCATTAATCCTCTTGCTCTCCAATATTTTTCACTGATGGATGGGGCAATAGAAGTGGCCGGGCATATTTGAAGGTGGTCTCGATCCATTTCCTCTTGCAGATCACATAGAGGACAGAGTGGTGAAGAATATATCCCAATTCTGTTCAAATGTTTTGCCAGACAATCATGTCCTGTAATCAACCTGAAGGTTGCAACTGCCGTTTTTCAAGGATACTCAGGAATTACTGTTTGAATGTTTGGTAGTTCCCATCTTCTATTCTTTGATTATTCATATTAATATTTTGCAATCATTTTTTTGAATTCAGAGTTGACTAATCTTTTAGCTGCATAAAATGGTAGATTAACTATAGATTTTTGTACACTGCTGGTACCCTTTTTTGCAAGAAAATCGGCTTTCTCATTACCACTCAGTTCACAGTGAGCTGGTATCCATTGGAAGACTAGGTGTTTTTGAAATGCTGTTAGATGGGTAAGGATTTTCCAACATTCTATAATTGTTTGGTTTTTTGGTGACAACTGGAAGTAATTGCTATAATGCCACCCTGGAATCTGAGAGAATAACTGCTTGCTGAAAATGTGAAATTCTATACAAAAGATTTTGTAGGGCCATTCGAATTGCTTCAATTTCTCCATCAAAGTTTGTAGTTCCATAACTTAAAGATTTGTAACAGAAAAAGAGGTGACAAGTGACTCCAGCACCTGCTCCATCTTGGTTTGATATAAATGATCCATCAGTATAAATATGGAGCCATTCGTGTTCTGGAAATCCAGTACGGATTGTCTCTAATGCCAATAATTTTAGAACACAAGTTAGAATATCATTTTTCTTAACTTCTTCTGTCAGGTGTAAATAACACGTGATGTCTAATGTTTGTGTCTGAATGACTTTAGATATGAAGTTTTCCTTTGAATTAGTAAGGTATATATTCTTCTTGATGTCTTCCATTTTGGAAAGAAAGCTAGGTAACCAAGCTGGGCAGAACATTACTTCCACTTACTGGTGTTTTGCTCCTCGCTGTAACTTTTCTATCTGACCTTACCTTCGTCATCTCTTGTTCTCTTCTGACCCCGATGCTATTAGGGTTCCTGAGGGCTAGGGAGTCTTTATTTTTCCAACCTCTCCATTTCTCTATAAACTCTTAACCCCCAACATGCTGACCTGTCATGGCATGTAATACGTCCTCTGATTGGTAATCACGAGGATATGGTCAGTGAATTTATTTTGATAATTCTCCCGGTCAGGTCGGTGAGACCCGTAAACCAACGACAGGTGTGGTCCTCTAGACATTCTGGGGGTTGTGAGAGAGCAATGTGACCGCCAAAACATAAAAATACGGTGCTCTCTAAAAAGCGGTTACTATTACTGCTATTGCTTAACCAACCATTGAATATGAAACAGAAAAAGCAGCTCTTACACAACACAAAAAGTTGATCAGACTCCCATTCAATACATGGAACAAGAGAAATTTTACACATACACTAAAGATTCAGTGAACCAGCCTTTATAGTCAAGTTTCATACGACTATTTATAACCGAGCATGTGTCCAACTTTAAAATAGTTATACACAGTTTTTAATATTCTACCTGAGTCAATAAGTATAATGATCTTAACTTCACAGTGAAACAGCTGACAGTGTTGTGATAGGTGCACAGACGTGAAAATATTGTTTTTATTGTGATCTCTACACTGAACATTTAATTTAAAAATAGAATAGTCCACAAGGTCGATGGTTTCATCTTTGCAACATACACAGCAATACATTTTTGAAAATGAGTTTATGCACTTTGATAGGATTTTTCGTACATTTTTCTTAATTTTTGTGTTATTAATTACATTGTATTCCTTTGCAGAAATTTCCTGTACCTCTTGATATAACTCATACACTTTCTTCTGATTGGTGGAAACCTGCACTTTAATGAGGTTCATTAAAGTGCAGCTGCCAGACATATAATTAGTACGTTTTGGCATGCTAAAGCATAAAATAAATAAGTAATAAATCTATGGATACTAAGTGTCAAAAGTCAAATAAAAATTTATCACATTATTGATGCACATCGTTGTGCATGTTTACGTGTAAAATAAAAATAAATTTCTATTTGTTTGCAGTGCAAATGATCCTCTCCCTGTCTTAATACTTTGTAATTAATCTATGGATACTAAATAAGATAATAGTGCAATGCCTTAAACAGTGACAATGGGGGCACTTACGTCAAGAGTAAATGCTATGTGGAAGCAGTGGTGCAAGAATATAATTGGTAGTCAACTGGGACCCAGATTGAGCACCATTATCGAACAAATGTTTAAATATTTATTTTATAGTATCAGAAGATGAATAAAGTCGAGGTTTACCCTCACACTTTACATGGATGCAAGGTTAGGGTGACCAGATTGCTATAGACAAAAAATGTGTTGCACTCACATGACTATCTCTACTCTTGTACTAAGCATTCTTACAAACTCTTATTCCTATATCTTCTTTGTGTTATTTGAGATAAACATTTGTACAAATTATCTTATTGTTTATTTCCTTGTAGGTACAAGGGGAATATTAGAATATGTGTGATAGTCAAATCTTTTAAAACTTTCAGATTCCGTTCTCTTTGCACACTTAACATATAAAAGAATGAACGATGTTCCAGTTCACGAAAGTTTTAAGTTTTACAAAACTGGCACAAATAACAAGGAATATCTCACAAATGGTTCACTCTACAAAAAATTTTATTCAGACAAATTGTGTGTTTTACTGAGATCTAAATTTTTTGTACAGTAAGATTTTGTCTAGCTTTCATGATTTTTGAGATATTCAAAAATCACCAAGAGTAATCAGGACTACATAGACTATAGTTAGAAAATTCAAAACACACATTTCATTTGTCATCCAAATGTCTTAAAACATATGGCATTTTAATCAACATTTTTTAAAAATTTTACATGTAAAGCGTAGTTTAGGACGGGACAATTTTCTTCAAAATCTTCATGTCGCATCCTTGAAAGACATTAAACTTAAATACCAACTTTGGTTTTTAACCGACTTTACGTTTTTGAGTTATGCTGTCCACAGACTGACACACACACACACACACAGACCTTTTTCTAAAAATGCTTTTCTTGGATTCAGGGGATCTCAAAACATATATTTCTGGCAAAATCTCGACAGCAAACTTTTGGGTGGAATACAATACTTCCCCTACTTACCAGCAGAGAAAGTAAAAATAGGTATTTTACTGCGAAAAAGTAGGGCATTGGACAAAAAAGTATATTTGTATCTCGCCAATTAAGTTAAAATGGAAATATGTTACAAATGTTTAATTTCATGGAAGAACATCCTTCTTTTGAAATACTTCTGTAAAGATCGGATTTTTTTCCAAAAGTTGAGGCTTCTTCAATAGATATTTGGAAAAGTCAATACAAGAATATCTAAAATTGTGGTACAACATGAGGAGACCCTTTACAGAGTATATTTTAAATTTGTTTCCTTCATCTGTCCATAGTGATGAGAGTGGAAATATTCTTGGCATTATGCCCTGGTATAGAAAAGAAATATTCCGAGAAGTTCTAAGTGGCAAGCTTTGCTTGTCTGAAGTACTTACACCACTTCTCGTTGGAACGTTATCAAGACCAGAATTACCATTTACAAACTTTTTTAAATTTCACTGTGTTCGAAAGTTTAAATTCTTCAGTTTCGAAACCTGCAGTAAAAACGAAATACAAACTAATCTAAAACGGACATTTACCGATCTTCTAAAAATCCGCCCAGACACCGGACAAATCTATTAAAAAGAGGACATGTCCGGATTAATCCGGACGTCTGGTCACCCTGTGTAAGGTAATGTTACTCATACCGATAGGTAAATAAACACACACTGACATAATGGAACTGCTAGTGCATTACATCGCTCCAGAATCAGAAACAATAATGCCTTCTATCCTTATTTTTTGTCGGTTTTCTTCTTTTTGGTCCCGATTCCCCAATCTTACAATATTCTCAATGTAAACACAGTACTTACCGACCTGACGTTACAGTTGCTCGAACGATACCAGCACATTCCGAGATTAAAAAACATGGAGAAACAGATGTCCATCAAATTCAGGCCACCACAAGCGATTTAAAAACACACATAATATTTGAGCTTGCAAATCGCCCACATATTCAATTTGTGGCCATTAGCGAAAATTCTCACGTAGGTGGAGAAGGGGAAAAGTTGTCATGGCAACTTCCAATCACAATCATCTATTCAGAAGTCTACATGTTTTTGCTACACTGTTATTGGCTGCGCCATTTTGTAATTTTCCAATACAGCTGACATTAATTTGTCATAAAATTATGACTAAACTTTGAAGTATTAACAATGAATAAAATATTAAATATGGGTGCTTAATATATAATTTACGAAAAAATATTTGCTCTTAAAAATAATTGAAATAAATCATCTGAAACTGTACTATTCTGAAACATGGAATGCATTCATTAACATTTCCAGTGGTTCAATCATGTACGCCTTTTCTTTCTTCTGCTCCTCATACCTGCTGCCAATTTCTTTCATTGCCCATTTTGTTAATTTCTGATTTTCTTTCTTCTTTGCTGAGGGGCATTTTGGAGACAATACAATAGCAGATGTCGCCAAAAATAAGCCATACAGGGCGCGCATATTGTTTGGATTTAGCTTCAAAGCCATGCAGTAATGGGCCCGTGCCAATTCCAGATTTTCAAACCCTCCCTGTGTATAGCGTATCTCAGCATAACGTTGATGTATAAGATGACTGTGAGGATTGTGCAAAATAAGCTCTTCCAAACAAAATGCTGCTTTTGCGTAGTCTTGTTCAACAAGATACAACTCGCTTAATTCTTGCCAAGCTTCCTGATCAATTGTGAACTTTTTTAGATATTCTGTTAATTCTTTAATTGCATCTGGGATTCTACCTTTCGCTTTAAGAATTGCAACACGGCGTTTACGGGGAGCTGCATTAGTTTCATCCTGCTTAATGATGGATTCGAGGACCTCTAGTGCCTCGTCATATCTTTCCATTGCTTCTAGCATTAGAGCTTTAAGTCTCCTTATGCGAAGACTGGATGGAAATTCGGATGATAACGCTCTCAAGCAATGTTCAGCAACTTCCATCTGGTTGCAATCCAAAGCAGCGATACAAACTTGCTCAATCACTAGAAACTTTTCGTCACCAAGCTTATGTACTTTATTTTGCAGTACCTTCTCCCACAACTCCACCACATCCAAGCTTTTGCGGACATTTTCTTCTCGCCATACCCGCAAAAGATCACGGGCTTCTGACCAGCTCATATCTTCGCAATTCCTCGCCATCTTCCGTTGTCTTCTCAATTTCTCGAATTACAAAATCACAAAACACTCACTGCCAACTGCCAACTATGTAGGTTATGGGTTTATGTTTACGACAGCGTTTACTCCTCTGTAACTGTAGAGGCGCTGTTAGCTGTACAGTATGACAACATTGAAACATAAACAATTTAACATGTTCACCAAGAGTGTATGCAATACATACTCTCTGTGTTCTCAGACGTGAAGGAAAAGCGCACACGAATGTGCATGTAGTTTACAGTTCCATTAAAGCAATTAAAGCCTGTGCATCTATAATGAGTGATTAACGTTTCAATCAGCGGAGACAACAGCGTTGTCACTTTTAGAAGTCCATCCACGTGGTGACCATTGGCTTAGCAGAAACACGAATAATAACCGCACGTTGGGTCCTAGGAATTACGGATGACTACACAGGGTAACGGAACCGAGAAGATTAAGGCAACAATACAAAAATAATGTTTAAACGCATTGGCCGTCACATTTTATTCAATACTTTCAACACAGTTTATTATAAAATGTGCAAACAAAAAGAGAGAGCTGGGGGAGGTCATTACCGCTTATCGCAACCACTTGGAGGACGCGGTATGATTGTGTGTACGAAGATTGGATTGTGCCTGGAATATCCAGCGCATGTCATGAATTACGGATGACTACACAGGGTAACGGAACCGAGAAGATTAAGGCAACAATACAAAAATAATGTTTAAACGCATTGGCCGTCACATTTTATTCAATACTTTCAACACAGTTTATTATAAAATGTGCAAACAAAAAGAGAGAGCTGGGGGAGGTCATTACCGCTTATCGCAACCACTTGGAGGACGCGGTATGATTGTGTGTACGAAGATTGGATTGTGCCTGGAATATCCAGCGCATGTCATTTATATTCGTATGCGGAGAAATAGTGAATCTACATTCAAAGGATAGCACATGCAAATATACGGTTGTAAATGAGTAACACCGCACGAGTTTTACTGGTGATAGTTCACAGTCAATCAGTTTGACATAGGAAACCTGAGGTCTGCGGCGTCAAATTACCAAGTTATACGTATTCATAATATTTAGAGATTGTAATCAACAAATCATAGCAGGAAAGAAATACATAAATGGTAGCATTTGGAAATGAACTATTGATTATTAGGCACTTAGTAAAGCCTGCAATATGTCTCTCTGTAGAGGATTTCTAGATTGCAGCGTTACCAAAACCGCTTAATTGTGGACTTATTATGTGGCTGCACGCCACTGCAATGGAAACCGGTTGTTGGATTAAATTAGATTGGATTGCGTTCACCGAGTCCACAAGTAGCCATGAAGGCCCGTGAGCATTGAACACATCAATTGATATGTAGAGCATAGCACAAAAAATACCTAACCTATACCAGGTGAGTCAGCTGCTCCTTATTTTCCAATTGTATACTCTAACATGAAAACAGCCCCTATGCTGGATTCTATCCAAGTATTTAACACATATATGTTAACGGAGTTTTGGGTAGCTCAATTGGAATGAGCACACGATTCCGTGTGCTGCAGATTTTTTTTTTTAATTAACGTCCTCCAACATTGTGTCATATCGGACGAATGAATGAAATGAGTGAAATGATGCTCAAATGAGCCCGAGGTCCACGAAGCTTTAAGTTACCCGACATCCGTTTTCTTAGGGTAGGGAAAACCTCGAGAAAAAAAACCCTACTTACCCTAAGCGAGATTCAAACTCGCGACCTCTTGAACGTGAGGCAGACACGCTAACCACCACGCTACCGAGGCGGGCGTGTGCTGCAGAGGCAGGTTGAATCTCCTGCATGTACTATTTTTTTTTACCGTGTAATATTCACTAATAACATTGGTTGAACCGTTATCGTGATTAAATCTGCTGTTATTTTAATTCGCAATTGTTTTAGATCAATTTTATATTGTTGTATATGAGGATATCTCCCGTGGTATAGATGTTGAGCTGCTTGTGTTTGGCTCTTGCTTCTCCATAGATTAAGAGCATAGCAGTGTACTTGTCTGTCGCATACATCGTGAAGGGCTGTCACAAAATGTCGATTAACAGCATACACGTGGAGAATGGAAGGAGTCAGCGTTCATAACAATACACTGCATTATGCTAGTCCACTGGGGCTGAAGTCATACATATTCTATTACAAAATGCAGGGACTTCAAAATTAGATTATTGCGAATTCGGTTTCCAAGTGTTGATGAGCAGGAGAAAAAAAAAAAAAAAAAAAAAAATTGTACGTCAACACGCGAACTCGTGTCCCTAAGGTCAGGACAGTTATAATTGTAACCAGCTATTTGGACGCTTGGCTAAAAGCACACTCCAAGTTGTACCGTAGGGCGCATGCCAGTCGCTATGTCATCGCTACTTCGGGACTTTTCGCACCTAATTTAGCCTTTTAAGACAGTTTTAACCCTTTGCTGGACGTTTTAATACGATTACTTAAATGGCAAAAGCTATAATGCATGGTTTTTGAGATGTACGGAACGTAGCTTATGCCAAAATTTAAAGTAATTTAATAACGTGTGCGTTTTAACTGTACGGATCCATGGAGGGTGAGGCGTGTATCCTAATTTCTTGCAACAAACCCAGGATCTAGGTACTACAACCGACCATTTTCTTTTCAGTTAATGTCGTTAGTGTAGTCATATGATAGGTCCATTTTATCAGAGGCGTTTACTGAATTCCGTTGCTCCACCATCAGTAGCGATAGCAACAAATTCTATACCCTGGAAAAGTGACAGAGAAACGGTGAAATACCTTGGTGTACTGTTTGATAGAAAACTCACGTGGAAGCCACATATAAGTAACAAACTCAAACTTGCCCAAATAAGACTGACAAAACTTTATCCATTTCTCAACAAAAAATCTTCGCTTAAGTTAAAAAACTGCATACTACTCTACACAACTCTTCTAAGGCAGCTTTTACTATATGCCTGTCCAATTTGGGGAGGAGCCAGTGCTACAGAAATTAAACGCATCCAAACGTTTCAAAACAAAATCTTACGTATCTCAACTAATGCGCCATGGTTTGTCAGAAACAATCAACTACACAGAGAAACTGGAATCAGTACCATTCAACAGTCAATTTCTTCACAAGCCGAATAGTTTTACAGCAATCTAAAGAACGTTCCTGGATCTATTCACTACTCTCTTGGAAGAAAATCCAGCTTTCCAACACGCATCAAGAGTCGTCTACCACTGGACCAGTAATCACAGCAAGATCTGATTTAATTTCAACTAATTCTGTCAGTGAGGGGCCCAATGGGGTTTACCTCATTTCAATGTTACTTATTATATTTTATTTATTGTTATGTGTATCTCAACAATGGTCTGTAGAGCGCACATGCGCTGATCGATCAATAAATCATTAAAAAAAATCCGTTGCTATGTATACTCTAATAAAAAGTTTATAAAATCGGCTGGAATTCGCTCTTAGTTAACGAGTCATGTTTTTGAGGTGTACTTTAGCGAGGAGTGCGTTCTGTCCCTTAAACCGCCGTTCCTCCAAATTTTGCGCATTCGTCTCTTAAACGTGGCAAGTGATACGTTTTAGTAAGCGCAAAACTGGACTAAAGTGTACATGCCATTTGATGGGTGGCGGTAGGTAATGTTAAATGCCCACTTTTACTACTGCGGCACCGCAGGCGGTGACACTGATGATACATGATGAAGATGGAGCACCGGTAGAATGAGATGGCGGCTGAAACCGGAGGAAACCCGCCCCAGTCCCGCTTCTACCTTTTAAATAAATAAGGGGAGGCTGACTCACATGGTATAAAGGCAAAAAGAAAACAAAACAGGCATAATTGAGAAATACAAGGTCTTCTCAGTTATAAGACTAACATGGTGTGTATTTACAAACAACTTGTACTTTATTATACACTTTCACTACGCTTTTCCTGCCACGTCCCATTATTTAATTACGTAATAATTAGCAATGAATGGAATCTTTTGTCAGTTGTTCAAAACATACTGAGTGAAAGGGAAGTCATTACATTCCTTCTAATATGTACTTCATATAAGCATTACAAACAAAAATGTCTAATGGTATTTGTTCTTTGTTCACCCGATTTCGAAAAAAATAAGTAGTTTTTTATCCAACTTGGATGCATAATTCCACAGGAATGTACGAAGATAAGGGTTTGTTACTTGTAAGATGCGTAGAGTAACTTATTTCTGACATAGCTTCGGTAGTAATTATGGGGCATCACACAGGGTTTTAAAATAATTAATCACTTAAAAGATGTGAAGGAATACTCCAAGCTGCTTTTTCACATGTGCAGTAAGTCGACAACGTTGCGTTGAGGCTGGTCAGGGAATTGAGCTGCTTTGTGGATATAAACAGTCCTGGCACTTCGTTGGGAGCTAACGCTTGTGATTGTCCTACACTCATCAGTAAACACGGAAGCTCAAGACAGGCTATGAGTTTGTTTTCAAAACTCACCGTTACTGTGTTTATGTACTGACCTAGTGAAAGTGCCACGGTGCCACCCACACAATCTACAGTGCTAGTTTTCGAAAAAACTAAAATATTTCCGTAGAGACAAAAACTTAAGATACAAAATGTGTTCCAATACCGAGATCCACCACTGGTTTAAATTAATGTAATGACTTCCCTTCCACCCGGTATAGATTTAAGTAGCTTTCAAACAGCCGTAAAATGTAATTAACAATGATTTATCACTAAAGAAGCTAGAGACTGCTTACAAAGCTACACAAGCATTAACATGATAATTTGTCTTTCAGATAATCTTGTACAGAATAAAACTATATTGAGCATAGGTGCTCTTTAGTAGCAACTTTAAAAACATTGAAATTGTGAACTTTTTACTTAAGATCATCACGAAGAACATTTAATATTTTTATTGTTTCATAGTATACATCTTTCTGGAAGTAAGAAAGTTTTGCACTGGGATGATGGATGTTACCTTTTCTTCTTGTCTTTATCTTATAAATTTCATTGTTATGAATATGGATTGATTGCATATAAACAATTTTAGGACTGAGAATATATACATGCAGGGTAAGGTTAATATCTTCAGACTTTTAAAACAATCCCTGCATGAGCGTCTGCTATGAGTATTGAAAATAATTCTTGTGACCTTCTTTTGCATGACAAATATTCATTTACTCTACTGAATGCCCCAAAATATAATTTCATATTCCATAAGAGCTAAAATATGCACAGTAAACTAATTTAAGTGTGTCTATAGAATCCACATTTGCCATGCTTGGGTAGCATAACAGGTAGAGCTGTAACATATACTTACTGCGAGCTTTCTAATCTAAATATTTGTCTACTTGAAGATCCAGAAATTTGATGTTATCTATTTGTTCTACTAATATATCGTTAATTTCCAATCGGAGTGTGTGATGTTTGATGAGTTATAACTTTAATCACTTTTGTTTCACCTAGTTTACAGATAATTTATAAGCTTTAAACCAGTAAGACATGCTGTTCAAAACATAATTTAATTACATATTCATTTAAGTTTTTTCTAGTAACCAGCAAACTAGTGTCATTTGGTGAACAGTATGGTGATTGCTATATCCTTTATATAATGATATGTCATTTACATAGATTAGAAATAACAAAGGTCATAATACTGAACCTTGGGGTACTCCATGTGTTATTGTTTTCCAATTTGATATTTATTGATCAATTACTGCTTACTTCAATGCTGTTTTCTTTCATTTAGCTATGATATGAACCAACTTAAATTACCATTTTTAAGTCCATAGAATTCCAACTTTGCTAAAAGAATGTAATAATGTACACAATCAGATGCATTTGCTGGGTCACAGAAAATACCACCTACAATGCACAAGTTTAAAAGTTACATTATTTGTTGGAATGCCTTTTCTGAACTCAAATTGATCCTTCACTAATATCTTGTATTCGAGGTATTTATACAGTCCGTTGAACATAATTTTTACAAGGACTTCTGAAAAGACTAGTGAGACATATCAGTCAATAGTTTGGAGCATTGTTGCATTCGCTTTTTTTAAAAAAGGGTTAAACGATTGAGCATTTCATCCTATCAGGGAAAATTCCAGTCTTTAGCAACTCATAGTACAAATAACTCAGGGAAATGCTAATTTGGGATGAGCATGCTTATAAGATTTTTATGGTTATAAGGTCATAAGCAGAGGAATTCTTTGTTTAAAGGAATTAATAATTTTATTTATTTCCACAGGAAATATTATTTATTTACATTATAAACCTGTACGGGGAGGAAATCTATCATCATTAGAATGGCCGAAAGCTCAATATTTTCAAACCTCACACGGCTGATCGCCCGTGAAACTTTAATAAATAATGTGCGCCGTGAAAGCTTTAAATCTTACATTATAAACCTGTACGGGGAGGAAATCTATCATCATTAGAATGGCCGAAAGCTCAATATTTTCAAACCTCACACGGCTGATCGCCCGTGAAACTTTAATAAATAACGTGCGCTGTGAAAGCTTTAAATCTTACATTATAAACCTGTACGGGGAGGAAATCTATCATCATTAGAATGGCCGAAAGCTCAATATTTTCAAACCTCACACGGCTGATCGCCCGTGAAACTTTAATAAATAACGTGCGCCGTGAAAGCTTTAAATCTTACATTATAAACCTGTACGGGGAGGAAATCTATCATCATTAGAATGGCCGAAAGCTCAATATTTTCAAACCTCACACGGCTGATCGCCCGTGAAACTTTAATAAATATTTCCACAGGTGTTACAAGACTAGTTTTAAATTCGGACAATTGTTATTTGACACTTAATATTGGAAATTCTAATGCAGCCTCTTAGTAACTATGGAGTTCATACTTAGATTGTAAGTTACATCCAAAAAGAATTTGTTAAATATTTCCGCAACTTCCTTGTTAATTTATTGATTGTCCATGTTTACTATTATCGAGTCGTTTTGTAATGATATTTACCTGCTGTGGCGAACGAGTAAAGAAAGAGGGCAGTTCTAAAATGCATACATTGACCTCACAGTTACATCGACTGTCGACCTAATCAATCCAAGAAATTGAGTTACACCCAAAGTTGGGTTAAGTTTTTTATTTTCCCCTTTCTTTTTCCAGTTTGACACCAATGCTGTGCACATGCTTTAAAGTAGCATAATACCTTCACCATATGCGATGCATATGGTATTGTTTACTTTTGCTTTATCTAACATCTGATAGCATTATATATTTAGATTGGTCTGAAGCTGTGGGTTGCCAATAACAGCAACATTTAATCAGTTGACCAGCTGTAAACAATTCACAAAATGAACCAAGTACTACGACTGTCCAAGAGGCACTAAGTACCTATGTGTTAGCATGACAAATTACCTATAAGTGACGACCTATAAGTGACCTTAACAACCCTGGAAGACAAACGCCACCATGTGGTGACTTTCCTACTCAAGTCACCCACGTCTCATTTCCTATTTGCCTTGAGTACGCATTACATTGAAGCAGTTAAATAAGTACTCTGGAAATATGGAGCAGCTTAGGACTCTCAATCTCTCGACTATGCTGAATCAGTTGTTGGCTGTGTTTGTCAGTCATACGTTGGCAGATATGCATTTGCAATATACATGAACATTTGGGGGTGACATCTGTAGGGAAATTCAGAAATTATTTTGGTACCAAAATATTCCAGTTGATCCCTTTCAGCAATTATTTGGCTAAACTAGTGTAAATGACTCCCTGAAGAAGTGGGTGTGTGCAGGTCACTGATCATGTCCACTACAGCTGTAACATATGAGGAAACAGGTGGGCAGCTTTCGTAGTCAAGAGTATTTAGCGTAATGGATATGTCATCAGGACAATCAAGGTACACATGGATTAAAAGCTCGGGTTCAAATTCCCACAGCCACATATTGTTTTGTTCCTTTTTCTTTCTTTCTTAAGCATATGCTGAATTTAATTTGATTTACAGGAATGCTATGTGGTTCAAATCCCGGCTATGGCATTGAATTTTTCAATCGTGATTCTACCTCTCAAACATTGCCCACACAATGTGGGTGTTTAAAAACACCAGCAGTAAGTTGGTTGACATAAAAAAATAATTTAAACTCTATTTTGAATTAATTAAGGAAATTGAAGCTATTAACAGTGAAGCAACAAGATTCTAAAGTAAGAGCAAATTAGAAACTAAAAACTTCACTTATCTCAGTAATGTTGCAAATGATTTTTTTAAACACATTACTAAGATAAGTGAAGTTTTTAGTTTCTAATTTGTTCTTACTTTAGAATCTATGTTAAAGGCAAAATAGCTTGTTTGCAGTTCCCAAGAATTTAATATGGTCGAAATTACACTAAACTGAACACAAAATTGCGCCAAACAGTAGTACTGCCAACCTACATAATAAAAGTATTATTTGCAACCTCAAATATCACAGAGTTAAAGTAATATGCTTCCAAACGATAATACTTGAATGTCATTACCACACAACGCATGATAAACCTATTCATCTTCGGAAAATCTTGTTCTGCAATAACACTTTTGGGTAAAATAACTTCCAAATGCTAAATATTGCAATATATATTTAATGTACTGCTGTATTGTGAAACAGTAACTATAACTGTATATAATGCTCTAAAACAATTCAAGACAAAATCACATAAACACGAGCAATACAAAGGTGCCCACAGATTAATTTTTCAATTAATACAGCGTCTAAACAGAATCTTGTTTTAAAACCTATCGGCTGGCTTCTCTGCAACGGGTTCAAAGACAAGGACTTCTGTGGCAACTTAACAGATGCAATAACACCAACTATGGCCGTAGCTTTACCACGGTTATATTTTAGAAACAGTTGGTGGCACTAATGCAACATCACCAAATGTAACCAGAGTGTGCCATAATGGGGGAAAATGTCACAGTTGTTTTTTTGGGGTGCTCCAATAAGCTGTGTCCTCTATAGTATGGTCTTCCACACTCGTGACATCTTAAATGTGATATCAAAATAGAAGTCTTTTCACAAATTTTCACATTTCTTTGGTCATTTGCCATCATGATTTACTTTATGCCTCCTTAAATGTGATTTTGTAATGAACGTCTTGTTACAAATTTCACATTCATATGGCCTTTTGCCCTCATGAATTAATTTGTGATTTTTTAAGTGAGATAAACGACTGAAAGTCTTTTCACAAAGTTCACATTTGATATTACCTTTACCCTCATGTATTTCTGCATGACGTTTTAAGTTTGATATACGAGTGAAAGTCTGTTCACAAACTTCACATTTAAAAGGAGTTTTGCGCTCATGAGTTAACTTATGATCTTTTAGGTGTGATAAATTACTAAAAGTTTTTTCACAAATTTCACATTTATGTGTTAAAAAATGGCGCTTGAGCTGCCTGAAGTATTTGAAGCTCATTTTACAAACTTCACAGGTGTATTGAATTTCATGAATTAATTTGTGCAATTCCAAGTTTGATAAGGCAAAAAAGCTCTCTTCACATATTTCGCACTTGTGGGGTCTTGTAGTTTGATCATTTGATTTACGCAGCTTCAACCTTGATGAAGTGGAAGACTTCTTTTCATTAGTATTCAATTTTGCTGCACCACTTACACAGCACAACCTGAAATGTGACCAAACATAGAAGTAACAGATTGATAATCAAACTAGTTGTATTATTCTTATAAAGCACGTCTCAACCTTAGAGGACAGCACATGTTAAATGGGGTGCAATGTATATGTATGCCTTCTTTTATACTCAAACCCCAAATCATGTAAGAACAGAAGCAGAGTGGCCCTTGAGAAATTTGGTACGATATCATCACCGTGATGATACAGTGACAAAATTATATTCAACATGTGTGAAATATTTTCAAACAGTAAAGAATGAAAAATTCGTTGCACTCCACTTTGCACTATTGCATCACATTGCGTTAACCTAAGTTTTTTGATTTTTATTGTCCTGCTCTTTTTGCCTTCTTTTTCATGGCATTCTTTGAAGTCCTTTCATTAGTTCCTTTTTAACCCTACACACTACTGCTTCTGAACACCTGATAGCCTTAGCTGTTTCCTTTACAGCCTCATTAAAACTCATTTTACTTGAAAAATAATCTAACAGGTTCATAATTATTTGGCATTCCTTACTTCTTAATTTAGCAATATATCGCCACTTCCTAGCTTCCCACTCCACAACTACAAATATTTGTGGAAAATATTAAATAAATAACATAATAATGCTTCACAGGTTCTACAATGTGTAAGCACATACGCTTCTTTACGAACTGATGTTAACTTATACTACTGCCTTCTGTGTTACGCTTGATGCCTTTTAACTGAATACGTGAATACCTTTTGTTTGCCTTACACGATGAAAGCCAGAGGTTACAGGCTTCTGGTTTATTTTAAAAACTGTCTCTAGCCCTCCTCAACATTTGCTCTTGCTTGGTACCCGATGTAAACTCAATATGAAAGTTTCCCACTGTGTAACTTTTGCAGTGCACAGATATAAAATTTTCTAAAAACATTTAATTTAAAAAATTGTAACACTTAACTGCATAAACAGAGAATTCAAAGTAGGCAGGTAGCCGCACCATAATTTACTCTAGCTAAGAAAAAAATGTAAACATATTCTAGCATTTAATCTATTAGTGCGTGATGAGTATAGAAATAGCAAATGTAGGACTTTTACTGAAAAGAATGTTTTCTGTAAAAATTTGGGCCCATAGTAATGTAATGACTCTAAAAAGGATATAACCTGATAGAGAAAAAAATTCTGCATAGGATGTGTTCAAACCAGAAATTTATCTATTTATTATTTAGTATTAAGCTTCTGAGACAGAATATCAGAAGACCCCAAAAGAAAATCGTTTATGTGAATATTTGTTAAAAGTGTAATTTGTTTTTTGATGTTGGTATGATTTGGTTAAATGGCGAAAACGTGTTGCAAATGCTCATTATTACGAACAACTAAGTTAGTTTAAAGACGTCATAAATATTTCCATATTTGATTTTAATATATATATTAAAATATTAAAATTATGTGTTCTATAATAAAAGTAGGGGAGGATGGTTAAGGATCGCTTCCCTAACAAGAAAGAACTATTTGATGGACGCATACGCGGATGTATACGAAATAGGCGGTGTCACGTGAGGACGCCAAAAACTGTCCACTCGCGTGTGTGTGACCGAAGTGAAAGGATATATTTAGGTAGTGTGAACATAGAGTTTTCACCAGACTTTCATCAAGCATTGGTTCCACTAAATGAGAAGGTGGAAGCGTTTTAAATCATTTAGAATGGTGCTGAGAGGAGTTATTTAATGTAAAGTATCGATGAAGTGTTAATAAAATAATACATTGTGGTGAAGAAACATCGTGTGATTTTTCATTCCATCCGTTACCAAGCCCTGAGATCACAAAGATCTCATTAGCACAAAGACACAACGTTGAAAGTAATTACAAAAAACCGCACCACTTCTTTACATATATACTCATAGATATAAGGAATATGGTAAAGTGTTCAGTCCAGGCTGTTAACTTACCATAATCCTTATACAACTTCTACCAGCTACATATGTTTCTCTTAAAATTATAAATTGTTTACTTCTCTTTCTAGTAACCAATACCATTTCTTTGTCACTTTATTTAAAAAATCTCCAGCATTTTTATAGTCTTTGCTGAAAATTTTAATTAATGCTTCCTTCCTAACCATTTTACACCATTTCCCTTACGCGTATGTCCCTTTACATTCAAATATTATGTTCTCTAAATCTTCTTTTCCCCCGCATATTGGGCACTGTTTCTGCGTAAATCCTTTTCTCATCCCCTTCAATCTCCACACACCTGCTCTCATCCATTCTATACCATCTCTTTGTTCTTTATTTAGTTTGTTTATATATACTTCTCTTTCCCATATACTTTTAATTGTAATGTACAATTCTAATTATCTTTTTCCAGCTATGCCCCCAAACATTGTTTGTATTTCCATGTCTTCCAATCTTCTCCAGAAACCCTTTTTCCCCCTCATTCTCCAAGTTTCCCCCATACCATTGGCTTCCAGATTATATTGTATACTGTAGCACCGTCCAATATCTTTTAAACTCTTTACTTGATAATCTAAGCACTGTCTTAGCAGGTTCTTTTTACTGAAATTTATAACAACTGAATATTTACACCAAGCTATTAGGAACCTGGCAACAGTGCGAGAGTAGAAAAAGACGAAGTTAACAGCAACTTGTATGCGTTAGATAAAGACAGATACATACCATTAAACTCCATACCGTCATCTAAGGGTGAGACAAGCTATAGTTGAACCTTAACCTCGGTTTATTTCAGATTCCAGGACATTATAAGTTGTACAGTTGTTGCAAATAGACAAGAGCAGAAGTATGATGTTATTACTGGAGTCGAGTGATAGACAAGCAGGCAGGTAGCATGCATCAGTATGTCAAGCACAGTGAGGCGTAGCTGAGATAAAAGTACACTAAACAATGCCACCAGTTTATAGCATATTGCATAGCCAGGCACTTGGTATGTGTCAATACAGAAATGAGCAGTACAAACTACTGGTGTGTCAATTTTTAGAAGTTTTGTAATAGTGAATGTAAGTTCAGTGCTTAAACATTACCACGGTCGAGTGCACCTGACGATGGAGGGGAAAGCTTTTGAGACATGTCCTGTTAAATTACACGTAAGTGAAGCAAATGTGTCCCAAAATTTGACTCCTAATGTTCAAGTGACTGTGTATTGTTTAACTCAGTCCTAAGATTCAAGGCTGAATCACAACATATTCAGTTAGGTCAATACGTCTTTCTCAACCCTCATAAAGGAAAACTCAGAAAACTGATGAAGGCCAATTTATATCACTTTCATAAAATTATAAACTAAATTTAGTGCTTGAGTAGTGCATATTTTTAAAATTATAGACTATTTTTTAATATTTTGACAGCACAAATGCATTCATATTTTAGATTATTTTCAATACACATGAAACCGATGTGTACTGACAAGAAAGTGTTGAGTCATTCTGACTCTCCTGTGCTTTCTTTGCATTTTTCCCCACTCCTTATTGTGCATCTACTTGCATGCACAATACTTTCTATTTTAAATCCACATCAATATACAGTGAAATATGGGGAGAAACTATTTGTGACACTCATTTCTTATTTTAGTATTTATATTTGTTCCAATTCATTAGAGAACTTTTGTTTTTTTGGGTAACTACGTACAGTTACAACAGTGGAAAAAAAGAATTCTCTAACCTTAGAATTTTATTTCTATAATTAAAACAAAAGTTACTTTTCATTTTAGAGTTCTCATTTGCCGAGAAAGTCCCTTCTCGCAAATTCTTGCAAACCAATAGACCCTGAAGATAATTACAACAATATTTAAAAGTGCCACATGTTCAATACTGACACAGAGAGAGCTATGGAGAGAGAAGTACCACTTTCACCCAACACTACCACATACAACTGCAACTTCCCTGCTACAGCAGCTCTAACCCTGCTTCATTCAGTTAATCAGTGTATTTTGTGTGAACAAAATCTATCCTTTGAGCAAGTTTGTGACTGCAGTAAGTGACACCACTGCAGAAGTCTTGAGTTTGACTCCCAGGCAGTGAAGTGCTACAACATACCTATTTCATTACATTGCCAAGAAAGTGAAGTGAGAATGAAAACCATATGAAATTACTAGGGGACACTGTACAAAGTAACAATTTGAAGATTTTCCATTACCAAGTACAGTCATTGAAAAAAAAAAAAAGATTGAGTGCATTAGGACAGAGTCAATAGGAATGATATAATTAGAATAGTTGATGTAAAGATTAAAAGATTTTGAGCTATAAACTGGATTGCAGAAGGTTTCTAGCCCCCACACATGCAGCAGCGCGGATTACACAAGTTGATATTTCCAACATGAAGTTGAGTTTATTTATATTCTTTGTTCCATGTTATTGTCTGTCAAACCCCCAAATAGGCTGTGTTGAATCACCACTCGCATTTCTATACATACTTGCAAATGCTGTGCACATGGTAATGAACCTGATTACAATATACTGACAGAGCAGAGAACCTCCGAACTGTCTTCATGGTGTTTTTCCACTGAGCATGTGGAGACATGATAACACAATGCTGCTGTACACAAAGTCATGCTTCTCATGCAGTAATGAGTTGACGGTGATGTGATGTGGGTCACTTATTACGAGCAATTTATTATTTTGTCCTGTGCTTAGTCATAAAATGTATTATGGCTCAGCATGTTTTCCATTGCACAACATGTATTTATGATTCATATGTGTTAACTCAGTCAGCTCGTCAAAAGATTTTCAGAAAGATTTCCAGGTATAAAAGTTCCTGGCCGTGCAACATCCATAAGCTTTATGGTTATCCCGAAGCTAGACGGTCACATGTGGTTCACAGGCAGCTGTGTTGTAAATGATGAGTGCTGTCGTCTGCTACTACGCCGTGAAGATGTGCTGCCAATGCCGGAAGTATGAAATCCACCGAAGTACCTATGTGAAAGTTGCCAACCAACTCTTATCTTCTTAATGTTATTTCTTCTTATTATTGTCTCGTAATCATGTGATGTCACATTAGTTGTTTTGTACCCAGGGCTATATGTTTTGAAATTATCGCCATTTATTCTTCTTAACGTTATTTGTTCTTTTTCTTCTTGTTTTGTAATTGTGTGATGTGATTTAGTTCTTCTTCTCCTTCTGGTAAGAACAATAATGCTACTACTAATAATAGTAATGGTAATAATAATACTATGTAATAAAGATGATGGTGATGATAAAACAGAAGAATAAGAATAAATAAGAATAAGAAAATGTTTCCTCAGAAATTGTCATAACTGCAGTATCAGCAATTTTATGATGTGGTGTTGGCACTTTCAGCAAGTTCTGCAATGTTAGGTTGGCAACAGAGGCCATACCCTCTTTTTGTGTAGCAAACGATACCAATCAGTGAACTACATGTGGCCACCCAGCTACGGGATAACCAACTTTGCAGTAAAGTTCAGACCACAGGAAGTGCTCAGACTCGGAAATATAAAAGACGGTCTACGGTTCTTACCGAAGAAACATTAGATGACATCAGTCATCGTTTGGAGAATTCTCCCCAAAAATTGCTTGTGTCATTCACAACAGGCAGGCATTTCTTATGCCTCTGTCGGAAAAGCTACTAAATTGTTGAAGTTAAAACCATATAAAATAAGCATGGCACATGCTCTTCAACCAGGTGATCCTGTAATTAGGTGCACATTTTGTGAGTGGACTCTCAATAGTGTATGTAATGGTGAAATTGACCCACATTTAATATTTTTCACGGACGAGGCTTGGTTCCACCTTCCTTGATGTGTGTACACAAAATAATCGTTATTGGAGCTCTGAGAAACCTAACATTGTTCATGAAGTATACCCCTTCGTGATGAAAAAATTCGTGTATGGTGCGCCATTAGTGGAGAAAGAGTTATAGGTCCAATTTTTTTTGAGTCAACAGTTGACGCCCGAACATAGGTGAATACAATTTTGCCCAGTTTTTTAGAGAATTAACAGACAGGGAGGGTGATTTTGCCTTTTCTGAACAAGAATTTGCAACAGCTCATACAGCCAATGAGAACAACTTAAAGTGTGTTTCAGGACAGAATTATTAGTAGAGATTTGTGGCCCCTTGTTCCCCCAGCCTAACCTTCTGCGATTTCTATATCTGGGGTAACTTAAAACAAAGTGTGCAAGACAAAACCACACACCCTGGAAGAATTAAAACAAAATATCTGCTAGGAAATTGCCAGCATTTCTCAACGTGAACTACGGCAAGTGATGGATGGTTTCCTAAAGAGGTGTTAAAAATGTATGGATAACGACAGTGGTCAGTTTCAGCATCTCCTTTAATAAAGTCGGTAAGTAAAGCCTTTAAAAGTAGTTTTAAAAATGTTGTATGGTTTCTACTGTGTCTTTCTATGATAGGGGCAGACGGCAAATGTGCACCAAGAACGCTGACTGGCAAAACATTGCACAGTCTGTTCTAAGATATTTTGCTCTTCCCGTATACAGCAAATGCACTAGAACTTTTTTACATCAGTGAAATTAAAAGATTTTGGCACAGGTATCATACGAAGTGTTGCCAAGTTAATGAGCAAACACAACAAATGCACTTTAAGAGAAAAATGCACTTGAAATTATCTCATTTAGGTAAACTCAACAAAAAAAAAAGAACTTGAACAAATTATGTAGTTTACTTTTTCAGCTACTGTTTATTTAAAAAAATACAACTCAATCATGTTCTATTTTAAGGACCGGGTGTCTCTAGTGCAAAATATGGAGCTACAATACATGCTTTTCCCCACAAAATCTTCAATTACAAAAATAAGATAATTAACCATAGTCAATGATGTCACTGTTGTCATTCTCTTGTTCTTTATACTGGGTTCGGTGAATTTCGGAATTGACGTCGACAAAAAGATCTGCTCCATGGTAGAGAAACATATGGTAATAACTCAGATTTGTCCTTCAGTTTAGCAGGAGCTAAGGCAGTTGGACAATCCTAACTGTTTGCTGATTTTTACATGCAAGATAGAATTGTACTAGGTCCTAATTTGTGGCCTTTTCTTTTCAAAATTTAACTCCCAGTTTATCTTCTATCTGTATATTAAATCCTTATTTGTGACTCTGTGAATTCAAAGGGGTTTCCATCTCTAAATTTTGCTCCCATCAAATGAGCTTTTCTAACTTGTTTCTCAAGTGCACTCCAGTTCATGTGAGGCAAACGAACCACAAAGGTTACTTTATGTAACCTTTTCAATAATGTAGGTGTAGTGGTCTAAGAGTTAACACATGCATGCCTTATTGCTTTATCAATTATCAAAGTTGATATAACAGACCAAAATGTGTGTCCAGGTACCATCAAATGGCGCAGTATCAGAGTCAATTTGTTTTGATCAATGAAGTTCAAATTGGGGAAAACCGCGTTTTTGTTCTGTCTTGGGCAGTTATTGCTCAATGTTGCTGTCAATATTAGACAAATAATGCAATAAACAGATTGCTATCTCCCAAGACCATGCTTAGCTATACTCTCATTCCACACACACAATGCTAACTGCCCTGTTTTAATTTTATGAATACAAAAGTTGTACGTCCACAACTTTCATTTCAAGTATTGGATGCCAGATGAGAGTTTTGGAGTTACAACACTTATTGAAGATCTAAAGCTAAAGCTATACCCCTGCCACTGTAATGTTGCATTTGACAGCTCACATGGATTCATATATAGTTGGCTATTCTGGGCTTGCAACGTTGCCACAGTTGCTAATAGACAGAAGCAAGCGACGTAGTTTTCTATTGCATCACAAAATCACATAAAGAGTGCACGTAAGCTATCAACATAGAAGAATAATAAACTAGTTTGTTATTACTAATTTAATTGAAAGTAAATGCAGGTATAACACACTGCAACATAGGTAAAACGAATTACAAACCTTCAACAATAAATAACATTAGAGAAAGTAATCCTGTGATAATGAGAGAAAGGAACACAAATATAAATATAGTATTATGAACTACTTTTCACTCACTGATAAAATAACAATGGTACAATTCTGTCCAAGTCTCTATTGTCGTCATCCTTGGAAGCAGCATTATCGTTATCGCAGTTATTGTCAATACCAAGACACATCATCAATTGTTTGCATTCACTAATAATGCTGTCCATTTCCTGCACTTTTCTGATCAATTTTTGGAGAGGATTCACTTTCTTCTTCCATGACACCACATCCACTGTAACCACACCTTCCCGCAAAAGTCCTTCCACCTCAGTTGAAGTGAAAGATTCATTGTTTTCCCTCACATAGCTTTTAATGTCACTCCACACCAACTCAATGGGATTAAAGTGACAATGATAAGGTGATAACCTAATCACTTCATGGCCAAGTTCACTGGCTAGTTCGTCTGTGACGTATGTCAGTGTATTGGGCTTATTTTGTTTCACCAAGGAATACAAAAGCATGTTGGTCATGCCCATATCTGCATCGATGCCTCTTGCCTTCAGCCACTCTACCATAACCTCTTCCCTGTCACTGTGCTTTGCCCAGTTTCACCGAGTGATAAGGCACATTATCCATCACTATAACTGTTGTGTTCCATCTACAGTGCTCCAGGAAGTGTGTATGTTCCATGTCTTCATGGTAGTCTCGGCTTTTCTTTGTTTTGAAGACTAACAAACCATCTTCAAGAAATCTTGCATATATCACAATTAACCAAGCTCCTTTCCCTATCGGATGATGACTGCTGCTGCTTGGTGTGTCTCTCTGTCCAGTATTTTGTCACAGTTTCTCCGGCATTAACCCACGTTTTGTCCAATCACACGATTTTGTGGAAGTCTTTGCTTAGAATTTTATGCAAAAGCACATTTTGCACTACTACTATGTGCGTTTTTCCAGCAGCACTTTTTGTTCATTTACTTTTTACTTTCTCTACTGGTAAGTAGGGGAAGTATTGTATTTCACCAAAAAATTCAATGTCGAGATTTCACCGGAAATCCTGAGTCCAAAAAAAGCATTTTTAGAAAAAGGTCCCTGTGGACAGCATAACTCAAAAACGAAAAGTTGGTTAAAAACAAAAGTTGGTATTTAAGTTTAATGTCTTTAAAGGATGTGACACGAAGATTTTGAAGAAAATAGTCCCACCCTAAACTATCCTTTACATGGAACATTTTTCAAAAATTTTGATTTTCTTGAAAATGGCTCTAACGATTTTGATTAAAATGTCATATATTTGAGATATTTTGATGACAAAAGAAATGTAAATCTTGAATTTTCTGGCTATAGTCCCTGTAGTCATATTTACTCTGGACGACTTTTGCATAACTGGTAAACCATTAGAGATAGGCCAAATCATACTATACAAAAAAATGTTGTTGTTTTTTTCTAGTGCCTTGCATCTGGCAATGAAGCCATTAGCATTCGTGCTTTCCAATACTTTTGAACTTACAAAAAAAAAAAAAAATGTTGTTAGCTAATGCTGGATTTTTGACAATGAAGTCATTAATCCTCTTGCTCTCCAATATCTGAAGAGAGCAATAGCAGTAATAGTAACCGTTTTTTTTTAGAGAGCACCATATTTTTATGTTTTGGCGGTCACATCGCTCTCTCACAACCACCAGAATGTCTGGAGGACCACACCTGTCGTTGGTTTACGGGTCTCACCGACCTGACCGGGAGAATTATCAAAATAAATTCACCGACCATATCCTCTGATTACCAATCAGAGGACGTATACATGCCATGACAGGTCAGCATGTTAGGGGTTAAGAGTTTAGAGAGAAATTATAGAAATGGAGAGGTTGGAAAAATAAAGACTCCCTAGCCCTCAGAAACCCTAATAGAATTGGGGTCAGAAGAGAACAACAAACTTACTGTTGGTGACTCCAAACACACAAGCCATGTGCGGGCAATGTCTGAGAGGTCTCAAACATATTAGGCATCTAAATTGCTCAAATTTAAATCACCATCAAGAAAATGTGCATACACAAAAGATGATATTTTTTCCGCTATTTTCTAGCGACACACTGGCAAGTTACTTATGCTCAACACAGTTTATGCAGATTTTTCTAGAGCACTCTAAGCATAAGAGGGATCTTGCACTTATAACACTAATAGGAAGTTCTTTATTGGATGCTGCACATATACGACTAGTTTTCCGGATTTCAAGCTTCTGCTCTATAGCTGTAGTTTTCAGTCTGAAGTTGAGAATCCGTGATATTGTGGTTCGAATCTCTCTAGGAATCCTCTCATTCAGCATCTTCCTGCATATATGTGGATTGATTAACTGGGCTGCTAAGCTCTTAAGGAAATCCAGTTTCGGAATATGGGAGCTTTCAGGATAGAA
Source organism: Tenodera sinensis (assembly GCA_030765045.1). Taxonomy (NCBI): domain Eukaryota; kingdom Metazoa; phylum Arthropoda; class Insecta; order Mantodea; family Mantidae; genus Tenodera; species Tenodera sinensis. Next base: position 110,525,806 of record CM060972.1, on the reverse strand, counting down.
GTTGTGCAGGATGTATGCCAGTGCTGTCCAACTTTCTTATGCACTTGGGCACATTTAACTCACACCTCAGTAGGCATGGGTGCCATCACAACCATCGTTAGAGCAAGTAGCCTTCTTCTGAGAGGGAAAGCACTGGTTGGGGAAGTAATGAATACAGCTTTAAGTGCACAAAAATATACTTCATGGGTGTGTACTGGGAAGATATTCGAAAGGAAATAATTTCATCTTGAAATTTGAATTCATGTTAGAAATCGGAGAAAAGTTTGGTTGTGAAGGGCAGCAGAAGGATACACCATGGGCACCGTATTGGACAGCACTAATGTATGCATTATTAGCTGCAATATAGACCAATCTGAAGAAAGCAGCCATTGGCCATTTCTTAGGCGTCCAGTAGAATACGAACATCATTTGTGATCAAGACTAACTGCACCTTTGATCATATTTTGTGCCTCTATTATTTTGCAATATTTTGAGCAGTAGTGTGCTTGACAGAAATATCACACATCTCTAAAACTTGAGCCTCACCTGGACAGTACACAACAAAGCTTACAGCACAAATATTTAATGCTAAGTTCTACAGTAAGCAACAATAAGAAAGCACTATATCAGGAATTACATTTCATTATGCAACAAAGGTTATTGCTTCTTAGTTTGTGGGGTGTTTGAGAGATGTCATGTCACCAGTTAAAGGTTGATACTGTAGTTAAACCAGCCACTCTAAATCAAACTCGCCACTGTGCACAGAATTAGGTTCAACTTGTGAAGTAATTCATGTGGAATTACCTTTGCCACTTCATCTTTCCCCCATTTGATATAAAATGTATTTTCCCTGTAAATTTCCTGCAGAATCGAAACTTTAAAAAAAAATGTTGTTGTTAGCTAATGCTGGATTTCTGACGATGAAGTCATTAATCCTCTTGCTCTCCAATATTTTTCACTGATGATATTGAAGAGAGCAATAGCAGTAATAGTAACCGCTTTTTAGAGAGCACCATATTTTTATGTTCTGGCGGTCACGTCGCTCTCTCACAACCCCCAGAATGTCTGGAGGACCACACCTGTCGTTGGTTTACGGGTCTCACCGACCTGATCGGGAGAGTTATCAAAATAAATTCACTGACCATATCCTCTGATTACCAATCAGAGGAAGTATTACATGCCATGACAGGTCAGCATGTTAGGGGTTAAGAGGTTATAGAGAAATTATAGAAATGGAGAGGTTGGAAAAATAAAGACTCCCTAGCCCTTGGGAACCCTAATAGCATCGGGGTCGGAAGAGAACAAGAGATGACCAAGGTAAGGTCAGATAGAAAAGTTACAGTGAGGAGCAAAACACCAGTAAGTGGAAGTAATGTTCTGCTCAGCTTGGGTACCTTGTGGTCGCTATTCACATATCCCCTAGACGGAGACCCCTGAGTCAATTAAACAAATTTAACCAGCACTGGGAGGTTATACAGTTGCTCTCATTCTCGATAGCTATTAGGTTGCTAAAGATTATGTTATACAGCCATATGCATCGTGATTTGGTTCTTGGATGTTTGGGATACAATTGAAGAATAACATAAAACAGTTATAGTAAAGGAATATTTCAACATGTTTAATTATTTTTGCAAAACTGTACGAAAGACAAAAAAGAAAGTGGGGATGTCCAAAGAAGACCTGGCCAGGAGGAGTTGTAACACAATAAAATCCACAGATTTGGAAGAAGAAATGTGAAAGGATAGAGAAGAGTGGCATTCGGGTATCAGAAGATGGCAACAGCTGTTATGACACTGGAAGATAGACTTTACATTAAGCCTGACATATCTTAACAGAAAATAGTTTATATAATTTGCTGCAAATATAAAGGTGCCACAAGACTGAAGCAACATCTTTAAAAGGCAGTTTACTCTACTGGTTTTGAAATTCAATATTTCTCACACATTAGAGAAACAAGTTGAACTAAACTATGGCAACGAATATATTGGAAATGGCTAATGCAAATAAGAGAACTGTTTCTTAATGAAATTTAAATATGTTGTGGCCGAACATTTTATCTCTCTTATTTACAAATGAGAAAAATATAAAATTCCTTCAGAATCAAACGGACTTCACATGCTATTTTACACTTGTTTCATCAACATGCAAATATCTTAAACCTATAGCTATTTAATTTGAACTGTTAAGTTAATGTTGAATAAGTAATAAAATGTACTGTCCATTACAAACCAGAATTCCCTCCAATGTAAATAACAGCATGTGCTTCTGCTTGTCATGTACATATGACACTCTTATGCCTATGTATATAGTTTCTTGAAAATGTATTGTATCATGAAATATTGGGATAGGAAAGGTACAGAACTGCACATTTTATTGCGTTTGTCATAAGTACTCATTGCTGGAGGTAATGGATATGTATATTGACTGTTAAGGTATTACAAAATATAATTTTGTTAATGCCGTCTGCTACTGCCCTAACGCTAAAAGTACCTTGCTTATAAGTTACCTACTGTATGCACAACTACCATTGTCTTACACATACAAGAAATGCAGCAATGAATTCCCTGAGCCGAGTCACCTTGTATGACAACGAATATATTATGAGCAGTCATTCATAATACATCACCACAGATATACTAAGCTCAGGTCAATTCTTGTGATTCAGTCAGTTGTGTTTGAGTGCGGTGGATGACATGTGAATACCAATTGCCGAACATAAATGCAGGGAATCATTAAAAAGTGGCAAAATATTAATAATACTTAAAGTGTTCAACTCACTTATCAACATACTGGTTGCTTTAAATAGTGAATATTACAAAGTTTGTTTGTAGTGTTTAATGCCCGCTTTTACTACTACGGCACCGCAGGCGGTGAATATTACAAAAATAACATCCGAGCTTACTTGTGTTTCAGTGAAAAGTATAACCAAAATTAGCAGGGAATATAAAAAGGCTCATTCCCATATGACAACTGCCATCTTCGGTGGATTTGGATCTAGGTATTGTACATTTGCCTGAGGATTGCAAGTAAAATATGTAAAATATAAACTTCTGCAAGCTAATAATAACATTAACGTTGCTTTGTGTTGCATTTTGAACTAGGACTTTCAATCAAGGCATTGATGAAATAATATTCAGCAGAAAGAGATATGCGAGTCAAGAGGAAGAACCAGCTTTTAAGAAGCAGGAACTATAAACTACTTTTGTGTGGATAACATAGTTAGTGTTTACAGTGACAGACACTACGGTTTGGAATGGACAGTAGTATGGAACATAAGAAGATTCTTATTAGCCAACAGACAAACCTTACCTTGGAGTTTTTACTGGAAGGAAATCCCCATTCTCATCCAAATTCAGCACAGTTCTCTCAGATGTTAGTATCACAGGATTTTTTAACCTTTGCTGCAAAGAGGGCTGATCATTTTTCAAGCTTTACAGTCCTAACAGGTAAAGGATGAAATATTAAGCTGTATAACCCAGCCCACCTCGGTAGTGTGATGGTTAGCGTGCCTGCCTCACGTTCAAGAGGTTGTGAGTTTGAATCTCGCTTAGGGTAAGTTATCCAGGTAAGGTTTTTTTCTGAGGTTTTCCCTACCCTGAGAAGACGAATGTCGGGTAACTTAAAGCTCTGTGGACCTCAGCTCATTTGAGCATCATTTCACCTGTTTTGTTTCATTCATTCGTCCGATATGACACAATGGAGGACGTTAATTAAAAAAAAATGTACAACCCAGTTATCTATTGACAATTTTCTTTTGATGTCATTTAGTATTAAAATACACAATTTAGGTCTCAACAAATTTTCTTGTAGAGTGAACCATTTCGGAGATATTCCTTGTTATGTGAGTTTCGGAAAACTTAAAACTTTCGTGGAATAGAACATCGTCGTTCATTTTTTTATATGTTAAGTGTGCAAAGAGAACGGAATCTCAAAGCTTTACAGCCTACTGTATTCTAATGTTCTCTTTGCACCTACAAGGAAATAAGCAATAAGATAATTTGTACGAATGTTCATCTTAAATAACAAGATGATATAGGAATAAGAGTTTGTAAGAGTGGTTAGTACAAGAGTAGAGAAAGTCATATGAGTGCAACACATCAGATTTTTATATCAGAAGCCAATGTCTCTCAGCACCGCTTTCAGTGATGTTTTGCCTTCAGTGAAAAGCTCTGCGTTTCTCAGTGACAGAAGTAATTTCAGTGTTTTTGGGTACTCCTTTTTACCATACAGACATTAACCTCTTGAGCGATGGCCATTTAAACGTCCGCGAGCCAAGAACTGCTAGCATTTAAATTGTTAAATGCGCTTCGTATATAGACAGCTGTATTTTGTGTAAATATTAAGTTATTTTAATGAAACAAAAACTGGTATAAAACTCGTTATTTGCAGTATAAATGTACGTCATCAGCAAAGTTGAGTTGTATTTACAAAACGTTGAAATGGCACAATTTTGTTTCACTGTGGTGAAAAGTCAACTTTGCTCTGTCGAACGCATCTAATGTAAGTTCTCGGAAAGTTACAGTAAAGAAACACCCATTGTATGTGTGGCTTATGCGTCAGCATACTGTGTAATAAAGCACTACTGTATGCGTGGTCTCTCGAGTCATCAGAATAGATCAACATTACAACTTTTGCTTACGCGAGTTTCGTAACTGAGTAGAGTCCGTGTCTTTCTTTGTTGAAATACATACATATTCTTCCCTGCTTGTAGCTGAAGGGAGAAGTGGTATAAAAAGGTGTTTTTGCACCAACTGGATATAACCATATACAATTGTTTGGGGATTTGGACAGCTCTCTAAACCCACACAGGACAATGAACCTTGACTACCGACTATAAATAGCTTGCAGCCTAATTGAACAATACCACGTTGGGGGTTGAAAATCCAAAACCCCTGCACCCCTCAGACTTCAAGGAAAACATTATCCTAAAAGGATACCACCAACAGCAAAGAAGTCCCGCCCATCTCCAAAGTGTTTCGTGTGCCGCAAGGAGGGAATTTGCGAAAGTGGAGATGTACGTACCCTTGTGTGTTTATCCCTGTTTTGAGGTAAATCACTGCAGAACGAACATATTAAGGTAAGCCAATAAAGTATATAGACCTTACTAAAATGTTTCATAAAGGGAAAATTATAATAAGTTGAGTTGGATAAGGGATAAATAAGGATTAAATGCTTAAACGCACAGGACGCCCATATCGCTCATCCGTCATTTTAAATGGACGTGATTTTACGTCGATATCCCTCAAGAGGTTAATATGCCTTGGAATGGTGTCTATTTCCAATGCATCAAGACTGGCCAGACGAATGCACTTTTTTTTTTCCCTGGAGTTGACCTGCTGCTTTCCAGCAACCCTGTCTTCCTTCCCTGAAGCACTAACCCATGGCTAACTACAGTTCTTCTGTTTAATCCAAGTATTCTTGAAGTCCACTCTATAACTTTATCACCAGGAATATAGTGATACCTACATACTCCTTCTCTTGTTCATAAAATTTCCTAGTTCTTAATAATTCCAATGCTTGGCTATTCAGTGGCCCACCTTGACGTACACGATTTTCACATTGCTAATCACTGAGAAATTGGTGTCTCTTCTTGCACATTAAATTTTGTGTATATAATACGAAGAATTTATAAAAATATATCAAATACAGAAATATGTTGTTGTTGTTGTTTTCTAGTGCCTTGCATCTGGCAATGAAGCCATTAGCATTCGTGTTTATGAGTCCTAAAGATAAACATTCCGGAGTTAAATACAGAAATATAGATATATATAAATTAACAAATGCCAACAACACTATCAATCATGGCTGGAAGCAGTGATAGAGATCCTTCCTCTCCCGTTTCTGTTTCTGCTTTGTGACTACCCTACCGGAATGTTGCCTTGTGAATGGTTCAGGAAGCTTTACGGGTGGTGCTCTTCATCTGTTATTCTGCAAGTGTACCAACTCAACTGCTAGCTGTCAACTGTCAAGTTACAGTGGTAGGGGTATAATTTTAAAGGACAACTTATATAGGGATGTATCAATGTAATTTAACTGTATTTAAATAAAGTGCCCTGAGCAGTGCAACAGCAGCTAGTGGTGGAAAGCTGAAACCTTTGTTTAGCAGTGCTGTCAACAATTCAGTTGGACGTTAGACTTTGATACCTGAGGTCGTGTTTACTGTACCCAACATGCAACTCAAGCTGCAGCAATATGCATAGATACATTTTTGTATTTTTCTAGACAAAACTCCTACAGAAACCTTTTAAATGGTACAGCAAGCTTATACAGACCATGCTTTAGGCAAAACGTAAGTCTAAAAGTGGCACAAATATTTCAAAGAGGGTTATGAAAACCAACATTCTCAGTGCCCTAGAAGACCAGTAACAGCAAAAAGTGAGGTCAGACTCAACTGTGCACGAAGATTCTCACATACTACTACTACTACTACTACTACAACATGACTTTCACAGGCATCTCTTCTTACTGCTTCTTCCCATTAGTGTTTTGGTCTACCTTTGGGTCTTGTATTGTAGAATTTCCCATTTAAAATTCTTTTAGGGCTCTGTTTCTCTTCCATTCTTCGAGCATGTCCCATCCATCTTAACCAACTAATCTTAATTTCTTGTACTACGTTACTGTCTTTATATATATCATATAATTCCTCATTATATCTGTTTCACCACATATCATTTACTTTTTGGTCTGTATACCCTTCAAAGTATTTTTCTTCCAAATATTAACAGTTTTTCCTCCATGGCTTGAGTCAAAGTCCAGGTTTCGCTGCCATATGATAGCACTGGTTTTACAAGCGTTTTGTATATTCTTATTTTCCTTTAAGGCAATATTATTTTATTCCTAAATATTTTCTGCAAAGAGTTGTATGCTCTATTTGCTACTGTTATTTGGGCTTGTATTTCTTCACTTTCATCATTCCTATTATTTATAACTGTCCCTAAATACTTGAAGCTATTAACTACTTCCAGGCAGTATTCATTGATACTGATACTTTCTCTTTTGTTCTTACTGTTTCTCTTTTGTATCACGACTTTTGTTTTGTGTTTGTTTATTATGAGTCCTACTTCCTTTGTATTCTCCTCCAATTTGGTGTATATTTCTGAGACTGCATTTTTGGTTCTACCAACTATATTTATATCATCTGATTGTGACATAACAATTGTGATAACAGATTTGTGTTATGGAACTGCAGAAGACACAGTTTACGATACTATTGGCTATCAAAGAGATGCAACGAAACAGATACTGCATATGCTGAAGACTAAAGGAAAGGTTGACTGCATCATGACCTGTCAGGTTATGACGGGAGCCATATTTTCTGAAGTCATCACATTTCCCTAAAGTGAAAAAGGAGTTTTGTGGTCGCCATTTTCAAAATGATAAGGAGTTGAACAATGGTGTCATTGGTACTCTGGGCAGACTGCCAGAAAGGAGTTCAGTGAGTAAATTATTGGAATAGTTGTAATTCATCAGAGAAATAATACTTCAAAAGTTTGTAAGTAAATTTAAATGAAATAAAGTCAATACATGTTAGTTACAAAATTAATTTGGTTATTTACTGGTACACCCTTATACAGTTTAGGAAATAGGGTGCAGGAAGCATTTAAAGCTAATTTGTTTCATATGAGTGAGCTTACCTCGAGGTTTCCTTTGCTGGTGAGTCCAGTACAAATATCTCTTCTGTCTCCTGCAACAAATTAAACATTTAAATGGACCTTCAAAGTTAATAACAGATTTACCTTAGAAAACATTTCCATTATCAGAAGAGAACCTCCCCCCTTCAATCCTTAAAACTCATAGTAGTTTCCTAGAAAAGGTAACACAGATTAAATCCAAATTGAACATTCCTAACACCAGAGAAAATCTACTTATAAGAGAAAATCCATTGGAATTATTGCAACCTACCTTCAATTTGGAATTAATAGAGGAAATAAGTAAATCAGACACACCAAAAGAAATACAAAAACTTCTAGCTCTAGAAACAATCAGTACTAGGTATCCCACAGAAGAATGGCTGCACATATATACTGATGGATCCTCGAAGGAAAACCTTACTGGAGCTGGAGTTACATGTTCACATTTTTCCTTTTATCATTCTGTTGGCAGAGACACAACAAATTATGATGGAGAAATAGAGGCTATATACATTGCTCTCCGACAATTATTAAATCTTCCCTTAAATAAATTTAACAAGGCAGTAATTCTTTCAGATTCTAAAGCTGCAATTCAGGGAATATGTTCAAATACTACAAAGAAGTCAACAAAAATTAGAGAATGCTACAAAATGTTAACACAACTCCAAAAAGTTAATAAGACTGTCCATCTCCAATGGATTCCAGCACACTGTGGAGTCATGGGGAACGAAGCTGCAGACTCACTTGCAAAGAAAGGCACAACAATAAAACAAAAGTCTAAATTCAATTTCTCATATTCCTCAATAAAACGCTTGATCATTAAAACTTTTTGTCATTCATATCTACAAGAAATAGAAACAAATGCCAAAGATAAAAAATGGATTACACTACTTTCCAACCCAGATATAATCCCCCAGAGACCAAGGAAAACAGCTGTTGCAGCCTTCCGACTATTGACAAATCACGACTGCTTGGCAAGTCATCTCTACAGAATAGGTATCTCAGCCTCACCAATATGTGTCCTGTGTAACGATCCAGCAGAAATGAATGAAGACCTGTGAAGCATTAAGATCAGAAGAAACTACAGTTCAAAAGATTGGAAAGCACGAATGCTAATGGCTTCATTGCCAGATGCAAGGCACTAGAAAACAACAACAACAACATTTCCATTATAAGGTGCCTTTGGACCAGCACAGGAATTACTTTTGGTTGTACTATGTAACAATGATGAGTCAAAACCACACTAACAAGTAAAGTAAAATAAGTCAAATTAGGTAAAGTCAAGTATTGCAATACAGAGTGTGTGAATGTTCAAAATTATGCCCTACAAATAATTTAAATTATTCAGTCCGGCATGTTCACTTGACAACACAGTGAGGTAGATGTTTAACAAATCTTACCTTTCCCTCATCATGTGCATCAGCTGATGATCTGTCAAGCCACCAGTCTTCTTCCTTGATCTCTATTTTGATATCTTCCTCTAACACCACAGCAGTTTCTTCATCACATCTCAGACCAACAGGTTCTTCTTTGATGTAGACTGTATCACTGTATACATCATCTGATTCAAGAGGGTCTTCAGTTTCTGATTTCACTTCAGTTAATGTACCACCGAGGCACCAGTTCATTTTTCTCTTATCCATTTTCTGGCATTTACTTACATATTTCTTATGGGCAACCTGTGCACATGGAAACAAATAAACAGTGGAACTAACCTGCAAATGCTTTTTACTTTAATAATCTAAAGCTACTCAAGGACAGATCAAGATATAAAAACAACCATATCTCACTACATAATTGTTGCACTGTTTATGCTTTCATCATAAAGTAAAAATACACAGTTCAACAATTATGTGGAGAATAAATTGTACTTAATGCTGGCTGTGTTAACTTTCAGCAACTAGAAGTAAGAGTGGGCCGAGTATATTGAGGCATGCCATGTGGCTATCAAACTAGAGGGCAAGGAGGGAAAACAAAAGTGATGCTCACACTACAATGCAAACATCTACTACAGTAAATAAAAATAATTAATGGTGATGGTGATGATAATTGCCTGGTAGAAATAATTCCATATTTTAGTTTCCTTTTCTTTTGATCAAACTGTGTAAGGTTTCACGGCCGGTGTCATAATATAGAAACTGATTATCCGGGCTTGTGGGCAGTGGTCTAGTCAGGAAACTCCTTCCAGACGTTTCGTCCGAAACTGCGTCGAACATCCTCAGTGGCATTGCCTTAACACTCTGGTAGTCTCGGCGATGACTGACATGGAGCCTTTTGGCTTCACGGGCTTTATACGTTTGGCACGGGTGGGCGGAGCTAGTTCCTGGTTGCTCTGGTCTTGGCTTATTGGTGCGGCTGCTGTGGGGGCTGGCTTGCTGCTTCTATTGTCTATGCTTGATGTTGAGGCTGTTGGCGGCGTATGGTCCTGGATTTGTTGACGGTCAGGCTTCCTGCGTTCATTTTGTAATGCTGGATGCCAGGCTTTATTTAGGCGTTTGGTTTCTTCCTTTCTATTGAAGTTGTTGTTATGTTTGTGGATCCTTTTCTTTTAGTAATGTTTGGTACTGTTCTGTAGAAGGCAGTAATGTATTTTAGTCATAGTTCCCTGATACAGAAGGGCTGTTGTGTGTGTTCAAAACTCAATCGTGATGGTGCATTCTTTGCAACATGGAGGATGCTGTCCATTCTTTCTATCAAGGCTAACTTGTTTGCCGAGGCACGTTCCCAAAATAGTTCTGTTGTATATGTCATGATTGGTGATGTTTGATATGGAGGAGTTTGCAATATATTGGTGTGACTGCAGATCTCAGAAATGCATCGTTGGCAAAAGGTTATACTCCCGCTGCTGGTAGAAGAAGCTTGGCCGCTATTATATGTGATAGCAAGAATAACAATTTTTTGGGTTTTAAATAAAGGTCTATAGGAATAACAGGGTCCTACGCCATAGGTAATATGTGTAGCCTTTTCTTGTACTGTAAACGCTTGCTGTGTGCTAAGTTATCTCAGAAGATAATTCCATAGGGAGTGAAAGTAGGCAAAATATTGTGACACCAGGTATGGCACACAACAAAGGATGGTTGGGACTAAGTCATTTCAAATCACACACCAGGTCGGCAAACAAACAGAGGTGTTCAAGGTTAGGCTGCAGCGTGGTACCGTTTGTGAATATGTGAAAAACAACAATGAGCGCTGTGCATGACAAAGGATTACTGGAACATTTGAGAACCATCTGGCAGCTAGCATGTTTGTGGAACTTTCAGAAAGGACTGTGTGATGTCATCCCCGTATATAAAGAGGCAACAAGTTAGAGGAGTTATGTCAGTGAGTGTGAGAAAGTTGTGTGTGGTACTGTCGTTGTGAAAGACATGTCGTGCCGAAGTGAAGAACTTTTAATGAGTGCTTAGTGACTATATCGTCAGAGGTAGTGTGTGAGAGACAGAAAGTGAAGAAAGACAGTGAAAGAAGTGAGTCAAGGTTATGAGAAGAAACCAATTGAAAGCTTTAATTTCATGAAAGACTACAGATTGTGTTAACATCAGTAAAAGAGAACTATGTATTTGTGCAATTAGTGTATGAGAGATGGAGAAAATGAGGAAAGACAATGAAAGGAGTGTATCAAGATTATGAGAAGAAAGCAGTCTCAAGTTGCAATATCACAGGAGACTGTGTTAATGTCAGTAAAAGAGAACTGTGTATTTGATAATTAGTGTAAGAGAGACAGAGAAAGTGAGGAGAGAGAGTGAAGGACTGAATCAGGGTTACGAGAAGAAAACAGTTGTGATCTGTAATATCACAGGAGACTGTGTTAACATCAGTAAAAGATAACTGTGTATCTGTGCAAAAGTTTTATAAGAAAATAAAGTGAGAAAAGAGTAAATGAACTGGATTTATTGTTTCGTCACAATATGTATGCACGGTGTTTTCATATGTGTATTTTTTCCAGCACAGCCACTGGCATGCAATATGGTTTAAACAATAGATCCGGCTGTTTTAACTTAACCCTATTATTTTAAGCATTTTAACCTCACCTTGATATAATACTAAAAATGAGAATTATCTTCCAGCTAATACATAAATATCACCCCTCTTCCCGCCACCATGACCATGGCGATCTCTTCTGTGATGGCGATGGCGGTGGGCGGACCGCACAATCAGACAGGAAATATTGTAACAATAAATTCCCTAATGTCATACGATGCATGTCAGTTACAATCAGTTACAATTTAACTGGCTACCAACTAGAGTTGAATAGGTACATAGGAAAAATTGAGCTTCACTTACAACTGTCATGCAGGTTGGGAAATTGCATATGTGTTGTTTATTCTTCTTTGTCACATTCCATTATAGACTTCGTCCTGTTTGTGTACTTAAGTAGGTGATACCTCTCACAGCTGTTATTGCATTACACGCATATGCATTTGTCTTTTGGGTCATGTACTTTCCTTTGGCTGCATACTTTAAAATGAAACCCGTGACATTGTATATGCAAAGAGAGCTGTTGCGCTTACAGCTCTTAGATGTTCTGTGATGTACAGCTGTTGATACAACTGGATAAAATATTGGTACTAAATTTACCTGAGTTGCGCATTTCTGTTAACTGTCCACTCACATAATCTGTTCAACTTCAACTTCATTCGGCTCACAGGGTCCTTTTATACCTAGTCATGTGCGCGTTTCTCGCTTCATTATTGCTTTAAAGTTGCAAACCTGACGCTGCGCAGTGCGCCATGACAAAGAAACACAAACAACAGCCTACGGTTCATTTGAGCTGTCAGAATTAATATTATAATAAGGTGAGTGTTTACAAGTGCATTATATTTTCCTTGGGGCAGATGTATTACATTCACATGAATTTCTGTATTCATTCTTCTACAAACTGCTATTCTTACAAAATATACTTCTGTCTACTTCTTGATAATCAAGTAATACTTTTAATGCACAGTTGCTTCGTTTCAGGTATAAGAATAAAAAGCGGCCGCTATGTATGCATTTAAATGATTATAAGATCGTGAAACTTTCGCGTAGAGTATTTTTTTCTTTGTAGTGTTTAACGCCCGCTTTTACTACACACGGCACCGCAGGCGGTGACAGTGATGATACATGGAATGAAGATGGAGCACCGGTGGAATGAGATGGCAGGGGAAACCGGAGAATCCGGAGGAAACCCACCCCAGTGCCCTGATCTAACCATTCAGCTACGGCACGGCACCAGTATATATAGGTTAGAGGAACCTTTGATTTGTGTTTCCTCATATCAGTAGCGACATTTTGGCAGTAGGTTTAAGCAATCCGACGTTTTCTTCAATGTTATGGTAGCTAGCCCTCTCCCACCCAAAAAAATGTGACTTGGCCAATTTCTGTTTTTATTTGATATCAGATATGCTTCTGTTTTACCTATATAAAATAAAGATTATTGCAATCTTTACAGGGAATTTGGTGTATCTCTGATTTCATCTTGTGCAGAATTGAACTTATAACTGGTCTGTTTAATGACTGTCCCAACCTGAATATGTTTGTGGAGCTAATTTATGTTGTAGTGTTTCAAAATCTTTTCAAACTTGTGCTATAGGATAAGTAAACCTTTGTTTATACAATGATGATCCTTCAGCGTACCTGTGCTGGGTTGCGAAAAAACTTGGGTTATCCTGTAGCATAGTGGCATGGCCTAGCTCTGCTATGGGTTGAACGAAATGTTGCCAATGCTGGAACCATGAAATCTCCAGATGAATCGCCAAGAACGTTTTGCACCCAGGGCTACATTATTTTAAATTAACATTATTTCTTCTTTATCCTATCATCATCATCGTCGTCGTCGTCATTATTATTATAATTATTATCATCATCATCATCATTATTTTGTAATCGTGTGAAGTGATATTCCCAGGGCTACAGTTTTTGAAATTATTGTTATTTTGTTTTCTTTTGACGCAGTGTTGGTATTTTCAATGTCTTCATCGTTGTTACGTTGGCCATAGCCTCTCCCTCCGTAGCATACGACAGCATTCGGTGAACCATGTGGGGCCACAATGCTACAGGATAACCAAAAACTGCCATATAACTATCTAGTTATTGCCTTCTTTAGTTAATAGAGCAGTGCACTATTGAGGTCTGTAAACTGTAGGTTGTTGGAAGTACTACATTATAGAATCTGTTAAGTATTCCCTTCTTTAATGAGAGAAGTAGTGAAACAACTGAATCTTTGTAGTCCGCTTATGTAATTATCTTTTCAGATGTATGAGTTGCTGCAACAAACCACTGATGCCGCATGTCTGGGATTGTAGTTCTGATTTTGTTGACAGTCAGTTTGTATTTTCTGCTATCTAAAATGGAGAACAAATGAAATGAAAGTAAATTTTTTTATCTGAAAGGGATAAAATATTGTCAGCATTAATTTCAGAAAATAAGAATAGTATAAAATAAAGTTGTGGATGGAGTTATAAACAAATTGAAGTAAGAAAGTTGGTAATGTGCAACCATGTCCTTAGATTTGCATCAAGAACCAATAGTTGCAGACTTTTGACTTTAATACAAAGGTAGCGTTTCCAGTTTCTGAACATTCCGTTTTCCACTTGGCTTTGAATTTTCGTGTAACTGTAGTTTATGGCACTGATAACATTGGGAAAATTACTAATATTATAGAAACATCTCTTTCTTTATTCATCCTTTTAGAACATATACATGTTGTTGTTAACACCAATAAATGTTTGTACATGGTTATCAATAAAATTTACAAATGTGGTTATATCAATTTTTTACAGTTCATTAAAAAATTTTTCTATCGAGTAAAAACAGCCATTTGTACAATATTTTTTGAGCTCCTTCTTGAAAACTTTATGGTTTTGGATATTCTTTATATATAAGGGAAGTTTATTGTAAAGTTCACATGCTGAAGCTTTGGTTTGGTTTTGTATAACTGTAATGAATGCACTTGTGTGCATAGTGGATAGTTGTTTGTTTCTTGTAAGCTGATCATGGTTGTTTATATTTAGTTGTCATTATTATCTTTGGTTTTAAGTATATGTAATGAATATAAGGTCATAATGTTGAAATTTTTAAATGCCTCATTACGGGATCTTGCTTCACAGTTTGTAATAATTACCTTGACCTTGAGGGATATTTATGTACTTACCCATATTTATGCAGTGCTGAGACTCACACCTTAGGCAAAACTTCTGCAGACCAATCCCGTCAAAAATTAATAAAATGGCATTTAAACGGTATAAAAGTTGCATCAGAGAAAGATATTTATTGTCAACTTTGGTCACCTGCAGTAGAAGATTGTTTACTTTATGTTACGTTACGGCTGGTAATGCTTGCGTGCATCATGTTTTATTGTCTACTATATAGCTTATGTACAGATTGTAGCTTAGCTTTGGTTAGATTAGATGTAGTTTAGCTTTGGTTAGGTTAGGTGTAGCTTAGCTTAGGTTAGGTGTAGCTTAGCTTTGGTTAGGTGTAGCTTAGCTTAGATTAGGTGTAGCTTAGCTTAGGTTAGGTGTAGTTTAGCTTTGGTTAGATTAGGTGTAGTTTAGTTTTGGTTAGGTGTAGTTTAGTTCTGGTTAGGTTAGGTGTAGTTTAGTTCTGGTTAGGTTAGGTGTAGCTTAGCTTAGGTTAGGTGTAGCTTAGCTTTGGTTAGGTTAGGTGTAGTTTAGCTTTGGTTAGGTTAGGTGTAGCTTAGCTTAGGTTAGGTGTAGTTTAGTTCTGGTTAGGTTAGGTGTAGCTTAGCTTTGGTTAGGTTAGGTGTAGTTTAGCTTTGGTTAGGTTAGGTGTAGCTTAGCTTAGGTAGGTGTAGTTTAGCTTTGGTTAGGTTAGGTGTAGCTTAGCTTAGGTTAGGTTAGGTGTAGTTTAGCTTTGGTTAGGTTAGGTGTAGTTTAGTTTTGGTTAGGTTAGGTGTAGTTTAGTTCTGGTTAGGTTAGGTGTAGCTTAGGTTAGGTGTAGTTTAGCTTTGGTTAGGTTAGGTGTAGTTTAGTTCTGGTTAGGTTAGGTGTAGTTTAGTTCTGGTTAGGTTAGGTGTAGCTTAGCTTAGCTTAGGTTAGGTGTAGTTTAGCTTTGGTTAGGTTAGGTGTAGCTTAGCTTTGGTTAGGTTAGGTGTAGCTTAGCTTAGGTTAGGTTAGGTGTAGTTTAGCTTTGGTTAGGTTAGGTGTAGTTTAGTTTTGGTTAGGTTAGGTGTAGTTTAGCTTTGGTTAGGTTAGGTGTAGCTTAGCTTTGGTTAGGTTAGGTGTAGTTTAGTTTTGGTTAGGTTAGGTGTAGTTTAGTTTTGGTTAGGTTAGGTGTAGCTTAGCTTAGGTTAGGTGTAGCTTAGCTTTGGTTAGGTGTAGCTTAGCTTTGGTTAGGTGTAGCTTAGCTTTGGTTAGGTTAGGTGTAGCTTAGCTTAGGTTAGGTGTAGTTTAGCTTTGGTTAGGTTAGGTGTAGTTTAGTTTTGGTTAGGTTAGGTGTAGTTTAGCTTTGGTTAGGTTAGGTGTAGTTTAGTTTTGGTTAGGTTAGGTGTAGTTTAGTTCTGGTTAGGTTAGGTGTAGCTTAGGTTAGGTGTAGCTTAGATTAGGTGTAGTTTAGCTTTGGTTAGGTTAGGTGTAGTTTAGCTTAGGTTAGGTTAGGGGTAGTTTAGCTTTGGTTAGGTTAGGTGTAGTTTAGTTCTGCTTAGGTTAGGTGTAGTTTAGTTCTGGTTAGGTTAGGTGTAGTTTAGCTCTGGTTAGGTTAGGTGTAGTTTAGCTTTGGTTAGGTTAGGTGTAGTTTAGTTCTGGTTAGGTTAGGTGTAGTTTAGTTCTGCTTAGGTTAGGTGTAGTTTAGTTCTGGTTAGGTTAGGTGTAGTTTAGCTTTGGTTAGGTTAGGTGTAGTTTAGTTTTGGTTAGGTTAGGTGTAGTTTAGCTTTGGTTAGGTTAGGTTAGCTTTGGTTAGGTTAGGTGTAGTTTAGTTTTGGTTAGGTTAGGTGTAGTTTAGCTTTGGTTAGGTTAGGTGTAGTTTAGCTTTGGTTAGGTTAGGTATAGTTTAGCTTTGGTTAGCATAGGTGTAGTTTAGCTTTGGTTAGTTTAGGTGTAGTTTAGCTTTGGTTAGGCTAGGTGTAGTTTAGTTTTGGTTAGGTTAGGTGTAGTTCAGCTTTGGTTAGGTTAGGTGTAGTTTAGCTTTGGTTAGGTTAGGTGTAGTTTAGCTTTGGTTAGGTTAGGTGTAGTTTAGCTTTGGTTAGGTTAGGTATAGTTTAGCTTTAGTTAGGTTAGGTGTAGTTTAGCTTTGGTTAGGTTAGGTGTAGTTTAGCTTTGGTTAGGTTAGGTGTAGTTTAGTTTTGGTTAGGTTAGGTGTAGTTTAGCTTTGGTTAGGTTAGGTGTAGTTTAGTTTTGGTTAGGTTAGGTGTAGTTTAGCTTTGGTTAGGTTAGGTGTAGTTTAGTTTTGGTTAGGTTAGGTGTAGTTTAGCTTTGGTTAGGTTAGGTGTAGTTTAGCTTTGGTTAGGTTAGGTGTAGTTTAGTTTTGGTTAGGTTAGGTGTAGTTTAGCTTTGGTTAGGTTAGGTGTAATTTAGTTTGGGTTAGGTTAGGTGTAGTTTAGCTTTGGTTAGGTTAGGTGTAGTTTAGCTTTGGTTAGGTTAGGTGTAATTTAGTTTGGGTTAGGTTAGGTGTAGTTTAGCTTTGGTTAGGTTAGGTGTAGTTTAGCTTTGGTTAGGTTAGGTGTAGTTTAGCTTTGGTTAGGTTAGGTGTAGTTTAGTTTTGGTTAGGTTAGGTGTAGTTCAGCTTTGGTTAGGTTAGGTGTAGTTTAGCTTTGGTTAGGTTAGGTGTAGTTTAGCTTTGGTTAGGTTAGGTGTAGTTTAGCTTTGGTTAGGTTAGGTGTAGTTTAGCTTTGGTTAGGTTAGGTATAGTTTAGCTTTAGTTAGGTTAGGTGTAGTTTAGCTTTGGTTAGGTTAGGTGTAGTTTAGCTTTGGTTAGGTTAGGTGTAATTTAGTTTGGGTTAGGTTAGGTGTAGTTTAGCTTTGGTTAGGTTAGGTGTAGTTTAGCTTTGGTTAGGTTAGGTGTAGTTTAGTTTTGGTTAGGTTAGGTGTAGTTCAGCTTTGGTTAGGTTAGGTGTATTTTAGCTTTGGTTAGGTTAGGTGTAGTTTAGCTTTCGTTAGGTTAGGTGTAGTTTAGTTTTGGTTAGGTTAGGTGTAGTTTAGCTTTGGTTAGGTTAGGTATAGTTTAGCTTTGGTTAGGTTAGGTGTAGTTTAGCTTTGGTTAGGTTAGGTATAGTTTAGCTTTAGTTAGGTTAGGTGTAGTTTAGCTTTGGTTAGGTTAGGTGTAGTTTAGCTTTGGTTAGGTTAGGTGTAATTTAGTTTGGGTTAGGTTAGGTGTAGTTTAGTTTTGGTTAGGTTAGGTGTAGTTTAGCTTTGGTTAGGTTAGGTTAGCTTTGGTTAGGTTAGGTGTAGTTTAGTTTTGGTTAGGTTAGGTGTAGTTTAGCTTTGGTTAGGTTAGGTGTAGTTTAGCTTTGGTTAGGTTAGGTATAGTTTAGCTTTGGTTAGCATAGGTGTAGTTTAGCTTTGGTTAGGTTAGGTGTAGTTTAGCTTTGGTTAGGTTAGGTGTAGTTTAGTTTTGGTTAGGTTAGGTGTAGTTCAGCTTTGGTTAGGTTAGGTGTAGTTTAGCTTTGGTTAGGTTAGGTGTAGTTTAGCTTTGGTTAGGTTAGGTGTAGTTTAGCTTTGGTTAGGTTAGGTGTAGTTTAGCTTTAGTTAGGTTAGGTGTAGTTTAGCTTTGGTTAGGTTAGGTGTAGTTTAGCTTTGGTTAGGTTAGGTGTAGTTTAGTTTTGGTTAGGTTAGGTGTAGTTTAGCTTTAGTTAGGTTAGGTGTAGTTTAGTTTTGGTTAGGTTAGGTGTAGTTTAGCTTTGGTTAGGTTAGGTGTAGTTTAGTTTTGGTTAGGTTAGGTGTAGTTTAGCTTTGGTTAGGTTAGGTGTAGTTTAGCTTTGGTTAGGTTAGGTGTAGTTTAGTTTTGGTTAGGTTAGGTGTAGTTTAGCTTTGGTTAGGTTAGGTGTAATTTAGTTTGGGTTAGGTTAGGTGTAGTTTAGCTTTGGTTAGGTTAGGTGTAGTTTAGCTTTGGTTAGGTTAGGTGTAATTTAGTTTGGGTTAGGTTAGGTGTAGTTTAGCTTTGGTTAGGTTAGGTGTAGTTTAGCTTTGGTTAGGTTAGGTGTAGTTTAGCTTTGGTTAGGTTAGGTGTAGTTTAGCTTTGGTTAGGTTAGGTGTAGTTTAGTTTTGGTTAGGTTAGGTGTAGTTCAGCTTTGGTTAGGTTAGGTGTAGTTTAGCTTTGGTTAGGTTAGGTGTAGTTTAGCTTTGGTTAGGTTAGGTGTAGTTTAGCTTTGGTTAGGTTAGGTGTAGTTTAGCTTTGGTTAGGTTAGGTATAGTTTAGCTTTAGTTAGGTTAGGTGTAGTTTAGCTTTGGTTAGGTTAGGTGTAGTTTAGCTTTGGTTAGGTTAGGTGTAATTTAGTTTGGGTTAGGTTAGGTGTAGTTTAGCTTTGGTTAGGTTAGGTGTAGTTTAGCTTTGGTTAGGTTAGGTGTAGTTTAGCTTTGGTTAGGTTAGGTGTAGTTTAGTTTTGGTTAGGTTAGGTGTAGTTCAGCTTTGGTTAGGTTAGGTGTAGTTTAGCTTTGGTTAGGTTAGGTGTAGTTTAGCTTTGGTTAGGTTAGGTGTAGTTTAGTTTTGGTTAGGTTAGGTGTAGTTTAGCTTTGGTTAGGTTAGGTATAGTTTAGCTTTGGTTAGGTTAGGTGTAGTTTAGCTTTGGTTAGGTTAGGTATAGTTTAGCTTTAGTTAGGTTAGGTGTAGTTTAGCTTTGGTTAGGTTAGGTGTAGTTTAGCTTTGGTTAGGTTAGGTGTAATTTAGTTTGGGTTAGGTTAGGTGTAGTTTAGCTTTGGTTAGGTTAGGTGTAGTTTAGCTTTGGTTAGGTTAGGTATAGTTTAGCTTTGGTTAGGTTAGGTGTAGTTTAGCTTTGGTTAGCATAGGTGTAGTTTAGCTTTGGTTAGGTTAGGTGTAGTTTAGCTTTGGTTAGGTTAGGTGTAGTTTAATTTTGGTTAGGTTAGGTGTAGTTCAGCTTTGGTTAGGTTAGGTGTAGTTCAGCTTTGGTTAGGTTAGGTGTAGTTCAGCTTTGGTTAGGTTAGGTGTAGTTTAGTTTTGGTTAGGTTAGGTGTAGTTTAGCTTTGGTTAGGTTAGGTGTAGTTTAGCTTTGGTTAGGTTAGGTGTAGTTTAGCTTTGGTTAGGTTAGGTGTAGTTTAGCTTTGGTTAGGTTAGGTGTAGTTTAGCTTTGGTTAGGTTAGGTGTAGTTTAGTTTTGGTTAGGTTAGGTGTAGTTTAGCTTTGGTTAGGTGAGGTATAGTTTAGCTTTGATTAGGTTAGGTGTAGTTTAGCTTTGGTTAGGTTAGGTATAGTTTAGCTTTAGTTAGGTTAGGTGTAGTTTAGCTTTGGTTAGGTTAGGTGTAGTTTAGCTTTGGTTAGGTTAGGAGTAATTTAGTTTGGGTTAGGTTAGGTGTAGTTTAGCTTTGGTTAGGTTAGGTGTAGTTTAGCTTTGGTTAGGTTAGGTATAGTTTAGCTTTGGTTAGGTTAGGTGTAGTTTAGCTTTGGTTAGGTTAGGTATAGTTTAGCTTTGGTTAGCATAGGTGTAGTTTAGCTTTGGTTAGGTTAGGTGTAGTTTAGCTTTGGTTAGGTTAGGTGTAGTTTAGTTTTGGTTAGGTTAGGTGTAGTTCAGCTTTGGTTAGGTTAGGTGTAGTTCAGCTTTGGTTAGGTTAGGTGTAGTTTAGTTTTGGTTAGGTTAGGTGTAGTTTAGCTTTGGTTAGGTTAGGTGTAGTTTAGCTTTGGTTAGGTTAGGTGTAGTTTAGTTTTGGTTAGGTTAGGTGTAGTTTAGCTTTGGTTAGGTTAGGTGTAGTTTAGCTTTGGTTAGGTTAGGTGTAGTTTAGTTTTGGTTAGGTTAGGTGTAGTTTAGCTTTGGTTAGGTTAGGTATAGTTTAGCTTTGGTTCGGTTAGGTGTAGTTTAGCTTTGGTTAGGTTAGGTATAGTTTAGCTTTAGTTAGGTTAGGTGTAGTTTAGCTTTGGTTAGGGTAGGTGTAGTTTAGCTTTGGTTAGGTTAGGTGTAATTTAGTTTGGGTTAGGTTAGGTGTAGTTTAGCTTTGGTTAGGTTAGGTGTAGTTTAGTTTGGGTTAGGTTAGGTGTAGTTTATCTTGGGTTAGGTTAGGTGTAGTTTAGTTTTGGTTAGGTTAGGTGTAGTTTAGCTTTGGTTAGGTTAGGTGTAGTTTAGTTTTGGTTAGATTGATGTACCGAATGTATATATATGGTTGATATACCAAAGAACATCCTGGGATCAAATCTGCATAAGAAAATGTGGAGTATATGAGGAAGGAAGGAGAAGATTAGGGTGAATACTAATAGATGGTGTTGTGTGCGAATACAATGATAGGCAAGTTTGGGGATCAAATCGAGAAAGGTGAGGGAGAAGGAGAGTGTAGAGGAGGAGAGAAGAGTCACAGTGAACAGAAACTGTGTTTCAATGTCTTTTTCCGTGAGTGTTATCTCTAAAATTTGTCAGGTTTTGCGGAACTTGGGAATTTTTTTGGCAGTTTGAGCCATTTTTGGAAGCTAGAATTTGGGGTACATATTTATAGGTGCCTAACAGATATTTTGGGATACATTTTTTTTCGATGGGTTTGGTATGTGGAGGTTTGCCCCACATCTTATTATTCAACACTGTAAATTTATAAACATGAATATAAATCTATCACATTCTTAAAGGCTCTTGTTGTGTAATAACAAAGGATATTCAACAAAAGGTTGGTGTCCTGTGTAACCAACAGGTGATTTTGTACCAACATGGCCTCCACCACATGCAAGATATCCATGAATGTTTGTTTGGAGATCCTAAATATAACTTTAAATTCTAGGTTGTCACATTCCTGAAAAGGATTAGGTGTCGAACTAAAAATCTTTGGTTTTGGTAGAAATGCAGGTTAAAATGGTGCATTTGCTTAAATACCTCACATCGCTTTTCACGCACATGTAGCAATACATTGCACTCATTTATTGCACAACTTGTATTGTACAGCCAGTGGTTCTCCATCTCTGACGTTTCACAGCTGTGATGAACTGGAGGGGGAAGGTTAACGTTGCTAACGTATAGTAATGAGCTTTGGAAAATGGATTCTCAAAATTATCTTAGCAATGAAAGTAATGCTATTTATTAAGTTTAAAACATTGAAATACAGGTTTTGGTTTTATTTTCATACAACAACATCTTCGTTACACCACTATTCTGTTCGAATATTACCTTTAGATCTGTTATGGGCTGTAGTGGTTACTTTTGGCAATACTGGAAGCGAGTAACGCACCGAATGTTAAAAGTTTCTGTTAGCACCAATCAGTGGTCTCACTGATAGGCGTGGCTTCCAAATGTAGCACCATGATGCCAACTCCGTTTTACAAGGACCACATAGTTTCAATTGCTTTGGTGTTTGTGCATTTTTTTTTTCTGGTAGCTAAACAGTTTGACAATTGTCTCCATATTCTACTATTCTGTGATCATTTATATGCATACTGTCCACGTAAATTTACAAAGTAGCAATGCAATTTGTAGATGTGTGAAATGTTTCAAATAGCCTGTTTGAAATTTCCACTAAAGAACTGGCAACACTGCGTCACGAGGTCTTGAGAAATGTCAGAGCCGGAGACCCACTGGCTGTATAATAGTAATTCACATTCAGGATCTGGTGGTTACAATTGTAGATGTACTTATATGTGTGTATACATGAAAAAGCGAAGTCACTTAAAAAGGGCAGTGACTGGCTGCAGTGACTTTAATGGGGCTACATTATATTCGTAAACCATTGCTTATTAAGTCAGAATAACTTTGCACCCACACAGGATTCACTAACATATTTCCAACAGAACAGCATTTTTAACAGATATGCAATCTTAACTGAAATATAACCTCTTCATCAGACGAAGATTCCATTATGAAGAGCAGAACAGGAATACAACACTTTCTGAGATAAAACTATAATTCTATACACACATCAGTGGACAATATTTCATACAGCAGAAGTTACTTGTGTCTGAGGATGACATATAAATGAAAAAATTAAGAGGAAACCATGTGATGCAAGCAATAATAGCGGCAATCCGCTAACTCTTTATTGGTCCAAGATTTGATCTATAGTTTATAGGATTCATTAACAACTCAGTTACATTACAGTCGCCTAAACGACATTAAAAATAATTTCCACAAATAGTCTAACAAAATAGTTTTGGACATTATCCTAATAAATTGTAATTTGGCACTGTGTTTTCAAGCCCAATTAATTGAATAAAAATGATTATACTTTGAAATGGAATATTTTTTAAAAAAGAACCCTTGTCTTCATCAGCAAGATCTTATCTAAGTCCTATATCCCTTGAAGAATAAGAACTCATGCCCATCGCAATACAAGGAATGTGGAATTTCATAGAACCACATGTTAAACATTTGACTACCTTCTGGCATATACAACAAAATGTGTGGTAAAACTTATTTCTGTAAATGTTTACCTCAATTAAGCTTTTGTAAGCACAATTTGTAGAAGTTTGAAGCAGTATTATGTACCTGAAGAGATATTTTAAAAGCCAACATTAACTTAACTTTATTCATTTGATGTTGTTCTTTTGTTGTTACACTATAAATTTGTAGAGTATACTTGGTTATTGCGAATTTCAATATTTAGGCTAAGTTTGTGTAATTGATAGTTCTATTTGTGTTAAAAGTCACTAATGTAGATCTATATAAATTTTTTGGTATGTCTGAGGTAATTGTAAGATTAAATATCGAATGTGACAACATGATGTAATTAATGACATCATGAAAAAGTATTGTCGACTGAGACAATATCATAGCGACGTCTTGGCAGGAAAGAAGTAATTTTTCAGTTTTCTCTTTGTGATAAAGTTTTAAAATGGTTCTTGGAAGTGTCACGAGAAATCAAATATTAAATGATTTAAAGTTTAGTGAAACAAAGTTTTCCAAGGATATAGACGCCAGTTATCTACGAGTGTCATGAGAAGCTGCAGCTTAAATATATTAAATATCTTTTCAACAAGTTACAGTGGATAGACGTACTTATAAGCAACGTCTAAAGGGAATACAGAGCAAATTACCTCAGACGCATCAGTCTTATTGTAAAACAAAAACATATATAAGTGAAGAGTTCACGGGAGTACATTATCTGTAATGATGCAAATAAAAATAAAAGATGCAAAGAAATACATGTGCATTTCTAAGGAGTTTAGTGATTGCCTTTGTTCTGTACCACACCCAGAGATAGTATAAGAGTGCTCATAATTAGGACTATAATCAGTTGACATTTTTGAAAACCGTTACAAGTTATGTTAGTGAAACACAGCAGATTTTTAGATAAATAATGAAATACAGAAACATTTGCAGACTAGTTTCACTGTTTATTTGTTCCCATTTGTTCAGGTTGTCCATAAGAAATATGTAAGTAAATGCCAGGAAATGGATAACAAGATGGAAATGAAGGAGGACCTCTGGTGCCTTGGTGGTACATTAATTGAAGTCAAATCAGAAACTGAAGATCCTCTTGAATCAAAGTCAGAGTCAAGCACCATCATATGCAGTAATGTGGGTAACACAATATACATCAAAGAAGAACCTGTTTCTGTTGTGGAGTCAGAGGACTGCTTCTCACACATTGAAGATATCAAGATAGAGATCAAAGAGGAAGCTTTGTGGCTTGACAGATCATCAACTGATGTACACGTTGAGGTTAAGGTAAGATTTGTTAAACATCTATCCTTAATTACATACGAGGCATGTCTTTTAAGGAAGTACTTTGAAATTAAAAACGTACAAGTGAAGTATATTAATTTTATTTTTACATGAAAGTCTGTACTTTAATCTGCTTCTGAACATAGTTTTCACAATATTAAGGGACTTTTATCATAAAACCGGCTTTCGAATTACACTCTCTTAGAAATCTGTCACTTGATTTGTTCACCACTGTAATACATTGTGATGCTGACTACCAAGGGACTTTTTGAAGTGCAGGAACAGGGAGGTGCTAGATCGGGACTTTTGAGAGCAAGGGATCTAGCAAGAGAGCTGAAGCTCTTCTCCTAAAACTAGGGAAGGTGGCACCTGAGTGCAACTCCGTCCATGCCCATGAGTTTTCCATTAGGCCAATCCCTGGTTTCCTAAAAAGGCTGCCCCAGCTGCTGTTACAATAACTGACAGGGATTTTCTTGAAAAACCTCATGTTCCATCTTTGAAAGCTAAATAAACCTAAATGCCAACTTTATTATCAGATTTTTTATTTTAGAGTTAATGGTGCTCACAGACACACATGAACTTTTTTTCTAAAAAGAAAAGCTACTTTTGGGTTCAGGGTGGTTCAAAACATACATTTATGGCAAATGGTTGATACAGAATGTTTTGGTGGAATACTATACTTGTTCTACCAACTGGATGTGGTAGAGAAACCAACAGTGATACTGTAAACATTTGAGCTTTGTTTCAGAAGGGTCCAGATGAGGTACTTGGGCTGGCCGCGTCGGTGGAACAAACCTCCAGGTAAGACTTGCAAGAACATTGAGAGTATTTTATCATATAGGAACATGGTAGCTTTCTAAACTTGAATGACAAAATTAATTTCATTTACTTCCCCTTGTTCTTTATGAAATTATTGTACAACAATTTAACAGATTTTTATATTGAATTACCCTTAATTTCATACAGCCTTGGCTGTTCTTAGTAACAGGTGGAGAAAACTCCTGATATTCACACGTGAAACATCTGACTTCATAGCATTAAGTTTTTTATTTAATTTTTCAAGTATTAAGTATACAAATGTTAAGGCTGCTTAAAATGACAAAACCTCCATATGTTAAATTTAAAGCTGCTTCCAAACTGTAGGACATGTGACCATCTTCCTACCGTTCAGTGTGTCGCAAATCAGTAATAAATCACATGTCCTGTACACAACCAAAACTTTAACTTTTGCAGAAAAAGTTGCTGCCATTCAAGAAGTTAAAAAGGATTTGGAAGAATACACGATACCAAGTGGGGTCAACAGAGACCCCACTCAGTAAAAATAAATATTATATTGTCACTTGGTAATCAGTGTTGTACAAAAATTTCTTTCATGTTATTCCTTGGTAAAGGAGTCCTAGATCCAGGGTGTGGTGATGGGTTGGACAAGAATTAACAGCACTGCAATATTCAGTTTCCTGATGAAACACACTGTATTTATTTGTACTTCTGGTAATTAACAACACTATGCTTTTTATTAAGAAACTGTCATCCTAGATGAGAGTGGTTCTGGCACAAAACATAATCTTATCTAAATAAGTCACATCAGACAACTTAAATATTTAATGTGATGCAACACTTCATGAACTTTTTCACGGTAATAATTACTTGCCCCAGTAGCTTGTTCATGTGGCTCTACGTATATACATTTGTGTGCACGTAACATAAGCCTGATTCACAAATTAGGTGCATTCGACATTCAGAATGACTTTTGCTACAGAGAAAAAATTAGTGATATTTAAATGTTTTGTTAATACAGTATTTCTTTGTTTCTATGATAGATGTATAGTGCCTTTAATGAGCTTTTTTTGTTTCATTAAAATAACTTAATAAATACCAAAGATACGAATGCTTATGTACAAGCACATTTGCCTATATTTAACAATTTAAATGCCTTGAATTGTGTATTGGGTATCCATTACCAGTCGTGCAGTTCGGACTACCAAGAGCGATCAAATGAGATTCCATGCAATAATAATGATCTTTGTTTAGAAATGAACGCAAAATGTAATAAATACATTAAATAAATGACAAATATACTTTATTTGCATCTATAAGATATATAAACAATTAATTAAGGCTACAATGCTGTCTGTGAATGTGAGATTTAACATATCTGTTTTCGTATTATTTTTTCTCTCCCTCATATACATACATAGATATTACGTTACATCTTTAGAAAATCTTATTTTGGTTCAAGTTTTGCTAATGAACATCACCAAAACGAGAAAATGAGAACACAACTGACCAGAAAAAAGAAGCTTTCAAATTTCCAAGCATTTATCTACTTCATGTTGCCATATAATCTTGTTTTTGTAATTTTTTTCAAATGTTTTATGCCTGTATAAAACACTGGAAGCACTCTAATAACACAAACTGATGCGTAGCCTTTGGTGGATTTCTGAACTGAGATATTCCATTTTTAATAACAATTTTTATGAGTTATATTATCAATATCATCTTCATCAGCATTGTTTTCCATTTATCTGTTGTTTCTTCTTCTACCTTTGAAACATTCTCATTTCCTGATGATTCTGATTCATTGCCACTATTAGTTCTTCACTATCTCTATTGTTGTATGAAGGAAATTAAGATGCTTCAGGTTATTTAGATCATATCTATCACAAAAGCTTTTTGACATTTTTTTATTTCACTGGTGCAAACAGCATTTATAACCTCTCAGATCAGTGCCCAATAATAAACTAAACGTAATCAGACAAAACAATAACTGTTCATACTCTCAACATTGAACCTATTGAAATGTTTTTTAGCGGCGTCATTATTGCCAACGGAACAAAGAGAAGTCATATCCTGAAAAAGAAATTTTTGTACAACGCCGACTACCAACTGGGGTCAACGGAGACCCCACTCAGTAAAAATAAATATTTTCATCTTATTCACTTAGTTATGTAACCAATACAAGAGGTAACAAACATATCTGACAATAACAAAAAGCATCACTAAGTAAAAGTGCTGATTTCACATGACAACAAAAACAAATGTAGCTTTGGGATCGTAGCTGACGCCGCTTGGTAGTTTGAAGGTTGACATGTGATAAATGTGCAGTGTGGCTTCACTGGCTTTGCTTCCTTTCTATAGCCATGGTAACGATTTGTACAGCCGAAAAAACTAATTGCCCTCCAATCAGGTTTGAACTTGTCACCTTGGGAACCCAGGCTAGGCCATGTAGCACAGTGAATTTCATAGAAGGAGCTAAGGTGAAAGAAATTGTGAGAAAAAGAGAAGTAACAGATGACTTACACCGTGATAATAGCAGTTAAAGATGTACACTTATGGCTGATAGGGATCTTGCAAACATATTATGACAGGAAGAAGGATAGTACAAAGGAAAACACCACTGAAGTATTCTCATTCTGGTGGGAGCTATTCCTTTGCTTCTACCTGTTCCAGTAAAAATGAGATAAGTCTGAAGATTACTTGTTTGACACTTTTATAATGCATTCAGCTGAGCAACTTTTAAGTTAAGTGCTCTTTTAGTGACTTTTTCACTTAAATCTAGTGAATACATATTGCAAAGTTGGTACTATTACCCTAAGCATAAGTAGAAGAGAGAGCCAAGTGGTGTAGATGTTTATTGAAGTGCCAACAGATGGCATTCCAAACAGGGGCTGTGATAGACATACAGTAAGTACAACTTATTTGGGCTGGAATATAAAATAAGTTGAGATCAAAGTCCAACTTTAAGGCAATTTATCTATGAAAATTAAAAAATCCACTGTTTTCTTCTGATAGCTTTGGATTTTTTTTTGGCATACACAGAACAAAATATATAGTATGCACAAAATTTCAATGTTCTATGTCAAACCGTTTTTAAAATTATTAATATATAGGTTTATTCCAAATTATTGTCGGTGTTACAGAAATCCATAACTCACAGTGCAATTGACGTAGGAATATGAATCTTGTTTTACTGTGTACTGTAACTCATAAAGTTTTGAGAGGTAGAACTGGAACTTAAAAATTCAATGCCACAGCTGGGATTTGAACCACAGACCTTCCGCTTACCAGGCGGCTGCTCTAACCATTGAGCTACTGTGACAATCTGCCAGAATGGCATTGAATTCTCAAACCAGTTCGTATTTCTCCTGGTAAACCACAGACCTTCCGAACTGGTTTGAGAATTCAGCAGTTAATGCAGAACAAAACTTGGAGAGTTTAACCATTACTGCAACAATAAAAATGGTGTATTTTTCATGTTTTCTAAAAGAAATCATGAAACCCCAACAACAATTTTGAATAATCCTGTATTAATAAATAAGTTTTGATATGTTAATCTGAAATGACCATTGGATCCTATAGTAGCTCTGGAAGGCTCAGTTGGTCGCGGGTTCGAGCCGGTCCAGATTGATGGTTTTCAAGTGTGCTTAAAACTGACAACTCCATCAGTACATATACTGGCATGTAAAAGAACTCCTGTGGGACGAAATTCCGGGACACCGGTAATACTGATATTATCCTGGCAATTGACAGCATCATTAAACAAAATAATTTAATTTTGGACCCTACAGCTCCTAAATTTTTAAGTTGAGCTCAGTCTACAGAATTAAAGAAATTGTCATACAGCCAATGCTTATATTTAATTAGCTTAAGAGAGAAAAAAATGTTTTGCATACAATTTATTGATATTTTGAATTTTTTTAGTATAAGTTATGAAAAATATTTAATTTGAGCTCAATTATTTAATATTTTTTAACTAGTGCATGATAAATTTTAGTATCTTGGTTTCTGAACCTCTCTTGAAAATTTCAAGCAAATAAGTTATAAACTAGGGTCCAAGGAGCACTTTGAATAGTGAAAAATGCTAAAAAAAAAAAAAAAGAAAGAATTAAGAAAAATACATTTTAAAGTTTAATAATAAATTTTGTTCTTTACCTAAATCCAATCAACTTAAAATTCACCAGCACCATAGGTCAGATCCTCTGCTGCTTTCTTCTTGGCCTCAGCACAAGTTTTTGAAAATTTTAAGTTTGCTTGGTCGTTTCTTAATGTGAAAACTTTCCTTCTGCCTTTTCATTGTTCACAAAATTTAGAGATGTACTTAGTTAACCTCTATACTATATACTTTTGTTAATTTGTACTCCAAACTCATTAAATACCTGCTTATTACTGCTTTACTCTGAACTAATGAATAGCTTAAAACGTGTTAAATACCTAAACAGTGCCTAATATATAACTGGAACACGAAATAACCTGGCAAGATTTCAGAACACTG
Source organism: Tenodera sinensis (assembly GCA_030765045.1). Classification (NCBI taxonomy): domain Eukaryota; kingdom Metazoa; phylum Arthropoda; class Insecta; order Mantodea; family Mantidae; genus Tenodera; species Tenodera sinensis. The sequence continues at coordinate 110,496,190 of CM060972.1, read as the reverse complement.
TACTGACTGCCTTTACAAGCAAACCATGTGTCAGATTTGCAGCATTTCAGCTCGATATATTGAATTCATTACAGCATAGCCAACTCCCAACCTCTCTGAAGCAAAACTCCCTGCAAGAGACTGAAATTAAAGCCAGTGAAAACAAAACTCGCATTGGAAAGCTGTAGCAACCAAGTTCAGCAAGGGATGCACACTCACACTGGGACATTTAAATGCCCTCTTGGAGTTTTAAAAATGGCCGATATTGAGAAAACAAAAATGTGTTGTTAAACTACAAAGTATAGGCATAATAAAAATGCAAAAAGTAAAAATCAAATTTTTTTTTGCAATTTTTGCCAAATTTCATTGATACATTGCCTTAAGAACAAATACTTAAGCAATTTTGGATGCCAGTGTGTTACTGATATATCTTGTAATATTTCAGGTTGTGTACTGGACAGATATGCAGAAATAGTGATGATAATGAAGGTATCAGTTTGTATGAAAATAGTGTTGACTTTGTCAACTATGCACATCAACACACACACGATACTAGTGCTGCTTCAGATGTGAGTACCTGCAAGGAATGTGATATTGGTGAGAAGATTTTCAATACCTCACCAAAGTTGGATGATAGAGGCAAGAAACCACACAAATGTGAAATATGTGAAAAGACGTTATCTTCCTCATCAAAGTTAAAAGTGCATAAATTAATTCATGAGGATGAAAGACCACATAAATGTGAGACTTGTAACAAGGGCTTCAGACAGTTGGCACATTTGATAAGACATCATGGAACACACGAGAATAAGAAGGCATATAAGTGCGACATCTGTGGTGCAGCCTTCAGCAACCTATCATATCTTAAATGTCATCATTTAATTCATGAGGGCAAAACTGCAAATAAATGTGACATTTGTGGTAAGACCTTTGTTACACCATCAAACTTGAACAAACACAAACTAATTCACAGAGATAAACGATCACACAAATGTGAAGTTTGTGGAAAGTGCTTTATTACCTCATCATACTTAAAAGCACACAAATTCATTCATGAAGGGACAAAATCCCATAAATGTCAAGTTTGTGATAAAGCTTTTCTTAAACAGTCTGACTTGAAAGTACATAATTTAATTCATGAGGGCATAAAACCACACAAATGTAATATTTGTGAAAAAAGCTTTGTTACCACATCAAACTTGAAAGTGCACAAATTATTTCACGAGGGCAATAGGCCTCATAAATGTGACAAATGTGACAAGACGTACATTCTTTTATCAGACTTAAAACGTCATAAGTTAAGTCACGAGGGCAATAGGCCTCAGAAACCACATAAATGCGACATTTGCGAAAAAACCTACGCTACCTCATCAGGCTTAAAAGTGCACAAATTGTTTCATCAGGGCAAAAGGCCTCACAATTGTGAAAAATGTGAAAAGAACTTTATTCTGTTATCAGACTTAAAACGTCATAGGTTAAATCATGATGGCAAAAGAACTCATAAATGTGAAATTTGTGAAAAGACTTTTGTTTACTTATCAGACTTGAGACAACATAAATCAGTTCATGAGAGCAAAATAGTTCAGATGGGGAGGGAGTGAGTGAGTGGTAGTGTTTAAGGACCCGACGACAACTAGGTCATTAGGGCCCAAGTTCAGATGGGAACTTTGTGCTCACAAGTTACAAGAGTTGAGATGTCGTCAACCAGTTTGTGAAATTGATGAAATTACCATATTTGCTGGCGTATAAGATACTTTGGTGCAAAAGATGCACCCTCCTTTTTAAGGCTTTTAGGGCAGGGGGGGGGCAGGGGGAATTTCTCACGTTATATATCTACTTGCTTCCAATTTTCTTTTCTCTCTCTGTTGTTAGTTTGAATAATGACATTTTTCTTTTTATTCCTGTTAAAATACCACTTGCTATTTGATGAGACTTTGAAAGTAGATGTTTATCATAGTGACCCATGTTGGAGTATATTTTCTGTTTGAGAAGTAGAATAGGAACTGAAAAATTCAGTGTCACAGCTGGGATTTGAACCACAGACTTTACGTGCAGCTGCTCTAACCACTGAGGTACTATGACAACTTGCCAGTATGACATTGAATTCTCCAACCAATTCGTATTTTTCCTGGTAGACCACAAAGGAATCTTACATCAGAGATAAATACCCCCATAAGTTAATAGCTTTGAGAATGAGTTGGAGTCAACTCGAAACTTTAGTCAGCTTTGCACCAAGAACTGCGACATTACTAAGATAAGTGAAGTTTTTAGTTTCTAATTTGTTCTTACTTTAGAACCCCCGTAAGTACTTTATGCCCCGGAATTAAATAACCTTTATATGGTAATTATTATTTATTTAAGCCAACAAAAGAGTAGTTTGGAGAATTTGATGTCATACTGGCAGGTTGTCATAGCTCAATGGTTAGAGCAGCCATGTGTGAAGTGGAAGGTCTGTGGTTCAAATCCCAGCTATGGCATTGAATTTTTCAGTTCTGCTTCTACCTCTCAAACATTGCACACACATGACTTGTGGTTTAAAAACACCAGCAGTAAGTTTGTTGGCTTAAATTAATGATATTTTCTGTTCTTCACACAGATTGGCGTCTTGTATTGTAAAGTTATCTATATCTTTAATCACTGCAATTTTTTTTTTTTTACATTCATACCTACAGGAAATAGAAAAAACTGCCAAGGATAAAAGGTGGATTGCATTACTTAGAAATCCAGATATAATCCCGTAGCATTTTGAACCATCTGACTACTGACAGATGGTGACTGTCATCTCTATAGAGTAGGCATCTCGGCTACACCAATATGTGTCCTGTACAGAAATGAAAGATCACTTGAGCATCTGTGAAGCTCTAATTATATTATAGTGTAGAAGTATTGGAGAGCACGAATGCCAATGGCTTCATTGTCAGATGCAGGGCATTAATCAACATCTATTGTGCACGTTCATCAAATATCTAGGCAATATAAACAGGAGAAAATGCTCACTTTTTAATTTTTGTCCTCAAATCCATAAAATTCATCCTGAAATCAATGAAATTCAATCATTTGTTCTTCATACTCATCTGTATTTTCTGTGATATTTTTGTTTTGGTCCAAATACATCTTCAATACATCTTGATAAATCTTGAACACCATGTTGTTGATTCAGTAAAGTTGGCGATCCCTTTGTTAGTGGATGTATTTCACTTGATTAGTAATCATTTTCGTAAATACTGAAATTCCTGTTTCTGTTCTCTACAATCCAAGTATTGAGTTGTGCTTCAAGTTTTGGCCATTTAACAGTTCCGCTTCTCAGGTTATGCTTACTGTGAGGTACTTTCTTTAAAACATTTTCCTGATTCCGCCGAGTTCTGTTCATTTTTTCAGTTAGAGGTGACTTAAAATGCCTTTCTGCAGCCTGTGTACATGTGTGTGTACAATCACTTGCAGCTTAAATGCACTAGTATAGAAATACCGTTTTTCAGGCGTAGTTTACAAATAAAACCACAATATACAATGTAAGTAAGTGGGTCTCCACACTAAACACAATGACAAATGCAATTTGAACAAACAATATAAAAACTGTTAACAATGGTGCACGCATTCATTGAACTCTTTACAACTGGAATACTCAAAATTCCCAAGGAAACTAACAATGAATTGCTTCAAGTTGAAACAAAGAAATTCTGAAGAAATGGAGCTTATAGGGAGCTACCTTAACTTGCTACCAGTGTACAAGGCACATCCAAAGTTTGGGCCTATTTTTGAAGGAAAATAGGTGTCTCTTATACATCAGCAAATATGGTAACTGTAATGATATCAAAGTGTGTAATTAGTTGAACATGCTCAGGCAACAAAATGTAATCATTATATTATCTTCAGATCTTGTTTTACCTTTTCTAAAGATGTGTTTTGTATAATGATAACTTTTGTTCCCTGGAAACTATAAACTTGAATATGTAGCAATTGTTCAATGGCAACTGATTTCTGTGCTGTTATCATTTGCATAGTACTGTAGAAATGAGTTTTAGTTTGTATCCGAATGATGAGATTTCTAGTATTGCTCTAGGTTGTAGTGCATGGAATAAATTATTTTCTTTTAAATAATTTTGGAGTTCCATTTGAAATAATCCAAATTTGTTTTAAATAATTTTAATAGAATAATTATTATTAATGTTTTAACAATGAAAAATATGTGCTGGCTATAAGATTTGAAGCTTTCATGGTGATGATTATTGATTAGAGTTTCTCAGGTTACCAGCCATGTAATATGAAGTTGCTTGAGCTTTCAGCAATAATAAAACATATTAATATTGCTGAAAGCTCGAGCAACGTGATAAATGCTACACTGCTGGTAACTCAAGAAGCTCTCTCTGGTTAGTTAAACAGTGATGATACAACTGCTGATTAGATTTTTCAGATGCATTGGTCTGTGGAATAATAGAGAGGAATGGTTTCCTTCCTGAAAATGTTACATAGGGTGGGGCAGAAACAGTAAGTGTGTTTGAATTAATTGCTGTTTTGAATCTTGTGGCTTATTGTTGCTAATGTGTGGCAGAACTGGAAATGAGTTTACCAGTTTGTTTGTTTCCCTTTTCTCTGTCAGTAAGTCATGGAGCACTGGTTAGTGAGGTTGTGTATTTGTGCCATAGATTGGTACATCAGACCATATTTCTATGAGGACAAAGATGGAGAAACATTTACTGTAAATTCCACATGCTACAGAAACATTATTGGAACTTTTCTTGTACCTCCTGATAGTCTGTGGTTCCAGCAAGATGGTGCAACCCCACACGCTGCAAGAATTAGCGTGGCACCACTATGGAACTTGTTTCCTGAAGATCCGATTTGTATATTTAGAGATGTGATGTGGCTACCTCATCTCCAGCACCAGATTACTTCTTGTGGGGCTACTTAAAGCAAAAAATGTTCGAGACCAGCATACATTCAAGGCTTAAAACATTGAATCTGGGAGGAGATAAACAGGATACAGCCAGCTACATTAAGACCAGTTATGAGTGACTTCAAATGATGTATACCATTAAAAATAATGGCGGACACGTAAAAGATATGTATTCAACAAGCAAAATGTGTTCTGCAATCTCCAAGGACTGTGCTTTAAGGTACTGTAAGAGGAATGCATATAAATATGTTATAAATATAAAGATTTTTTGTTTTGAAACTTGCTTACTGTTTTTGGTCCACCCCATGTTCAGTTTCCTAGCAATTGTTCAACATCTATGCGTGGTTTTTAGTTTTCTGTGTTAGGGACAAAACCGATTTATTGTTAATGTAACATTAAAATTGGCCATGCAGTTCTTAATTTTTGGTATTTTAATACTTGTGCTCATTATTCTGGACATGTACAGATTGAAGTATATAAATATAATTAATGATAAATAGGGAAACATGATTATATTCATTATGGAATGTGAGAGGATAAGTATATCAAGAGATATATCAGGTAAGTTTTTTAACGTCCGATACTATTTGTTATAATGGCTTCAAATAATTTGACTGAAATAAAGTTTTGTAAGTTTTTCAAGAAGTATATTGAAATTTGCATGCATGATTGCAGCTATTGGACTCTTAAACAATTTTCATCAATCACATAACTGTAAATGATTAAGTAGGCTTTGGCTGATTTGAATAAATTGCAATTTATTGAAATTTGTATCCTGTATTTCAAAAATAAATTTTATTATATTGTATTGGTCCAAAAATAAGCAGCACTTTTTATCCAAATTTCACCCTTGAAAAGCTAAGGTGTGACTTACATCTGCTACTTTATCAGTTTACATACCCCTGCTGCAAAAATAATATGCTAATTTGCAACAATACAACCAGCATCTGTAACAAACTGGTGACAAGGCATTTTACTACACAACATTGCAAACTTTTACCAGTGGATCTGCACATCAAAGTTATTAATTTTTAAGGGGGTGCACCCCCTCTCCCAGCTATGCCCATGCCTCTGACGTTCCACATGGTTTTCAGTATGTATTCCTTGTACTCTTCCACTTAATTTCCTCGTATTGGTGCTCTCTTAGTATCTTAGCACTGAGTCAGTGTCAGATGGTACTCCAGCCTATTCAGAATCATTATTGCCCAGAGGAAGAGGTGATAAACAAATTTCAGTAATCATTTAATAGAATCATGGCGATGATTGGTCGAAAAGCAATACTCTTCTAAATGTGATTGCTCATTGTCTCTCATTTGGGGCATGAGTGAAGTACCCTGCCAGTCTGTAGGTAGTAAACAAGTTCTGGTCCATTTTTGGAGTGTTTTTTTTATATACACACAAACACACGCATTCACTCCCGGGCATACCAGAACAGTATGTCCCATCACACACACATTTGGGGGGGTGAAAAGTTGCAAGGATTCTAAGGAGAGGATGTTGGAGTACCGCGTTAGTACAAAGTAGGACAAGAGTTGCCACGCAATGCGCGGGAGCGGAAGAAGGTATAAGGGCAGGACATGACGATGACACGAGGTCCTGGCCATGCTATGAGGCCACTATTTATGTTTTGAGCCTGGGCAACACTGATTGTTATAGGTGCCTTCTGGCATTTACACAGGGAAGTTCCACATCTTTTTACCGTAATCTACTTCAGATATTTTGTCACAAGAGCATTATTTATGTTGTTTACAGTGACTTGAACATTGTGCCAGCGAAAACCGGGAATGAACTCGTGAAAATGTTCATGCAATGATTTATTACGACCTTTGACGTGGATTATCAAGGTAAGAGTGCATTGAACCACTTCAATATTTGACGATAAAGCTCCTTTCTTTGTCACTATGAAATGCTGGTATAACGAATTTAATCGTGACTGCCATTCCCTCAGAGACGAAGTTCGTGAAGGTGGTCCAACGTAGGTTCTTATGCCAGAAACATTGATGCTGTGGAAAAACTGATGCTGCAAGATCGTCATGTGTCTGCTGTGGGATAGAAACAATCCTAAGCATATATGAAATACTAGTTGAACATTTACCTGTGAAAAATGTTTACCCTTGTTGGATTCTGCATAGGTGGACGCAATCTCAAAAAGATGCTTGTGTCGATTGGTGCATACAAATGCTCAAGAATGGCAGGTTTCAAAAGATTTATATAAAATTGTAAAAGGTGAACGAATAATTGATCTCTGCGTATGAGCCAGAACATAAACAGCAGTAGGCTGTATGGGTGTTTTGAGGCGAACCAAATGCAACAGAAATTTGCACTTCCAAACAAATGGTCAACTTTTTCTGTTTCTTTTTTTTTTATTCCAGAAGAACTGGTGAAATGACAACAGTTCCTTTAGAGAAACGCATAACAGTTATTTCTGAATGGCATACAACCATTAGCTTACCGGACGTCTGTGTTGAAATAAAACAAACAAGCATAGTTCATCAAGACAATGCGAACACACATGATTGCCTGTATTTCTCTCGTGATTTTGTCCTTCAGTTCTTGTAACGTGTGTGGATTTGATGCTTACACTTTATTCCTTAATTTTCCCCATAAATAAAAATCACCAAATATAAGAGATTTAACACAAACGATCAACATTCCCAAGACATCAGCTTTCTTGGCAGCGAAACTTCTGAAACTTAAAAGTTCATGTTTACAACCACAGGATCCTGTAAGTAGGGTTAATTATTGCAATTGATTTTAGCAGTCCGTTCATAATAATGATATGGACCCACCTTTAATGTTCTTAACTAATGAAGTATGGTTTTATCTTCGAGGTTGCATTTCTACTCAGAACAATTGATACTGGGCTACTGAAAATTACCATATTGTTCATGAAGTTCCTCACCACAAGTAGAATTATCAGTCTCATATTTATGACACAACAGATGATTAACACGTTTGCGTAAATTCTATTTTAAATATGTTTTTCCACCTCTAACAAGAAATGAAGGTTGTGTGACTGGTTTCAACAGTTGAACAGCTGCTATAGCACACACTGCTGGTAATTCTATGCATGAATTGTGAAGTGCATACGGGGACAGAATAATTAGTGAAGGATTGTGGCCATCTTGTTCCCCTGACCTATCTCCATGTGAGTTTTATATATGGGGAACGTTAAAGAATAAAGTGTAAGCATCAAATTTGCACATGTTACAAGGATTGAAGAAAATATCACGAAATAAGGCAATCAGTCAACATGAACTTTTGCGAGTAAACAAATTGTTTTCGGACATATAGGAATGATTACCTGGTTATCTGTCAACCTCCCTTCCCTGCTGCTCTCATATACATTTCCTGCTTATTGTAGAGATAGTTGCATTTCTTCCAACCACACAGAGCTTGAACTCTTGACCTTGACCTGGCATCTAGCTTTCTATGTTGCAAAAAGTGAAACAGATCTTGTTTTATTCCTGAAATAAATATTTTAATGTCAGTTTCACAGAAGCATGGCAATGAAATGTTAATTTCATTTTAAATTGTAAATAAACATTCCATTTGGCAAGTAAATATCACAGATTATTAATTTTGTGGTAAATCACAAACACTCATTTTGCGAGTTGCATTAACATTTGTGTTTAATCACAAGAGTAAATGTTGATAATTATGCAGACAATCATAATAGAATTTATTCTGAAGCCTTTTTTTTTTTTGCATACTAAGACATTTTGTACCATCGATATCCACCAAAAAATTGTGTCCCTAAATATAGGTAATTTTCATTTGGTCTGTCAACTGGCATGCACAACGGATTTTAAAAAGAGGCAGGCTTGTGGCAAACATAGTGATACACTCAAAACTAGAAAGGCAGAAATTCAGAAAAGAATTGAAACTGAAATGGGTCTGCTAGTGGATAGACCATAACTGGGTGGAAGTGGATCATCAAATGATGGAAATACTACCAGACAATTTTTTTTGCCAATCCTAAACTAGCTTTTACAGTAGCAGGGATTGATGAACAAATAGTTTTTTTTTGTAATTCTACAAGTGATTTTTTGTGGAAGGTAGATAAATTGTTGTGCATTTGACTTGCCCTATTTTCTGGTGCATAAAACATCTTTTTTCTTTGAAAATAGGCCCAAAAATAGGATACACCTTATACACTGGCAGCAAATTAGCAAATTCAGTTGTATTTAGTGTGCAGTACTTATGTTGTGGTTTTATTTGCAGACTATGGCTGAAAAAGGCATTGCTATATTATTACATTACAGCTGCAAGTGTATGCTAAAGAGCATGAAAGCAGGGCTGCAGAAAGGTAGTTTGAGCCACTTCTAACTGAAAAAATCATAGAACTTGGCACAATAAGGAAGATGTTTTAAAGAAAGCATCTTACAGTAAACATAATCTGGCAAGTGGAACTGTTAAATAACCAAAACTTGAAGCACAACTCAGTACTTGGATTTTAGAGAATAGACAAGCAGGAATTTCAGTTTCTACAAAAATGATCATTCATCAAGCCAAAGCAAACATTAACAATGGGATCACTGACTTAATTGGATCAACATTATTGTGTTCGAGATTTATAAAGAGGTATCAGCTTTGTTTGTAGACCAAGACAGAAATGCCAGCCAAGAATGAAGAACAAATTGTTGAATTTCATCAATTTATCATTAACACAAGGAAAAAAGTTTGAACTTTCGCAAATTGGAAATATGGACAAGACTCCATAACCTTTGTTGTGGCTTCTAACAGAACTGCCTTCACAGATTATTTACAGAAAATTCAAGATATAGATTTTATTTCTCATATAAACTTTTTAAATGTATGAAATTTTAATTGTAATGATTTTTGACAAAAACAAAAGATATTGAACATTTTTCCATATAAAGGCCAATCAGGGGTGGAGAGATTTCTCTAAAAGCTCTGTGTCCCATCTTTGGAGAATAGTAAACTTAAATACCAACTTTGGTATTTGTATGGCAGTTGTTTTTGATTTATGAGTATACATCTTTTCTAAAAGTGCTTTTTTTTTTCATTGCATCAGAAAAATTGCATTTCTGATGAAATCTCAGCATCAAATGTTCGAGTGAAATACAATATCCTGTTGATGTATCAAATAATGTAAAGGTGGAAATATTCACACATCACAGAAAACTTTATTTTGGTTTTACTCAGAAGAAAAGCATTTATATCAGTTAACTAGAATTATGAATTAGTGTCTGTTTGAAATGTATTACTGAAACTTTTGTTGTCCCTTCTGCAGTTGCGTAATTACTGATAGTGTATGTTGTAACATTTCAGGTGGAATACAGAATCACTGTGCAGAAATAATGATAGTGCCTCCTGTTTCATCAGTAGTGCAGATTCCAATATTGATGGAGCACACCCAGTCATGCAACCAGAGATGGTTAAGGAAGATTACAGCTTGATTCAGAACTACAAACCAATAAGTCATGAGGACAAAAACAAATGTGAGAAGGGCATTTCCCAAGCATCAAGACTCAAACTGCATAAATTAGTTCATGGAGTTAAAATAAGTAACATTTGTGAAATTTGTAAAAAGGGCTTCGTTCTTCTGTCACACCTGGAAGAGCATATGTTAATCCATAAGGTCAAAAGACCACACACATGTAAAATTTGTAAAAAGGGCTTTATTGCACCCTTACATCTCAAACGGCACAAATTAATGCATGAGGGCAAAATACCATATACATGTGACATTTGTGATAAAACCTTTACTGAGGCATGTTCATTAACTAGGCATAAATTAACTCATGAGGTCAAAAGTCTGTTCAAATGTGAAATCTGTAACAAAACATTTGCATGTCCATCACTTTTGAAAGCGCATAAGTTAATCCACGAGGACAAAATATACACTTGTGAAATCTGTAAGAGAAACTTTAATAATGAATCACACATGAAAAGGCACAAACTAAGTCACAATAAAACACCATGCATTATTGAAGTCTGTAAGAGGAGCTTTAAATCAGTTTCAAGATTGGAAAAGCATAAAGTGATCCACAGGGGCAAAATAACATACCCATGTGAGATCTGTGACAAGAACTTTAGTTCACCTAAACAATTGAAAGAGCATAAATTTATTCATGAGGACAAAAACAAATGTAAGAAGGGCTTTTCTCACTCATCAAGACTCAAACTGCATAAATTAGTTCATGTTGGTAAAGTATGTAACATATGCGAAATTTGTAAAAAGGGTTTCATTCTTCTGTCACACCTGGAAGAGCATATGTTAATCCATAAGGTCAAAAGACCACACGTATGATATTTGTAACAAGAGCTCTACTGTTGAACCAGCACTAAAAGAGCATAAATTAGATCATGAGGGTGAGAGACCCCACATGTAACATTTGTAACATAAGTTTTATTTTTTAATCACATCTGAAAAAGCACAAAATAATCCGAGGTCAAAAAACCACACACAAATGAAATGTGTCAAAAGGGTGTTATTAAGCGCTCAGTATTGAAGCACCACAAATTAAGCCATGAGGTTAAACAACTTGATGCATGAAACAATTTTAGTAACATCTCCAGTTTTCTGTAATAGACATAATAGCATAAATTAATCCATGGGGTCAAAAGAACACACTTATGTGATTGGTATAAGAACAGCTTTGATTTAACTATAAACTTGAAACAATAAATTGTATCAGAGAACAAAAGAGCACTCAAGTGAAATTTATAGAACAATGCTTGCTGTGGAATGAAGTTGAAAATGCATAATTTTATTCAGAATACCAAAAGACTACATGGATGTTTGTGATGATTAGTCTTATTTAGTCATGTTGCAACATTACAGAGTAACACCACACTCTTGTGAATATGTTACATCACAATGTTGAGAGACAACTGCACATGTGAAAATTGATGGAATGTGTTAACTCTCAGGTTCTGGACAAATGGTGAAGTATTATATAGAGTGGTCATTTTGTGGCCTGGCCATGATTCACATGCACTGCAGTGACCTTGGTGGTGTTCTGCTAGGTCAGTAGCGGTGAATGACCCACTCAAGGTGATGCTTTATTGGCTTTAATGCCAACTGTCAGTTACTACCTTCTGTTTGCGCTCTAAAGACTAGTTTGTTCATTGTGGTTGTTTAAGCTGCTAAAGTTTTTGAAATTGAAAGCCGACAAAGCAATTGTTCATGAATTACAACATTGTGGTGGCGAGGAAGGTCAGAAATGTCTCTAGTTAGATGGACACCACTTACAACGACATCAGTGCATGTTATTGTTACTCACGAGTTGCAGAATATTGTGATAGACAGCACATGGAACATGCAACATGCCATTTCAGCCAGGCCATAAAACAACAGCCCTCTACAAATGTATATCTAATGGAGAAAAGTTAGTTTTCTATTCCCCAAAAGTGGGCAGCTTTATCCATATATTTATGATAAACTACTGATGTAGAAACTCAAGGCATTTATAACATTAGATGTAAAGAAGCAAGGCTGTGTATTAGTGAATGGTTTTGTATCAACAATACAGTATATTATAATCTAAAGATTATTGCAGTATTGTAAGCGACAAGTTGAAGGAATACAGTGCATATACAGGGTGTTTCTCTGCTGATCATACAAACTTTCAGGGAACATAGAGAAGAGCAAGTGTATCCTTTGGAGATCAGAAACTCTGGACAAGTTATTGTTAAAATTCATTGTTTGTTGTATGCCATGTCTGGCATCTCCCAGGACAATAACAATTGTCACTATAGTGGCAGTGAGATTGAAATTGTTGCAAAATACTCAGAAATATCAAGCATGATATAGTGCATTCATTGATTGCCTAGACTGTCAGAGAAAATATTTATGAAGAGATACAGGGTGTGTCAGAAAACAGTTTCCATAGAGAATTCAGTCAACCTCAATCCAAATTGTTGACGATGATAGGAGCAATAGGAAGTAGTGCAAGTTTGTTTGTACAATTCTGCAGAAATTCAGTTAACCTCAATTCAGATTGTTGGAATTACGATAGGAACTATTGCAAGTTAGTGTGTGCAGTTGCTCAAAACATGTTTGGTCGCTAGTCAGAAACTAAGATCACTTTGTGCTTCTGAGCTTTGCCGAAGTCTCGGGCAATTTCCCACAAGTGTTAAGGTGTTGTATTGATCTGCGATTCCAAACAACATTGACATGAATCAGTCTTCAACACAATCATTTTCTCAAGTAAAACATAAAAAATTGAAACCTGAACTGTTAATAAGTGTTGGGTTTGCACAGATTAAATGGAATAAAGTTGCGGACTGTTTTCCTTGTATGAAAGTATATCAACCCACCATCTTACAGTGTCTGCATGGTTCTACGTGTGGAATCATGGTTCATAGTGTATTGCATAGGTCGAATCTTGCACACTATCTTCAACTTTTAATTTTTATGTTTTTGTTCGTTTTTGTGACTGACAACCAAGTAAAGAGTGAATTTTTAAATAAAAGAGGGAGTTTTAACTATTTTAGTCTTATAATTCATATTATTGCTCCTATAAGACCTTATACCTCTGAATTAAAAATTATTTATATTCAAGATGTTCATTGCCAGAAAAGCTTCAAATCATATTAAAAATTATTATTTACACTTGAAACACATTTTGGTCTCTATTAAAAAGAAAGATCCACGAAAGTAATTAAAGAATGTTTTCTTAATTAGTTTGTAATTTATTATGACAGGAAGCAATTAAATCAGCAAATTATTTAATTTTTATTTATTCTACATGGTTATAAAATGGATCATATTCAGTTTTTCCTAGTAGCTAATTTACGTATTGGAGTCCTGTGATAAATATGTTCTATCTTGAATTAGACATAATTTGACAAAGATGCTTTGCTTGTCACCCTCAAAAAAAAAGTTGAAAATGGGAATGAAAGTAACTGAAATGCATATAAGAGGGGGCTGTAAGAGATGTGAGCACTTGGACAACCTTTTAATGTGCTCCCCATCCTTTCGAACACAGTTTTACAGCAAAATCACTGTGGATGTGAGAAATGACTCCATTTTTACTACTGTTTATGCATGGAAGAAATTGCCGTTACTGTACACGTGTAGTTCACATGAAGTCATTATTTGAATTCCATCCTAACACACAGGCATGCATGCATCTAGTGGTTCTTCTATTCTGAACTGCAAAAATTAGAGGTCATAAACAGGTGATTCACCATGTAATTAATAACAGTAATATAAACTAACAAATAGTAATGAAGGTAAACAAAAGCTTACTGCTGTTCATAATAAAATGTATAATACATGTATTGAAAAACTGGTATGCATAAGTCACATGTTGTCTAACATATGTTCCTTCTTATATGTGCTTCATAGAAGTATTGCAAACAGAAAAATCTAATGGCATTTTGTTCTTTGATCAGCCAATTTCGAAAAAATAAATGGTTTTTTATCCAACTTGGATGCATAATTCCACAAGAATGTACGAAGATAATAGTTTGTTACTTGTAAGATGCATAGAATAACTTATTGCTGACATAGTTTCATGGAACATCACACAATTCGAAATAATTAATCACTTAAAAGACTTAAAGGAATACTCCGAGCAGGTTTTTCATATGTAACTCAACAACATTGTGTTGTGGTTGGTCAGGGATTTGAACTGGCTTCTGGATGTAAATAAGTCTGTTGCTTGCAGGGTTGTGTAATGTTTTGGGAGATAAAGCTTGTGATTGGCCTACACTCACACAGTAAACACGGAAGGACAAGGCGGGGTATGAGTTTGTTTCCAAGACACACTATTACTGTGTTTGTTTATGTACTGAGCTAGGGAAAGTGCCACCCATACAATATGCAGTGTTGCCAGCTTGTTTTCGACAAAACTAGAATATCTCCATAGACAATGGTCAGAGACAAAAATGTAAGATACAAAATATGTTACACCTGACAGAAGAAGTTAAGAAAAGTGATACTCCAACTAGTGTTCTAAAATTATCGGCATTAGAGACAATCCATACTAGATTCCCAGAACATGAGTGGCTCCATATGTATACTGATGGATCATTGATATCAAACCAAGATGGAGCAGGTGCTGGAGTCATGTGTCACCTCTTTTCCTATTACAAATCTTTAAGTTATGGAACTACTAACTTTGATGGAGAAATTGAAGCAATTCGAATGGCCCTACAAAATCTTTTGTACAGAATTTCACATTTTCAGCAAGCAGTTACTCTCTCAGATTCCAGGGTGGCATTATAGCAATTACTTCCAGTTGTCACCAAAAAACCAAACAATTATAGAATGTTGGAAAATCCTTACCCATCTAACAGCACTTCAAAAACACCTAGTCTTCCAATGGATACCAGCTCACTGTGGACTGAGTGGTAATGAGAAAGCTGATTTTCTTGCAAAAAAGGTTACCGGCAATGTGCAGAAATCAATAGTTAATTTACCATTTTATGCAGCTAAAAGATTAGTCAACTCTGAATTCAAAAAAATTATTGAAAAATATTACTATGAAAAATCAAAGAATAAAAGATGGGAACTACCAAACATTCAAACAGTAATTCCTGAGCATCCTCGAAAAACAGCAGTTGCAACCTTCAGGTTGATTACAGGACATGATTGTCTGGCAAAACATTTAAACAGAATTGGGATATATTCTTCACCACTCTGTCCTCTATGTGATCTGCAAGAGGAAATGGATCGAGACCACCTTCAAATATGCCCAGCCACTTCTAATGCCCCATCCATCAGTGAAAAATATTGGAGAGCAAGAGGATTAATGACTTCATTGTCAGAAATCCAGCATTAGCTTACAACAACAAATATGTTCCAAACATCAAGATCTTCACTGGTTTAAATTAATTCCATCCTGCATAATGCTATTAAGAACTGGCCACAAAACAGGATCTCCTCTTCCTATCCACCTTTCAGGGAATGTCTGATGCATGAATGATATGTACAAAGTAAGATGGAGCTCCATCATGTTGGAACATCAAGTGGGATGTGTTTTCCACAACTCATGGAGTATGTCTCTCGGCTGGTGTGGTCGAATAGGGGGCAGATACCTGTCAAGACTGATGAGGATCTTCCAGCAAGACTTCTTGCTGCCTTTCATAACTTTGAACACCTATTGTGAATAGAGCACCTTGTTAAAGGTTATACATTGAAATGGAAGTATTACACCTGAATACAATAAATTTTGCTAAGAACTTTGGACTTTGTGGTTTCTGCATGAGCATTCCTGGTTTGAAATAGATACATTTGCCCATGAAAATTGTAACATCGACCCAGAAACAGCCTGTATGTGACTACTGAAGTTGCATGTTACCTACTCATTGAGATTTACACACTTTGACTGGGTTAAAATGGATTCTTATTTTCTCAGTTATTTGTTAATACATAAGTTGTTTAAGTGTATTTTAATTTCGTTTGGCAAAATTAAAATAATTAGAGCTTGTTCTGTTGAATCGAAAAATATAAAAGAAATGCTATACTAGGTGTCACAAGTATCTAATTTTATTGAAAGATATAATGGCTTAAAATATTAAACACCAAAACTTATTCAAACCAAAAAGGTGAGTTAATAACACTACACAACACTTACTTATAATTTACCGGAACATGTTTCGAAGGCTTGACTTTCCTTTATTATCAACCAGACACCAACTGTTTCTCCCTGGTGTGGATGTGATGTTTTCTCTGAGGTTTCCTCTGGTGGTGGTTCAAGGAACTTGCTGAAGATATCTTTCTTGGGGATGTCGAAATTCAATATTCTGTTTCTATTTTTCAAAATAAAGATTGCTGCCGCGTGGACAGCTCTTGTTTTCCCATTACGTGTTTTAGGAGCTTCGATTCTGGCTTTATGTTGTGGTTTGCTGTCTAAAAGCGGTTGGTAACTGCTGATTTTTCCAACTGTTTGTTTTTTACGTTTCTAAAGTGTTCCTTAGATCTTATTTCTAAATTTCTTTTGATTTTTCCTATATACACTTTATTACAGTCACTGCATTCAATTTGGTAAATACCAGATTTTTTATTGGGTGGGATGGCATCTTTGATGTTTGAGAAAAATAGAAACAGAGTATTCAATTTTGACATTCCTGAGAAAGATATCTTCAGCAAGTTCCTTGAACCACCACCAGAGGAGACCTCAGAGGAAACATCACCATCCACACCAGGGAGAAACAGTTGAGGTCCGGTTGATAATGAAGTAAAGTCAAGCCTCTGAAACATTTCCTGGTAAATTGTAAGTTTTTGGTTTACATTGATTCTTACAACACTGTTTTCAAACTTCCAAAGAAAGGAGATACCAAAACTTATGTTTGTTGTGTTTTTCATTTTTTTACCTTAAGACTGATGGATAGTGCATCAAAAAAATGTTAATTTTAATTGAGAGCGAAATCATTGATGGTCATTCTACTTTTATCAATATTAAATTCTTACTGAATTTGCTTGTCCTTGTAAACTTAAGATCCAGAATTCAGAGTTGTGATTTTTCTTAAGGTGTTACTCGTTTAAAGTGTACACTTCTTTGAGTTATTATTTGTTGAATATTTGTACTGTAAACGAATGAAGCATTACTGTAAGTCATAGATGTTCAGATTGAATGGCTGTGATGAAATATACCTTACAGTTGATTGTATTTGTAAACATGTTTTCAGTAATTAAAAAGTTGTACACTTTGAGTTGACAGAACACTGTAACTTTTCTTTTCAACATTCACTTGAAGGTATGATGAAGAACTGGAAGCCATGTAGTTGTGTGGAGAGCAAACATCTCTCCAGAGATATAACACCCACACGTGCAGTAGTACAAAATAAACCTATTAAATATATTATTTTCCTTTCTTAAAGTTCTGCTTGTGAGTCACAGGAATTTGTCTCATTTTTACTGATGCTGTGCATTCTCAGACTGACCGGACTGCTCTGTAGCAGCACCAGACTGCGTGAGCACCTGCAAGATCTCTGCCAAAGTTATGCATAGAGCACCAGCAGGTCATATGTACGGAACACTAACTACTGTACTTACCTGTATCACGTCAAATGTTGAAATTGATGACCTTCAACACGAGCCCATTCCCTACATTTCTGAATTTACTAATTATTCTGTCCCGAAACGCAGTTTGCATGTCATGCATAGAATTACCAGCAGTGTCTGCTATAGCTGAAACCAGTCACCCAATCTTTCATCTCTTGTTAGTTGCAGAAAAAGATATTTAAAACAGAATTTGCATAAACATGTGAATCAACTGTTGTGTCTAAATATGAGACTAATAATTCTACACATGGTGTGGATCTTTATGAATAATATGGTAAGTTTTGGTAGTCCAGTAGCAATCATTCTGAGTAGAAATTGACCTTGAAGATAAAACCATGTTTCATCAGTAAAGAACGTTAAAGGTGGGTCCATGCCATTATGGACGGATGCTAAAACTAATTGTAATAATTAACCCTACTTACAGGATCTTGTGGTTGTAGAGCATTAACTTTTAAGTTTCAGAAGTTTCGCTGCCACGAAAGCTGACGTCTCTGGGAATGTTAATCGCTTAGTGATTTTTATTTTTGGAGAACATTAAAGAATAAAGTGTAAGCATCAAATCTGCACATGTTACAAGAACTGAAGGACCATATCATGAGAGAAATACAGGCAATCAGTCAACATGAACTTTTGCAAATAAACCAAATTGTTTTTGGACATATAGTGAATTTGTTTGCGTTAAAGGTCATTAATTTGAACATCTGTTGTGATGCAGGTAAGTCTAATGCAAGTTAGTACAGTAGTTAGTGTTCTGTACCCATGACTTGCCGGTCGTTGCCCAGTGCTGTGCTGCTGCAGAGCATTCCGGTCGATCTGAGAACACATGGTATAAAGATATTACACAATAATGAAAATGTTGTGCCACAAAAGAATATTATCTAACTCTCGTAATATAATCATAAGTAGGGCCTGGAACTTGATGACCTTAAAAATGGCAAAAAATGCCATTTAAAACATCCCAAAAATTATCTTAAAATGACTTAAAAATTTTAAAAAACCTAATGAAAATTCTAAATTGACATTATAAAAATTAATATTAGGTCTAATGATGCTTTGTGAGTAATTGTGAGTTTTGTGAGTAAAACTACAATTTTTCTTTGTGTGGTAGCCTCTTATTACTGCAGATACTCTGTTAAGTAAGTGATTCTATAAACTTAATATTAAGTAAGGCTGCATTAGTTAGCTTTGCACCATAATTATCCTCAAGTTCTCAAAAGTGATGGATCTGCGGTTGTCAGCTAGCACTGTTATACTGGGAGAAGCTTGTTTCTATATCTACAGATGTGGGAGCATATTTGAGGAACACGTCACTGACATTTAAATCCTCTTCCAAATGTCAGCCCTGAAGTTTGCTCCAGATAAAATACTGTCTATATCACGCATTGCCTTACATCCTTTATTTTTACCTAATTCACTTTTCATTTTTTGCCTAACAATGACCCAGTTCACCTTTTACATTTTGTATGCAGTCTTCAGCTTTCCTGTCTAACTCTATTGACTTGTCCAACATACCACTTTCTTCTAAGCTGGTTATGATTTTTTGCAAAAGTGAAAAATGTTATTTAATGCATGCCAATTTACCTTGCAGTTCAGGATCGGAAAACAGGTCCTTTGCACACCTAATTGCCATAGTTTCTCCCTTATCAAAGCTATTCACCACTTCACTCACTATCTGAAAATTGTCACAATAATATATGCATGCTGTCAGCCAAGTACACCATCGTGTTAAAATGGGTTGCAGGGACAGAGCTACGTTAGGGGCCTTGTCTTTGAAATATTTAATTCGGGATGGAGTTTTCACAAAGACTTCCTTTACAACAGAAACTAGTCTATCTACTTGTGGACACTATGATCTTATCTCCTACACAACTCGATGTAAAACGTGAGCAAGACAAGTAACATGCACCATCTTACTGTAAAATGACTGGACGGATTTCCCTGCCTTTATTATGCAAGGCCATCTGTCACAAAAAGGAGCACATTCTCATGTTGTACACTATTAGGCCAGAGTAAGCACATGCTTTAATCGAAAAGTTTGCTAATCCAGTGTGACTGATCACCTCCAAAACCTCTGAGGTTAGAAGAAAAGTGTTGGGACTATTTGTTTCTAGGGTCCCTCTCATTACATTACCTATGTACTAAACCTGCACATCAGTAGTCTCATCAATCGATACAAAAATCTTTTTCCCTGTTCATACTTTTATGTATTTTGTTTAACGTGTCATTATAACCCTTTATTAAGTAGCCTTTATGCAGTGTGGATGCACCTGAAATAGTGTGGCCAGCATGGTGTTCCAAGAAATCACATAATTTAGAATTGCCTGGTTTCCAGGAATATTCACACTCACAAAACTTCACATAATTCTTTATAAAATGAAAACGACTTGCTATTTGATGTGGAAGCAGTTTCTTTTAGCAGTAGTTGAGAGACTTCTTTTGTTTACATTTTCAACAGCTCGTAAATGTTTCTATTGCCCGATATGTTGTTGCACGGTAAACCGTTTATCTGCAGTGACTTTAATTTTGCATAATTCACAAAATAAGATACTTCCATTGGATGAGAACATGTTTTCACTGAATTCTGGCATATATTGTCTTAAACGGCTTGCAGTTGATAATTTTTGTTTTGGCATCCTGGAAATACGCACTGCACTCTGACCTGAAGAAATACTTTTCTGTGACTGCCAGTGATACAAGTTTCCGCATGAATGACGCAATCGCTTGGGTGTTAACAACTGTTGGAATGCGGTAAATCCCTGATATGTCATCTATACCCCAAGGATAACCAAAACTGCTGTGAATAATTTATTACTTGTGTATTGCGTTATATAACTACTTCGTCATTAAATAACAAAAAATGTCTTAAAATGGACAATTAGATACAAAAATACTGTATAGAGAGATCTGTGAAGATGAGAAAATTACCTAAAACCACACATAAATGCTAAAAAATGACTTTAACCTGGGGAAAATGTGGGAAAAAGTGCATTTTGATGACCTATAAAAACCACACATTTTATGTCTTGCGTACAGATTATATAACTATTAATTGTCAATAAGCATCATCTCTGACAACTCAGAGCAAAAATGACATTTCATAGAAATCTGGCCCTTAATTAGAAGTACCTAACTGAAACAAATAAACTGAAGGAAATGTTGAGTTTATAGTGAAAGCACAAAGAATTGAATTATAATATAATTATTCACAGAGGTAAACAACCTTGTGGAGAAAGTTTGCTAAAGGTTACATTTGAGTTATGAGTGACAAAGATTGTACAAGTGTGAAGTTTACAATGCAAGCTTTCAACAGTCATTATGCTTGAAGACAAAACATAGTGCCTTATTTCCCACTGGTGGCCGGCTGGTCGGATGGTGGGAAGTAGCTGCAAAACACAAAGGTATGTAATTATAATTTGCATGATAAACCTAAGCGCTAGAATTTAAATATTCAGTGCGCAACAACGTGTCTTCTGCTGTAGCACTAACCGTCTGCCAGCTGGCCACCAGTGAAAAATAAGGCACTGCAGTTGATGAGCACAGTTGATATCACAATAACCATGACAGATATATAGCAAATCAGCACCAGCATGAACACAACACAAGGCGAAAAGGAGAAATGAAATACCCAGCGCATAGGCTTGCACTCTATGAAAAAAGTCCACAATATATGGGGTGTAAAATATACAATAAATTGCCACAAAGGATTAGGAAAATCCCAAATCCAAACCTCTTTAAAAAAACAGTCAAGAGTTTGTTTGCCAGCAAGGCATACTACTCTGTTACAGAATACATGGAAGATGTACTGTGACCTCAATTTTGGGTGTCTTAACAAATCATTACTGTACATTTTTTCTCTTTTACCTTTCTTTTATATTTCTATACTCGTGTTTGTAAATATTGTAGACTTATTTTAATCCTTAAAGTTGTAATTATAGTGTATTGACGAGTCACCAATTTACGAGCACCTGCTCACCCATGTAAGTGTAATGTGACAAATGAAGTATAAGGTCATACAGGTGCCAGTGTGACAACTCATGAAAGCAAAGGATTACAACATTGTGAAATTTGTAAGAAGTGCTTTACTCTAGCATCATATCTGTAACAGCATAAAACAATTTATAAGGGCAAAAGACCACATCCATATGAAACTTGCAAGAAGACCTTTACTCAGTGTTCAAACTTGAAGCAACATCTTAAAGTTCATTGTCCAACATTCGCCCTGTGACATGTTAAGCCTAAATAAGGAAAAATTGAAGCTATTAACAGTGAAGCAAAAAGATTCTTAAGTAAGAACAAATTAGAAACTAAAAACTTCACTTATCTTAGTAATGTTGTTATTCTTTTGCTGACCCTGGGTTTCAAGTTGTCTCCAACTCATTCTCAAAGCTATACAAACAAATTCGTTACCAAAGCTATAAGCTTTTATTTTTATTTTTTTTTCTGAAAAATAAATACTGATATTCAATTTTTATTTACCAATCTCTGAAAACAAAAATTTATAAATACAATCTATAGACGGTAATTCGAAGTTCATGACACGGTTCCTGTTTTTTAAAATAAAAATTTTTTCCCAAACCATTAAATCTATAGGACTACTTAATTGTTTTAATAATTTAACTTCTGGATTAATTTCATGATTAAATGACCAAAAATGATCTGCTACAGCTGATTTATCAGTTTGTTTATATTTAATATTTCTAAAATGTTCTTTATTCTGGCTCCTAAGTGACGTTTAGTTTTACCAATATAAACTTTATCACAATCTAAACAGCTAAGTTGATAAATGCCAGATTTTTTTATAATTTGGTATTTTATCTTTTTAAGAAAAATTAAGTAAATTTTGTATATTAAATTTATTTTGAGGGACCAAATTTATTCCATATTCTTTAAAAATCTTTGTAAATTTTTTATTGGCCCATGGATGGTAAGTAAACTTTTTAAAAATACAATTATCTTTTATTTTTTAAAGGGTTGAAACTTCTTTAACAGCTTTTTGATACTTAAATTTTTTTCTCAAATCCTTGTCTTTACCCTTGTTCAGGATAAATACTTCAGCTTCCTTCCAGCAGTAGTGCACTTTTCCTAAGTAAAGGCAGGTATTCATTTAAATCAGTAAGTGTCTGTGCTAATCTATCTTCTAAGTTCTGATATTATTCCGTCTGGTCCTGGAGACTTAGTTTTCTTTCCTTCCCTGATAGCAACTCACACTTCTGTTATCATACGGATAAAACACTCTTTCTCCTGCATACTCTTTTTCATAAAGATGTCTTTTATTCTTATGTTGTAACTCATCTTCTTTCCTATGTATTGGTATTATTTTCTCTGAAAGAGAGTGTCAAGATATATTCTGGTACTCATGTTTTCCATTATGATCTTACATGGAATTCCCCATATGTTGTCTTGTCAATTTTTCTTCCACAAAGCTTTCTTTCTTGATTAATTTTCCAGCTACAATCTATAATTTTCTCTCATCTCTCTATAAATTCTTAAGTTCCTGTTCCTTTCAGAGTAGGTATACCACCAAGTTTTGATAGATTTTTCTCACTTTTCTCATGTTCCTAAATAATTTATATAATTTATCATTACATAATTCATTTACTCTATTACCAATTCCATGTTTAGGTATAGTTGTCCTAATTACCTCTTGTGTTTTATCGGTAATTATCTTAGCCTTATCAGTAACATCTCCAGAGGGACATCGAAGTCTGAGATCAATTTGATAAGGGATTTTTCCTCTTTAACAGGGAATTCAATGATAGCATGCTGTTAAAATGGAACATTCATTTTTATGCAAAGTAAATAATGCATTTATTGTAATTGATAGACTTTCAGATGGTAGTTTGATTTTCATAATAGCTAGTCTTATACATTAGTGCCTGTTTGAAATTTATCACTGAGACCTTTGTTGTCCCTTCCCAACACATGTAATTACTGATAGTGTATGTTGTAACATTGCAGGTGGAATACAGGATCACTGTGCAGAAATAATGATAGTGCGTCCTGTTTCATCAGTAGTGCAGATTCCAATATTGATGGAGCACGCCCAGTCATGCAACCAGAGATGGTTAAGGAAGATTACAGCTTGATTCAGAGTTACAAACCAATAAGTCATAAGGACAAAAACAAATGTGATATTTGTAACAAGACCTTTACTCATGAAACAGTGTTACAAGAGCATAAATTATATCATGAGGTTAAGAGACCTCACACATGCAACATTTGTAACAAAAGTTTTATTTTTCGATCACATCTGAAAAAGCACAAATTAATGCATAAGGGTAAAGCACCATATACATGTGACATTTGTGATAAAACCTTTAAACAAGCATATTCATTAACTAGGCATAAATTAACTCATGAGGGCCAAAGCCCATTCAAATGTGAAATCTGTAATAACCCCTTCACGTGTGCATCACACTTGAAAGAGCATAAGTTAATCCACGAGGGCAAAAGATCACATACATGTGAAATTTGTAACAAGAGCTTTATTAAAGCATCGCACATGAAAAGGCATAAATTAACCCATGAGGACAAAACACTACACACCTGTGAAGTCTGTAAGATGAGCTTCAATTCAGTTTCAAGTCTGAAAAAGCATGAAGTGATCCATGGGGGCAAAAGACCATATACATGTGAAATTTGTAACAAGAGCTTTATTAGAGCACCAAATCTGAGAGAGCATAAATTTATCCATGATGTTGAAAGACCATATGTATGTGGAGTATGTAACAAGAGCTTCAGTTTACCTTCAAGACTGAAACAACATAAATTAAGTCACGAGGGCAAAAGACCATACACATGTGAGATTTGTAACAAGGGGTTCCTTAGTTTATCAAACCTGAAAGAACATAAATCAACCCATGATGTTGAAAGACCATATGTATGTGACATCTGTGACAAGAGCTTTAGTTTACGTACAAGACTGAAACAACATAAATCAATCCATAAGGGGAAAAGACCATACACATGTGAAGTTTGTAAGAAGACTTTTGGTTTACCTGCTAAACTGGAACAACATAAATTAAGTCATGAGAGTAAAAGACCATTCATGTGTGAAATTTGTAACAAAGGCTTCATTACATTATCAAACCTTAAACAGCATAAGTTAATCCATGAGGACAAAAGACCACACACATGTGAAATCTGTCAGAAGGGTTTTATTATAGCATCAAAATTGAAGCAGCATAAAGTAATCCATCAGAGCAAACGACCCAATACATGAAATGTTTGTAAGGTCTCCAGTTTCCAGTGATAGCCATAATGGCATAAATTAATCCATAGTGTCAAAAGACTACATTTATGTGATATGTGTAAGAACATTTTTAATCTAACTACAAACTTGAAACAGAATAAAATGTAAATTTATAGAACAATGCTTGCTGTGGAATGAAGTTGAAAATGCATAATTTTATTCAGAATACCAAAAAACTACATGGATGTTTGTGATGATTAGTCTTATTTAGTCATGTTGCAACATTACAGAGTAACACCACACTCTTGTGAATATGTTACATCACAATGTTGAGAGACAACTGCACATGTGAAAATTGATGGAATGTGCTAACTCTCAGGTTCTAGACAAATGGTGAAGTATTATATAGAGTGGTCATTTTGTGGCCTGGCCATGATTCACATGCACTGCAGTGACCTTGGTGGTGTTCTGCTAGGTCAGTAGCGGTGAATGACCCACTCAAGGTGATGCTTTATTGGCTTTAATGTAAACTGTCAGTTACTACCTTCAGTTTGTGCTCTACAGACTAGAGTTTGCTCATTGTTCTTCAGAAAAGTTAAAGCTTATTCAATCACCTGTGTTATGTGTGAGTTATATTTACAGTATTTTTTACTGCTGCTGTCGGTCTGGGTGGCTCAGTTGGTTAGATGCTGGCCTACTGATCCCAAGGTCTTGGGTTCAAATCTGGCCCAGATCGTTGCTTTTAAGTGTGCTTAAATGTCAGTATATTTATTGGTATATAAAAGAACTCCTGCGGGACAAAATTCCGGCACACCGGTGATGCTGATGGGATCCTGACAATTGACAGCGTCGTTAAACAA
The DNA here is from genome assembly GCA_030765045.1 of Tenodera sinensis. Taxonomy (NCBI): domain Eukaryota; kingdom Metazoa; phylum Arthropoda; class Insecta; order Mantodea; family Mantidae; genus Tenodera; species Tenodera sinensis. The sequence goes on along the minus strand of CM060972.1, from coordinate 110,470,280 downwards.
CAAAACTATTTAATTTTATTGTTGCTGATCTGAAATGCCTATTGAAAAATTGGTGCCAAAACAAAGAATTAGTATGTAAAATACAAATAAATGTAAAAACTGATTTATGTAGACAATTTCAGGAGACATTTTGAAGTAGAGATACAGTCAGATGTGTGGTTAATAAGTTTAGGGCAATAGCATTGCTGAATTCTAAACTTATGAAGCAATTCTAATGCAGGAAGAAGGTGATGAATTGTTGTATCAAACCCTACAAAGTAACTGTTGCTCATGAATTACAATGTTGTGTTGATGAGGAAGGTCAGGAATTCCACTAAGTAGATGGACACCACTTATAACAAGGTCATACTCAACTGTTACTGTTACTCATGAGTAGGTAACATGGTAGTTGTAGAAATAGCACACGGAAGTAGTGCAAGTCTCTGTAATTCTTCATTAAATTCAGTTAACCTCAGTCCAAGTTCTTATAATAGAAACAAGGGGAACAATTCAGGTTTGTTTGTACAATTCTGTAGAAAATTCAGTTAACCTAAACTCAAATTGTTGTTCATCATGATAGGAGCAATATGAACTATTGCAAAATTGTACACAGAGCACAAATTAATAAACATCGATGCTCAAATTTCTGATGGTCTGTAGAGGCATGCGGTAATAAGGTACACTTGTGTCTCCCCATAGAAACATGTAAATATCTTTAGTTCTTTGGCTTTCCTAAGGAAACCCAAGGTTTGGCGTGGTCGACCTCTCGCTTTCTTCGGAAAGATACAAATTTAAACACAGCACTCACAAGTAAAAAAATCTGGTATGTTGCACTCATATGACTTTCTCTACTCCAGTGGGCCCTAATGACATAGTTGTCGACGGGCCCTTAAACCCAACTCACTCACTCACACTCTACTCCAGTACTAACCATCCTTACAAACTCTTATTCCTATATCTTCTTCATGTTACTTGAGATAAACATTTACAGAAATTATCTTATTGATTATTTCCTTGTAGGTACATGGGGAATGTGGTAACAGTAGGCTTTGAGCGATAGTCAAATCTTTTAAAGCTTTGAGATTCTGTTCTCTTTGCACGATTAACATATAAAAAAATGAATAAGGATGAATTGAAGAAGTATAAATTCTCCAAAACTCACACAAATAACAAGGAATATCTCCAAAATGGTTTTCTACAAAAAAATTTATTTAGGCATAAATTGTGTATTTTAGCAAGATCTAAATTTTTTCTATAGTAAGATTTGGTCTATCTCTTATGGTTTACCAGTTATGCAAAAGTCATTCAGAGTAAATATGACTGCAGGAGCTATAGCCAGAAAATTTAAGATATGCATTTCATTTGTCATAAAAATACCTCAAACATATGGCATTGTAATCAAAATCGTTAGAGCCATTTTCAAGAAAATCAAAATTTTCCATATAAAGTGCAGTTTAGGGTGAAGAAATTTTCTTCAAAATGTTTGTGTCGCATCCTTGAAAGACATTGAACTTAAATACCAACTTTGGTTTTTAGCCAACTTTTCGTTTTTGAGTTATGCTGTCCACACACACACACACACACACGTACAGACCTTTTTATATGCGAATATAGTAGGCTTTGAGCACTAGTCAAATCTTTTGAAGCTTTCAAAATGTGTTTTCTGTGCACGGTTAACATATAAAAGATGAATAGGAATGTTCCATTTGACAGAAGTATAAGCTCTCCAAAACTTACACAAATAACAGGGATATCTCCAAAATGGTTTGCTCTTAAAAAAAAATTTTAATGTAAATTGTGTGTTTTATCAAGATCTACATTTTTTTATAGTAAGATTTGGTCTATCTCTAACAGTTTGCCAGCTATGCAAAAGTCATCCAGAGTAAATAGGACTTCATGGGCTATAGTCAGAAAATTCAACATATACATTTCATTTTCATAGAAATATCTCAAACATGTGGCATTTTAATCAAAATCATTAGAGCCATTTTCAATAAAATCAAAATTTCCGAAAAATTTTCCATGTATAAGGTAGTGTAGGGTGAAGCAATTTTCTCCAAAATCTTTGTGTCGCATCCTTGAAAGAGATTACACTTAAATACCCACTTTGGTTGGTCTTTAACCAACTTTTCGTTTTACAGTTATGTTGTCCACAGACACACACACACACACACACACACACACACACACACACACACACACACACACACACACATAGGCGTGCACCTTTTTCTAAAAATGACTTTTTTAATTCAGGGGGCCTCAAAACATATTTCCGGTGAAATCTCGATATCAAATTTTTGGATGGAGTACAATACTTCCTCTGCCCTACCAAACGTAGTAGAGAAAATAAAAATGCCTTTCTTTTTTATTCAGGGGGCCTCAAAACATATTTGTGATGAAATCTTGATATCAAATTTTTGGGTGGAATACAATACTTCCTCTACTTACTGGTAAAGAAAGTAAAAATAGAAATGAACCGGGAGTGGACAGTCAAGACGAGCTCATTTGAACACGTAGAAGGGATTATCAGGCACAGCCATGGGCGTCGCGAAGGGGGAGGGGGGCGGCCCCCTTGAAAATTAGCAAATGTAATGTGCAATCAATTACTATTAGATTATTGCTTTATTGTTGATACAAAGAACAGTTTTTATTTAGCATAAATGAATAGGCTTATCCGCAACAGATACTGTAACTCATCTTTTCTAGCGTGCAGCCCCCCCCCCCCCCCCTGAAAAAGTCTGCCGACGCTCATGGGTACAGCGTCGGCCATTGCACTAATTATGAACTTTCCTTTTTTTGCTTATGACCCGTGTTGTATATACTCGATAGCACTACACTCTGGCAACTTCTATCATGTCTATTATGACATCTTAGCGAAAGATGTCTCTCGAAATTGGTTTATGGCTGTAAAGTTACATTAAACTAAACCCCTAGTGCAACAACCTATGAAGGGCCAAGGCTTGCCGCCCAACCACTGCACCACCCACCTCTGCCCACTACAGGCGTCATTGGTGGGGTGCAGTACCGGAGGGTGGGATGTGGTGAGCGCCCCCCGAGCCCTCCCGGCCAGTTATATGGCCTTCTCGATCTGGGGCCGCTACTTCTCCATCAAGAAGTTCCTCAATTGGTCCCCCTGGGGACCTAACGAGGCTGAGTGCACCCCGTGCCAGACCTTCATAATATTAAGGTAAGCAACGCATAAAACAACATTTATTTTCTTAGGTGAGATGATAAAATGAGGTTACCATGATTTTGCTATTTTTATTGCAAAAGTGGCTGTATTGCACACCAAGCAGGTTGCCGGAAAATCAGGAAAGTGATAATATGCGGTTGTTTTTGTGACTATTTTCCACTGCAATGGAAAAAGAATATCAACGTTTGATGAATTGTGTATTTCGTATAACACACAACGTTTCAAATTGTTTCACACTAGAATACACTCTAGTATTTATGTTAGGGGAATCCCTTTTTAACATTACTTCAAAGGTTTTTGTACACAGTTTCTGCCGTTTTAAAGAAAATCGCACTATTTGACTCTAGTCTAGTGGATAATTATTATACAGGAATTAAATTTAGGAGCTATACTTGTCAACACAAGCTCTAGCATATGCATGCGATTTCATAATAAAGAAACTAAGATAAAAGTAAAATAGTGAGGTAGGTAATAGGATATTAACAGCTACTACATCACCAAATTAGTGAATAGTAGTAGTAATAATAATAATAGTAATATTGAATAAAGTCATGTATCAACCCTGAAAACACAAGATGACACAACTCATAAGTATCTACATCTGCCCCTGATGTAACTGAAATCCTAATATAATAAAACTTAAAAAATCTGATGTGCTGCACTCACATGACTTTCTCTACTCTTGCACTAACCATTCTTACAAACCCTTATTCTTATATCTTCTTCGTGTTAGTTGAGATAAACATTTGTACAAATTATCTTATTGTTTATTTCCTTGTAGGTACAAGGGGAATATGGGAATACAGTAGGCTTTGAGCGATAGCCAAATCTTTTAAAGCTTTGAAATTCCGTAGTCTTTTCACGGTTAACATAAAAAAATGAATGACGATGTTCCATTTGACAGAAGTATAACTTCTCCAAAGCTCACATATATCTCCGAATATGTATATCAAGCAATATCTCCGAAATGATTCACTCTACAAAAAAATGTATTCAGACATAAATTTTATTGTGTATTTTAGCAAGATCTACATTTTTTGTACAGTAAGATTTGGTCTATCTCTAACGGTTTACCAGTTATGCAAAAGTCGTCCAGACTGAATACGATTACAGGGGCTACAGCCAGAAAATTGAAGATATACATTTCATTTGTCATCAAAATATCTCAAACATGACATTTTAATTAAAATCGTTAGAGCCATTTTCAAGAAAATCAAAATTTTCCATGTAAAGGGTAGTTTTGGGTGGGGCTATTTTCTTCAAAATCTTCGTGTCACATCCTTGAAAGACATTAAACTTAAATACCAACTTTGGTTTTTAACCGACTTCGTTTTTGAGTTATGCTGTCCACAGACAGACAGACACACGGACCTTTTTCTAAAAATGCTTTTTTTGGATTCAGGGGGCCTCAAAACATGTATTTCCGGTGAAATCTCGACATCGAATTTTTGGGTGGAATACAATACTTCCCCTACTTACCAGTAGAGAAAGTAAAAATGAACAGCGATGATCCATTTCACGAATAGTTTTCCGAAACTCACACACACAACAAGGAATATCTCCGAAATGGTTCACCCTACAAGAAAATGTATTGAGACATAAATTGTGTATTTTAGCAAGATCTACATTTTTTGTACAGTATAATTTGGTCTATTTCTAACGTTTTAGCAGTTATGCAAAAGTCGTCCAGAGTAAATACGATTACAGGGGCTATAGCCAGAAAATTCATGACATACATTTCATTTGTCATCAAAATATCTCAAACATATGACATTTTAATCAAAATCGTTAGAGCCATTTTCAAGAAAATCAAAATTGTCTATGTAAAGGGTAGTTTAGCGTGGGGCTATTTTCTTCAAAATCTTCGTGTCGCATCCTTGAAAGACATTAAACTTAAATACCAACTTTGGTTTTTAACCGACCTTTCGTTTTTGAGTTATGCTGTCCACAGTCTGATACACAGACATACATACGGACCTTTTTCTAAAAATGCTTTTTTTTGGATTCAGGGGGCCTCAAAACATATTTCCGGTGAAATCTGGACATCGAATTTTTGGGTGGAATGCAGTACTTCCCCTACTTACCAGTAGAGAAAGTAAAAATGCTTTTTTTGGATTCAGGGGACCTCAAAACATATATTTCCGGTGAAGTCTCGACATCGAATTTTTGGGTGGAATACAATACTTCCCCTACTTACCAGTAGAGAAAGTAAAAATAGTATTGGTATCGATGGTATCCCCTCATGTCATTATTAAAGTTATGCAGTCAAGAAATCGTAAATGTCGTAACTATGATAAACTCCTGTCTGGTACAATGAATCTTCCAAGACAAATTAAAAATTGCTAAAGTAATACCAATCAATAAAAATCTGATGTGTTGCACTCACATGACTTTCTCTACTCTTGAACTAACCATTCTTACAAACTCTCATTCCTATATCTTCTTTCTTGTTAGTTGAGATAAACATTTGTACAAATTATCTTATCTTATTGCTTATTTCCTTGTAAGCGCAAGGGGAATGTTAGAATACAGTAGGCTTTAAGCGATAGTCAAATGTTTGAGATTCTGTTGTCTTTGCACACTTAACATATAAAAAAATGAACAGCGATGACCCATTTCACGAAAGTTCTAAGTTTTCCGAAACTCACACACATGACAAGGAATATCTCCGAAATGGTTCACCCTACAAGAAAATGTATTGAGACAGAAATTGTGTACTTTAGCAAGATCTACATTTTTTGTACAGTATAATTTGGTCTATTTCTAACGTTTTAGCAGTTATGCAAAAGTCGTCCAGAGTAAATACGATTACAGGGGCTATAGCCAGAAAATTCATGATATACATTTCATTTGTCATCAAAATATCTCAAACATATGACATTTTAATCAAAATCGTTAGAGCCATTTTCAAGAAAATCAAAATTGTCTATGTAAAGGGTAGTTTAGCGTGGGGCTATTTTCTTCAAAATCTTCGTGTCGCATCCTTGAAAGACATTAAACTTAAATACCAACTTTGGTTTCTAACCGACTTTTCGTTTTTGAGTTATGCAGTCCACAGACTGACAGACTGACACACACACGGACATTCTTCTAAAAATGCTTTTTTTTTTTTTTTTTGGATTCAGGGGGTCTCAAAACATGTATTTCCGGCGAAATCTCGACATCGAATTTTTGGGTGGAATACAATACTTCCTCTACTTACCAGTAGAGAAAGTAAAAAGACGACACAAAGTGACGAAGTGAATAATTGTCATCCAGTATCAATCTTACCAACCCTCTCAAAATTTTTTGAACGACTAACCTATAAAAGGCATACATTTTCTAAACAATTTGAACTTAATACCTAAGCACCAAAATAATTTTGTCTGAAATAGGTGAAGAATCGGTGCAGCCATTAAAAATATCGAAGAAATAGAAAGTATTGAGGCAGATAAATATGCAATAGCTAAGGCTTTCGATTGTGTAGAAAAAATATATTGAGGAAGCTATCTGTTCTGGGCATGAGAGGTACAGGATATAAATTAATAGAATCCTATGTTAATAATAAACAATACGCAGTTCCAAACTCAACAAATGGTGACACCTTATCCACTCCCACAACAATATTGATGGAATAGATATAATTTGCACATTAGGTGCATTTTTTTAATCTAAAGAAGGCTGCACAGTAGTGCTTCATAATATAACACTGAGTATGGCAATGTAGGTCGTTATAGAGAACCAAAGAACCAGAAAACGAAGAAAAAGTAATCATAAGCAGTGCTAGATTCGGCAGCGCCATCTAATTTCACCCTTCGTTTGAGCAGAAGCACGGTTTACTCGCTGTACCACACAGAGGCGCCAGAGCCGGAAAAATCGGGTAATTCATTGGTTTTACTCGTATCGTCCCCAGTTCTGCCCGCCTCTGTAGCGTGATGGTTAGTGTGTCTGCCTTTAGAGATCGCGAGTTCGAATCTCGCTTAGGGTAAGTTGTCCGGACAGGGTTTTTTTTCTGAGGTCTTTCCTTATCCTTAGAAGACGAATGTCGGCTAACTTAAGCTCTATGGACCTCGGACTCACTTGAGCGTCATTTCACCCGTTTCAGTCATTCACCGTCCGATGACATGAAGTTGGAGGACGTTAGTTTGAAGCTGGCGGCCGGACGGAACTCTGAGATTTAGGCGGAGAAGAATCCTCTCCGTTGATTCCGCCAAATACCTTGGAATCCTGATCAACCGCGGTCTAACCTTCACTCCACATCTCAGGACAAAGGTCGGCCTAGGCCACGCCGCCTTCGGGCACTGTATCCTATTTTCCGTTCAATCATGCCCACTTACCTAAAACTGCGCTTATACCGCGCGATCATCCCATTCCTTATACGGTACGGGTACGAGGTATGGGGATCGGTGGCTCAAACCACCACCTGCAGAACAAGGCGCTCAGGATGATCTACGATACCGACCGTAGTTCCCATCTCGAAACCTTCACACTCAGTCCGGCATTCCATATACAGGATGTAAAAAAACAACAGCAACAACCACCGACAACGCTTAACATGTTGTGCAGGGTGGCAAACTAATCAGTTTTGAAATAGGGACCCCTGTCCGCAAATGCCCGGTTTGGATGCTGTAGCGCATTGAAATGTCAAATGGGTGTACGTTCATATTTCATCAATAAACCCAACATCGACCTGCCTACATTACAAACGGGCTTCGAACTGCGCACATCTTACGTCATAGCAGAGCCTATGTCGGCGGTGGTGGGCCTCATGTATATGACGCAATACGTGCGGTTGTTTTTGAAGATTTTCAAACGCTCGGCCTTGAGCCATAAGGTCCTACGCTGACGTTACAGGAGTGCCATACACCATACTCTTCACATAACTCCAGAGAAAATAGTCGAGAGGTGTCAGATCTGGCGACTCTACTGGCCATAGAACTAGTCCTCCTCCACCAATCCTTCAATTTGAATGGGCAACGTTGATTCTGCACATCTACATCAAAGTGTGCTGGAGCTCAAGTCAGCCATTTCAGCAGCTATGTACTGGTACACGTCGCACTGCTGTTAAAACGTTACTTTATTGGAAACTGCACAAGTAACGCAGTAAGGTGCGCACCAAGAACTCTATAGAGCAATTTAGCGCATGCGCAGGAATGTTATCATGCTCAGGTCGTTCATTTGGTACACAGGCGACTAAAGGGCTGTATGTCTTCCATATTAAGATACCAAAACCAATGTTAACAAATTGTCACAATAGTTCGTTTTCAAACTCCGACGCTCCAGCGTCCGAACCGTGCATTTCCGGACAGAGGTTCCTATTTGCCATCCCGCACAACATATTAAGCGTTGTCGGTGTCTTTTTTTGGACACCCAGTATAGTGGACGTTGTGTGGAACAGAGCTCGCACAATGTATGCCAGGATTGCCAGCTTTTCAAGCTAAAAATGCGGGAGATTTCAAAAATGTTTCCTTAATACATGGACATATTATGGATATGTCGATTTTGCTGTGTATTGACTTTAGAAGATGTATGCTTATTGCACAAAACTGGTTTTACATATTTATTCGTAACATTTAAGCCAATGAGTACATTTACAAGATGGTGATTTCGTAATCTCGCTTTTTTCACTCTTTTAAAAAGTCATAAAGAGCAATGTGCGTAATGTTTATTACCCTTCACAGGTCTGCCCCAAAATAAAATCTTCCCAAACAGAAAGATAAACACATGTACGAGAGGTTCCTTCTTGGGTGGAATTTTGTTCAGTTCATTGCAGCCATCGCCTTCCATGAGTTTACTTGCTTTATAGTACCACAAAGAAACAAAACACATCGTCCTCTCTTCTATTCAAAGACGCAAGTGAACGAGACGCACGCATCACATGACCATAGCTGCGCTCAAGATTGACTACACACTACCAGCCAATAAGAAAAGAATGTTCGCTGCTACCAACAGCTAATTAAAATACTGCTAGCAACATTGGCAAAAAGGTATTACCACTTTGGTAGTTCGGATCTTCGTACACTGGCACTGCTTCCTTAGATGGTCTCGCATGCGGCCGGTCAAGCAAGCAGCCAGGACAATGGTGGCCGCTTGGATGCACAGACATCCAAGGGGCGCACACATCCCGCTGCCAGTGATAACAAGAGAACCCAAACCAGCATCATCACACTACGAGAGTAAATAAAGTCTCTGCTCCAATTTTTTTCGGCTAAATGAGAATGTAAAACAAAAACCAACATATTCGAAGTAATGGACTTTTAAGGGCCCAATCTTCACAAGGTTTCCAGCTGCTGCCAGCGGCAGCGCTTCTGTCAGTGCATTTAAAATGACAGATGTGCTTTGCACGTGCACGGCTTAAGAGCAATCAAGTGTGATCCGTTTTCTATGGAGTAAGGGAAGAACGTCCAGCGAGATCCACGGGGAATTGCAGCCAACATATGTGGAAAGGTGTCTTGCTTTGAGAAGTGTGAGAGGGTGGTGTTCTGAATTCGAAAATGGCCGTGAAAACCTGCATGACAATGAGCATGCGAGGAGACTGCGTGTATCGGTGACTGATGACAATATTGCCCGCGTGGATGCGATGGTGAAAGCAGAGCGGCGTGTGCGTATCAAAGACATTGCTCAGGAGCTCGACGTTTCTTTTGGGAGTGCTTTCGACATCATTCACGGGCGCTTAGGGCACAGGAAGGTTTTATGTCGATGGGTTCCAAAGTAGTTGGATGACGTGATGAAAGGCAAGTGAATGATTGCTTCTTTGAAGTGTATTGTATTGTAAATGTGCATCCAAAGGCGTGGACTATTCCACTATAACTAACGGGAAAAAAAGGGAACCAGACTTTGAATGAGCTTATAAAACCACCACATAGACATTGAATGCTCTTCCGGATGCACCTTTTACTTACTATTGGCGCGGTAAACAGCTCGGCTGAGAGAGAAGCCATCACATGTTCGTTGCGGCCAGGCATAGCTCTTTTTAATAGATCTGTAGTGACTACGATTTTTCATGTTGGAATTAATAAATCTGCCAACTCTGCAGAAAGAAAATTTGCATTTGTGTTTTGGTACATTTTTAGGTAAATTTTACCAGAAAATGGGCAATTTTGTGCGAAGCGCATTAGGGTGTTGGTGAAATAATTAATACTCTATGGCTGGAATTGTGTTGATAAATTAAAGAATTTGGATATGTGTAAAAGAAAGTGACAGGAATATTCATTGTTGCTGCATATATTACATGGATTATATAGTTGCCCTGTGTAGGCATTTGCTATCAGATAAATATCTTAGGACAAAATCTAGTTCTTTGTCGGCAGGGTAAGAAATTATTTAATTGGCTTTCTTCTCGAACAGTGTAAACACAAGGTCAAAAAATAATAAAGGGAAACCCTTGGGCATGTACTAGGATATTGCCCAAAGGGAGAATTACTTCGCAACACTCGTCACCACCGTATGCGTTCGTCCATTTCTACAGCCCTTCGTAGAGCCAATGAAGAGGTCCATTGCCTGTCTGAGGATGGTAGCCATCAAGAGGGATGCAGGAAAGGGTCTCATTCTTGATGCAACTGTAAGAATGGAGCAACATCTACAGCAGGCGACACAGGTGAACGAGGATAAGGTAGCCATCTACCAACCATGCATTTCTCACTTTAGTGAGAGATATAACGTACCTGAAAATGCATGGGAGGTAAAAGGACTACTCTTTGGTGCCCGCGGAACATGTTTTAAATTCACAAGTACCTGCCTCAAAGCACTGGGGGTGTAATGGTCCGAATTTGTAAATATATGTTTATATGTCCTAAAAGACTCAGCTCTTCTTTAGATTAGGTTACTTGCCACTTGCCGGCCAGGTTCTAAGTCCGAAGTTACTGCTCATGCGCCGACCGTGGTTTCAGAATCGCCACTAGGTTTCGCTGCATGAGCTACCTGTCACTAGCAGACGATTTTCACATCTGCCAACATTGCTTTTTACACTACACTACTTTTGGTTGCCAACACATTAAACACAAATGCACTCGCGTCGTTGCCGCTAGACATACCGCTAGCGTGACTCCGTGTACATTATTACTTTGCTCACACTTATTCTGCATTTATAAACCAATCCGTTTATTTATTTATCCTTAAAAAGCAGTAATATTTGATGCCTTAGTTTATTAAGTAAATGCATTCAGCTCTTCTTTAGAATAGGTGACTTAGCACTTGCTGGCCAGATATTGCGTACATTATTTTGTCACACAGATATATCGCTAGTGCGACTCCATACTATTGTTGTGGAAATTATTGTGTACATTATCGTTATTGCCTTGTTACTGGGTCCACGAAACGCTGGCTCGTTCTTTTTTTATTTATTTTTTTATTTTATATTATTATATTGTTATTTATTACATTTATATTATATATATTATTTATATATAATATTATATTTATATTATAATATCCTCCTCATGGGGTGTAGCACGGCATCACATTCCCTGCATAGTATTCGAGTTCTCAGCAGGCCCTCGTCGTAAAGAAATTGCATGCATTGCTCCTCATTATAGCACAGAGGCACTAAATCCACTAGGCTAATGAAGCAATCCATTGCACTCTCACAACTTTCTTCTAAGAAGGTCACCAGCATACTGCCGGGTCCCGCTAAAACATTCAAACTTACTATTGGCAACAAACTCCTGGGGAAATAGTGCTGTTGGCAGCACTGAATTAACACAGCAACTTCGGCAACTTTCGTGACCATTCGTACACACTGCCAAGTTGCACTTAGCCGAAATTCTGACCAAGTGCTCGCGTCACCTAAACTAAAGAATATCCAAAGACTCTTTATATATTTTAAATAATCACTTATATTCCATGTGTTAACCGTTATCTTCTTGTTATAATCCTTTAATGTTTCCTTAGATATTTTGCATCTTAATTTTAATAATTTTTTTTCTTAAAATTTGAATTTGTCATATATCTTTGTATTCTGGATCTTTATGGTCACCTGAAATGTCAGGCAGATGTCACAATTTTTGTTTGTGTAATATATATATATATATATATATATATATATATATATATATATATATATATATATATATATATATATAAGAGATAAAGTGGATAATCATATAAGTTATGCAGAGTAAGGGCCACTCGAAATAAAACGAATGAAACATCGATTGATCTATTATTCCTGACAGGTTGATTACAAGTTTTATTTGTCGGTAAAATTGATTATTTTATTGCGGGCGAATTCCCCAAGTGTGTTGGAACGGGTTTACTTGCATATGCTACACGTAGTTACCAATTATGTATCTATTAGTATTATATGGGCAAAATGATTTTGTTATCCATTTGGGCCGAAATTATTGAAAATACAGATGATCTTGATGCAGATGTGCACCTGTAATGACGGGTTCCGCGCTACGCCAGGCAGGGAAACTTTTGGAAAGAAAAACCGCTATAATTGTGCGAGTGAATAATTTCGCTCTTTAGAATATCGAAAGCTGTTTCACCATTTCCAGTTAGTATTCTAGTGCTAGTTATTCAGTTTCGGCCGTATGTTCTTGCGTGATTTACGATTACCGTATGATTTACTTGGGAGGAAACCTCAATAAGTTACGGGTAGTTGCAGAGTTTTTATTTTTTAATAATTTCAAATTAATGTTTTGCCTTCCAGAAGCCTTATCTTTCTGTTATGCACTGATGCAATTAAATTATTTGTTTACTGCTTTGCAGTTATTTGGTATATTCATTACATTTGGGTTATTATTTACTTGTGTTAATTTCATTATTAATTTGCATCTTGTTTCACTACAGTGTAAAATATTTTCAATTACCAATGCCTTCAGCGTTTCCTATTTATGCAGCATTTTCTGTGCTGTACAGTTGGTACATAACATGTGCATTAACACGGTGTGCGATTAGCGATACTACTCTGCAGCAGGATTGCTGACAAACATTGTGGCTTGTGGAAGAATGTCTCATGGCTATCTTGTTAGTCACATTTCTATGTGCACATTACCATATCATGTTGCATTAAATGCATTTATATATGTTATCTGTAATGTTAATTAGTGATTAATATGCTTATTTTTCTTAGTTATACAATAAAGGAATGATGTATATGTGCAGTGTAATGACTAGGTGTCATACTCCAGTATGGGAGCATAACTAGTGAATAAAATGAACAAGATTACCTTAAAGGACTGAACTAACTTTTAAAGACTTTGGTAATAGTGAATAATCTTGGTCCTGTATCTCTGGCCACAACTCCTTCAACAAAGTTGCTTCCCCCACTGCTACCTCCATGCCCGACATGTGACTCCTCCATACATCTTGCATATTTTATGGCATTGACCATTTCCGAAATGTTAGATATTATTGGTTTGAATTTTTTGAAAGTGGTGTGACTATTCAGTTTTTGTTGCAAAGTGATGGGGAAAGAGAGAGAGACAGACACAGGAGGGGGAGAGGGAGCGAGAGAGAGGGAGCCAGAGGGGGGAGAGAGCGAGAGGGGCAAGGGAGTGAGAGGAGGGGAGAGAGGGAATGAGAGGGGGTAGAGAAAGATCAATTTGCGTATTTGTGGGCCAATAAAAATACCTTTGAGTGCAGAGAATGACCGAAGACCGTACACCACAAATAGTGCACAAGTATAAACCTGTAGGTAGAAGAAATGTTGGCAGGCCACGAATGAGATGGTCTGATCAATTTCCTTGAAGTCGGAACGGGCCACAAGGCTTATACTGTGATGATGATTTAATTTTGCTTTGCTTATTCTTGGAAACTTTTCTTTCAAATACTGAAAACCCCTAGTCCCTCTGTTCAAAGCCTTTACAAAACTTTTCATTAAGCCTAACTTAATGTGAAGTGGCGGTAGCAAAATTTTGTCTTTGTTAACTAATGCTTCATACTTAACACTCTTTTTGCCTGGTATTAAAGCACTCCTTACAGACCACTCAGTTACTTCATATGTTTTTCTTTAGCCCAACTGTTCCACTCACATATAAAACAACAAAACTTGGTGAAACCACTCAGCATTCTCTCCTATGACCTTTAAATCTCCACAGATTTGCCATTCATACTTTGCGTACTTTATAGCTTTCAAAAGTGCCTTCAAATTCTCATGTTTCTTTCATCTGAACAGCACAAACTATAGAGATGAATGATAAGAGTTACCATTATGTAGTAAAACTGCCTTTAAACTTAACTTCGACAAATCAATGAAAAGACGCCATTCGGATGGCTTGTAATTGTCACTCAGTTGTTCCATGAGTCCATTAACAAAGAATACCTTTAAAAGGAGTCATATTTTAAGCTCCTTGTCAAAATACTGAAGTTACCTTGCCTGCAACAAAACTCTTACCAGTCTTGAATGACAACAGATGTTGAGAGGGTGAGTTGACCGATAAATTTTGCAGCGTGAGAGTGACATAGCACAGCAGATTTTTGCAAATCAGAAAAAAGGGCAATATTTTTGAAACGTTAGGTGATACCACAAAATGGCTTTCAGTTCTGAAATTCATGCCTAAAAATCTATTTGAATCGCCTATTTTTGTTCAGGTGCAAATTTCAGTGTTGTACAGTGATATTTGTGTAAATGTGAGCTACATATACAGGTAGCAGTGGATGGTGAATATAATACATGCATTACATGTTTGTGGATTTGTGAATTGTCACTACTTTCTCTAGTATGCATTTGCAGTAAGTAGATTAAGTATTATATTCTACCCAAAAATGTTATGTCAAGACTTGACCACAAATACATGTTTTGAGATCCCTGAATGTAATTTACCTGCATGTGCAGGTTTGGGTCAGAAGCAAAGTATGTTACTAGAGAGTCTGTTTTGTTTACAGGTGGTGTAATGGACAACATAATGACAGGAACAGATAATCATCAAGTGTACATCAAAGAAGAACCTGTATGCCCAAATGAGACATTTAAATCTGAAGAATGTGATGTTTTCTCACAGAATGAGAGTGTTTCTAAAACACACAATCCTGAAACACACTTTAAAGTGGAAGTGAAAGATGAACCTATTTGGCATGAAGCTTCTTCAACGGAAGTAACCTGCAAGTTGGAAACTGCTGAGACGAAGGTAAGGTTTGTAAGCAGTAGTTATTATGTTTACTTGGCTGTAGGACTTCCTTTTCTTCTCTACTTCTACAATAACCCAACCTAATGTAGTCTGAGAGGCTGTCGAGCTACCCAAATGTCTGGTTTCACGGCATAAGGGGTCTGTTATTCTCAACTCATAACATCATATTGCAAATGATATAAATGCATGTTCTAGCACAATATAGGAAACAGGAGTATAACATATCATAAAATTTATTATGCATTAATATTTCCCCTTGTGCTGTGTCTTTAACACTTCCTTCTTTCTTCTTCTTTTCCTGATTACCCTCCCCTTAAAGAAATGCAACAGCTGACTTATTCTTACAGGGACTGCACGATATAACACTTGAGGATATATCACATAAGACCGAAACAGATTGGTAGTGTTTTTTAAAAATATAGAAAAGGCAGAAAATAACCAGTGGGAAAAAGACGGAGCAGTTGAAAACTGTTTATACTTTATAAGCTAAATGTACTGCATGAACTGAAAATAAAATTTAAATTGTGCTTTTTGAGCAATTTACTTGCTTTAATCTGGTGTGAACACACATTCCAAGGTTGGTAACAGTATCATAAATGTGATTAGAAGCAGAACTGCTATTCGCGATATCATTGTTTATCGGGAATTGTTTACTGGCATAGTGGCTGGCTGCATTCCTGCCAGGGACCTCGAGCTGGTGAACAAACTGTAGGTTCCTGTGTTTCCTGACAGACGTCTGACTCTAAGACACTCTCTTGTAAGTCCTACATAAGGGGAAGTGTAGTGAAGTAAAGAAGTTTTTTTCTAAAGTTGCTTTTATTTGACCCAATTTTATTATCATTTCATGTATCTATCAATCCTGTTAATGAACAATGAAGTGATACTAATGGATTGTTTATTTCCATTATATATTATGTGCTGTTCCTAGTCACTTTACACATTCACAAATACAGGTTGTGAAGTGAGACCCTTGCGCATAGGGAAAGCTGCTTTACTTCCATCGCTCTCTCCAACGGCTGAGGCGGGAGGGGGGGAAGGTGGTTGGGTGAGCTTGCTGCGAATTAGTGAACTTTACCGTAACAGTGCGCGGCTGAAACAATTGCAGTTTACATGAAAGTAATTGTTGATACATAACCATTGTTATAGCCAAATCACTTTGTTCGTCATAATGCTAGTTTTTATACATATGAGACAGAATATATGGTTAGACCCCAAAAGGAAATCATTTATGTAAATATTTATTGCAAATGTAATTTATTTTTCATGTTGATAAGAATTAGTTGAGTAACGAAAACGTGTTGCTATTTTTCATTGTTAGTAAAAATATAATTGTTTAAAAACGTCATAAATGTTAAGTTTCATGTTTAAATTTAATATGTATAAGTAAAAGAACCCTATATATTTAATGTTAAAAGTGAAGGGAGAATAGCTAAAGATCGCTTCCCTAACAATACAGGAACTATTTAATGTAGGAAAATATAAAATGAACGCATACGCGCATGTATACAAAGAAGGGCGTCATGTAAAGTAGTGCCAAATTTGTTATTAGCGTCTGTATGTTTGAGATGTGAAGACGTGTTTTTGTAACGTGCGTGGATGTGGGTCTAAAAGACTTTATAAAAGTGGAAAGACTATCAAGATAATACAAATAGGTGCAATGAAAGTCAATTCAATTATAACAAGTGTAATAAGAGACGAAAAAAGTGTTAATAAAGTGATAAATAGTGAAGTTACATCGAGTGTTTATTCATTCCACCTAGTATCATGCCCGGAGAAAAATAATAGTCTCATAGCTCAACACGAAGCTACATTTTATTTAAAAATACAGCACCACGTATATAATGTCATTAGCAATATGCACTAAAGTTATCTTAGTGAACTTCACTCCTATGTGAATGGAAACATTAGAACCTGTGCATACACGATTGCGCAACTTCCCCCACCAGGTGAAGAGTTGTTACTGTGCACCTAGGGGAATTGCTCTTGTCTCACCTCACAACCTATACAAGTAAATTTTGTTTTGTTACAGCCGTCCACGTCAGAAACAGAAGAAGTACTTGGAATTGCAACACCAGAGGAGCTTTCTGGGTAAGTGTAGCATTTGGTTTGCACTTGAAGTGTTGTGTCACTCAGGGCCATATTTAGCATCTAGGTGAACCTGTGGTTTGTGCTCTCTGGAGGAATTACACATGAAATAATATCCTGCAAAAATTGCTTTTTACAGCAGCTTTCTATCTTAAATACCAAGGAAAGAAACATTTAAAGTTTTTTTTTTACTAAACTGTAGAAATTAATGCAGTGATAAGATAAAGATTAAAAAGAGCTGAACATCATAAAGGTAATCAACATGATTCATTGCTAGAACAAGTAACTATATTAAGAAAAGATGACACCATTGAGGTTCATGAAGTTGTTTCTAGATATGCCAAAATGTGTATTTCAATTTTAAAAATAATGTTGTAATTGCAAATAAACATGTTTGTCAGTTTCATCATGGCAGCAAGCCTTGAACTGAATAATTTCATTTTACAATTCATTGTTATGCGTTTCTCCTAAATATTGAGCTGTTGTAGTTGTCTCTTGATCAATTGTATTCCTCTTGTTGACTATGAACCAGTTTGTATATGACAGTGACGATCGCACCGTGAGGCTGATTCACAAGAACATGATTGTATCAATCACTCAGTGGAAAGTTGCTTTTGTGTATTGAAATTTCATTAGTTTTACTTTCTCTACTGGTAAGTAGAAGGACGTATTGTATTCCACCCAAAAATTTGATGTCGAGATTTCACTGGAAATATACGTTTTGAGGTACCTTGAATACAAGAAAAGCATTTTTAGAAAAAGGTGTGTGGGTGTACACGTGTGTCTGTGTGTGTGTGTCTATCTGTGTACAGCATAACTCAAAAACGAAAAGTCGGTTAAAAACCAAAGTTGGTATTTGAGTTTAATGTATTTTAAGGATGCGACACGAAGATTTTGAAGAAAATAACCCCACCCTAAACTACCCTTTACATGGAACATTTTGATTTTCTTGAAAATGGCTCTAACGATTTTCATTAAAATGCCATATGTTTAATATATTTTAATGACAAATGAAATGTATATTTTGAATTTTCTGGCTATACCTTATGGAGTCCTGTTTACTTTGGATGACTTTTGAATAACTGCTAAACTGTAAGAGATAGACAAAATTTTACTATACAAAAGATGTAGACCTTGCTAAAACACACAATTTGTGTCTGAATAAAGTTTTTTGTAGAGTGAACCATTTCGCAGATATTCCTTGTTATGTGTGTCAGTTTCAGAAAACTTAAAACTTGCATGAAATGGAACGTCATTCATTTTTTATATGTTAGTCGTGCAAAGAGAACAGAATCTCAAAGCTTTAAAACATTTGACTATTGCTCAACGCCTACTGTATTCCCATATTCCCCTTGTACCTATAAGGAAATAAGCAATAAGATAATTTGTGCAAATGTTTATCTCAACTAACACAAAGAAAATATAGGAATAAAAGTTTGTAAGAATGGTTAGTACAAGAGTAGAGAAAGTCATGTGAGTGCAACACATCAGATGTTTTAACTGGTGAATAATAATTTTCACCTGCTTCCAGTTATGCTAACACAATGCAGATTAGTCAAAGTCAAACTTTGATGGAGTAAATGTTATCTAAATGTAGATCCATTACTTTCGAAATCCTGTAATTGTATCAAGCTTTGATGGATACATTGAAACTCTTTGTTGTTAATTGTTTTTGCTATTGTTTTTAGCAGTAGCCAGTTTTGAGTGGCATGCAAACAAAGTGCAGATGATACTTTGACTAGAAGAGTCCATACTGATTCGCTATGTGAGGTTAGGACAGTTCCATGTTTCCAGTGTGGGACTGGAAAGAGCTCCAGCAGCTGTTTGACGTCATGGCTGCCTTGGATAAGCTCTACATGAGGAGTGTAATAAGTGCAATATGGAACTAATATGTCAGAATGAGACAAGTCTTCTTTCTCATCCAAGATTTGGGAATGATTCCCAATGACTGTCAATGCTCACATGTTATTGTTGTGGAGCAGTCTCTATACACAGTGCAGTTGGCTAATTCAGCGTTTCACCTTGTATTCCTCAGAGCTTGTTAGTGACCTTATTGCTCAGGTATGAGGGCCAACAACGCAGTATTAAAACAAAGACATTTCTTATTTTAGTCTATTCAAAATTAAAGTTATTGATTTATTACTGTTTTATATTAGTATTATTATAGTATTTTGTTTTGCGGCCAATAGGCTGCAAACTGGATAACCTGCGCTTAAATATGGTCCTGTTGTTACTCAACACATTAATAATTAAATGGGTGCTTGCAAAAATAGACCAACCATCAGTTTTTTAAAAGATAAGTTATGTTTTGATATTTACTGCAGAAACTGCAATTCACTATCTCTGAGTTTGGCTAACCTTAGGAGATGTGTATGGATACTAGGGACAACCCTTAGCCTAGGTTGTGGGGCAATGCAGCAATAGGACTCAGGGTGTTAATGTGTTAGTTAATAGAAGATGGCAATGTTTAATGTATTCTCAATAAATATTCAGATTTCTGCCAAAATTATCTTTACATAATAAAATTATATTATAATAAATAACTTCACTTTTCACAAATACAATGTAGTGAGTTTCCAAAACTATTTGGTTTAATATCTTTATGATTCTTGAATATGCTAAATTCAATATCTGTTGTAAATATTATTTGATGTTTTAGATATGATCGTGTGTGGCAAATAATATTGTGTAATGCTTCTTTGAATATCTCTTGGAATAGCAATCCGCTATTACTAATTGCCTATACATGATTCGTTATATTTTATCACTCAGGTACACGTCTGTCTTATACAACGTTTCAATCAATAGTGCCTATAGGGTCCCTTATTTACTTGGCTTTATGTGGTTAACAACCACCCTTCCATGGTTATTTACAATTATCAGTCATAACATATCAAGTGTAGGAGATTACAATTGATGTTGGCCATGTTTTCGTCCTTTGAATAGCTTCAGAAGGTTACGACATATAAACCAATATTCACGTTATACAGGAAATTTACAGATATTTGGTAGATACAACTTGACATGGAATATTAATGTGAATTTTCTCATTAGTTCATTTGGACATATAATTCCTGCCACAGTTGTGTAGAGTACCTGTGTTTACTAGTAGATGAGAATGGCACACAACTTCACAGATGTGGATCAGAACATTCATAGCACATGCCTTGGTTAATTACATGTTTACAACATGTACAAAACAGATAAGTTAGCCAAATTACACGCAAGTATTTGCAACCTAGGTATGAGGGGCTGAGGCCGCACCATGGCCAAATGGTTAGAATGCTTGACTCTCACCAAAGTAACCTGGGTTTGATCGTAGGCATTCACATGTGGGATGTGTAGTGGACACACCGGTGCAGAAGTGGATTTACTCTGGGTTCTCCAGTTTCCCCCATTATCATTCCACCATTTGCTCCAACATCACCTTTCCTGTCATCTTTCCCCATCATTTCATATCATCCACTTCCTCATTCTCACACCAGGTTTCAACCTGATAACCCATTCTGGTTCCTCTATATAATCAACTCTGGCTCTGGCCGGAAGGGCTCAGGTGGGGATCCAGTGGCCGGGCGGTGCCCTATGTTCCACAAAGGAATCACAGGAACTCGGTCAGTCAGGTATGAGGGGCAGTCAAATGAAACCTGAAACCTGCTACAAAGTGACAATGGAATTTGTTTTAGTCAAAAGTGCAGCAAATAAGTGTTGATACAAGGATGCCACTGAGAGACAAGATGATCAATTCCAGTCTTGTAGGAAGAGAAAGCTTACTGATAGATCCTTAACCTCTTGAGCGATGGCCATTTAAAACGTCCGCCAGCCAAGAACTGCTAGCATTTAAATTGTTAAATGCGCTTCGTATATACACAGCTGTATTTTGTGTAAATATTAAGTTATTTTAATGAAACAAAAACTGGTATAAAACTCGTTATTTGCAGTATAAATGTACGTCATCAGCAAAGTTGAGTTGTATTTACAAAACGTTGAAATGGCACAATTTTGTTTCACTGTGGTGAAAAGTCAACTTTGCTCTATCGAACGCATCTAATATAAGTTCTCAAAAAGATACTGTAAAGAAACACCCATTGTATGTGTGGCTTATGCGTCAGCATACTGTGTAATAAAGCGTTACTGCATGCGTGGTCTCTTGAGTCATCAGAATAGAGGCACATTGCAACTTTTGCTTACGCGAGTTTCGTAACTGAGTAGAGTCCGTGTCTTTCTTTGTTGAAATACATACGTATTCTTGCCTGCTTGTAGCTGAAGGGAGAAGTGGTATAAAAAGGTGTTTTTGCACCAACTGGATATAACCATATACAATTGTTTGGGGATTTGGACAGCTCTCTGAACCCACATAGGACAATGACCGACCTTGACTACCGACTATAAATAACTCGCAGCCTAATTGAACAATACCACGTTGGGGGTTGAAAATCCAAAACCCCTGCACCCCTCAGACATCAAGGAAAACATTATCCTAAAAGGATAGCACCAACAGCAAAGAAGTCCCGCCCATCTCCAAAGTGTTTCGTGTGCCGCAAGAAGGGAATTCGCAAATGTGGAGATGTACGCACCCTTGTTGTTTATCCCTGTTTTGAGGTAAATCACTGCAGAACGAACATATTAAGGTAAGCCAATAAAGTATATAGACCTTACTAAAATGTTTCATAAAGGGAAAATTATAATAAGTTGAGTTGGATGAGGGATAAATAAGGGTTAAATGCTTAAACGCACAGGACGCCCATATCGCTCATCCGTCATTTTAAATGAACGTGATTTCACGTCGATATCCCTCAAGAGGTTAATTTCACCCACTCTTGCATTTCCTCATCTGAATGAAACCAACATACCAGTGTCTTTCTTCAGGTGAACAATAGTGTAAAAGTCACAACGGGAATGATCTGGGCTGCACAGAGGATGCTGCAATGTTTCCTAGACAAATCTCTGAAGCTTATCTCTTGCCAGATTGGCAGTGTGGGGATGGGTGATATGAAAAGGATGATTCCATCCAACAGCATTTCAATGTTTTGAGCTTATGGTGGATCACAGTTTCTGTAGTGTGTCTGCATAGTGCTGTGAATTAGCTATGGCTCCACACTCTAGAAAGTGGACAAACAGAGGGCCTCTGCAGTCGAAGCAGAAGCTCAAGACTGTGGCTCCACACTCTAGGAAGTGGACAAACAGAGGGCCCCTGCAGTCGAAGCAGAAGCTCAAGACTGTGGCTCCACACTCTAGGAAGTGGACAAACAGAGTGCCCCTGCAGTCGAAGCAGAAGCTCAAGACTGTGGCTCCACACTCTAGGAAGTGAACAAGCAGAGGGCCCCTGCAGTCGAACAAGCTCAAACTGTGACTCCACACTCTAGGAAGTGGACAAACAGAGGGCCCCTGCAGTCGAACAAGCTCAGACTGTGACTCCACACTCTAGGAAGTGGACAAGCAGAGGGCCCCTGCAGTCGAACAAGCTCAGACTGTGACTCCACACTCTAGGAAGTGGACAAACAGAGGGCCCCTGCAGTCGAACAAGCTCAGACTGTGACTCCACACTCTAGGAAGTGGACAAGCAGAGGGCCCCTGCAGTCGAACAAGCTCAGACTGTGACTCCACACTCTAGGAAGTGGACAAACAGAGGGCCCCTGCAGTCGAACAAGCTCAGACTGTGACTCCACACTCTAGGAAGTGGACAAGCAGAGGGCCCCTGCAGTCGAACAAGCTCAGACTGTGACTCCACACTCTAGGAAGTGGACAAACAGAGGGCCCCTGCAGTCGAACAAGCTCAGACTGTGACTCCACACTCTAGGAAGTGAACAAGCAGAGGGCCCCTGTAGTCGAAGCAGAAGCTCAAGACTGTGGCTCCACACTCTAGGAAGTGGACAAACAGAGGGCCTCTGCAGTTGAACAAGCTCAAACTTAGACTCCACACTCTAGGAAGTGGACAAGCAGAGTGGATGTGAAAAATTCAATGCCACAGCTGGGATTTGAAGTGCAAACCCTCCACTTACCAGGCAGGTGCTCTAACCATTAAGCAACTGTGACAACCTGCTAGAATGACACTGAATTCTGCAACCAATTCCTATTTTTCTCCCGGTAAACCAGAAAGGCAGTCTCACATCAGAGACAATTACCCCAATGGTGACTCACTATTGTAAGTACTTTATGTCCCAGGATTAAATAACCTTCAGATGGTAATTATTATTTAGTTATGCCAAAAAAATTACTGTTGGTGCTTTTGGGTCTCTGGTTCAAATCCCAGCTGTGGCATTGAATTTTTCAGTTATAATTTTATATTCTCAAACATTACCCACACATGACTTGTGTGTTTAAAAATGCCTACAGTAAGTTTGTTGGCATAAATAAATAATTAATTTTAATGGCATTATTTTGTTCAGCTTAGTTCATTTCTTATAGGTTTGTAATTGAGCTAGGTAAAGTGCAGAAATTTGTTTATTATGAATCTAGCAAAAATATACTTAAGTTCGAGAGGTAGAATTGGGACTGATCAATTCAGCGCCATAGCCAGAATTTGAATCATGAACGGCTGCTCTAACCACTGAGCTACCATGGTATCTTGCCAGTATGATGTTAAATTCCCCAATCGATTCTTATATTTGTTGGTTGGCATAAAATAACATTTACCGTATGCTTAAGCTATGTTCATGATGGAGTGACTGACAAACGAATACATGGGTAGTGAAGCAAGTGGATAAACTTTCCTATTAGTGTAAATTGTGTAATATCTCATTTAAAATTAGAGATTATAAGCAGAGGAGAATATAAGTTGTGCAACTTAGGCTAGGCTTATTGCGCACACTAAACCTTTGGGAGGAAGGGATGAGGTGAGGCAGCACATAGGGCATGCAGTGCAGTGCTGGTGTTCCCCAGCTGCTTGATGGTATTAAAGCTGCTAAAGGCAATTGGCACCATAGAAAATTATAGAATACAATGTAATAATAAAATTCTCTTATGAATTATTATTTATTTATACCAACAAGCTTACTGCTGGTGTTTTCAAACACACAAGCCTTGTGTGGGCAATGTTTAAGAGGTGGAATCAGGACTGAAAAATTCAATGCCATAGCCGGGATTTGAAACACCTGCTTTAACCACTAAGCTACCATGGCCAACTTGCCAGTACGACACTACTGGTAAGTTGGCCATGGTAGCTTAGTGGTTAAAGCAGCCGCTTGATAATTGGAAGATCCGTGTTTCAAATCCCAGCTATGGCATTGAATTTTTCAGTCCTGATTCCACCTCTTAAACTTCTCTTATGAAATTTATAATCTCATGATATACAACTTAAGTGAAAACCCTCAGGAATTTTATAAAATAGCCCTGGAAAATAAGACTTCTGAAACATGCAAGGAGTTCCAACAAATACAGATTTTAAGGTATGTATGGTTTTAGCACAGTAAAAATATAGTTACATTATAATGAATCATTAATTTACTCACAGCAGAAAATTTAAAAATGGCAATGTTGTCGATGATGATGACGACGACGATGATGATGATTCTCTGCTTTTGGTGATGCTTCCATCCAACACAACTATTAACAAATGGTATACTTGAAACTTGCCCACATCGAACGTTGAATAAGTCAGAATCTTGTCTATTTTGGAAAAAAGTTTCAGCTCCAGCGGAAAATAATACTTAGCATGATTTCTTCTGAATAATGCAGAAGCTGCTCAACATGGCAACAGAAGCCATTTGCAACTACTTAAAATGGATATATACAGTGTTAGAATGTGTTTGTTTTGAGATTTGCTGTGCTTTCAAGGAAACAGCAATTGTTTTGGAAAGGTAGAATCAGATTGAAAGGTTCAGTGCCATAGACAGGATCTGAACCATAGATCTTCTGGTCTCTGTTTGGTTGCTCTAAACACTAAGCTAACAGAACTAAGTTGCCATTAAATTATCCAACCTAAACCACAAGGAGAAAGTCATAAGAGATAACATACTCCGATGACATCTAACAATATTGTAAGTACTTTAAATCCCAGGCTTTATGGTTTAACCAAGTATAAGGTCAATCAAAGGAAATGAACTGTTGTTTCATACTAGGCATGCATGGAGCTAGTGTGAAACAATTCTGTCCTCTAACATTTACATGGAAAAATGTGTATTTTTTCTCAAAAAAAAAAAAAGGGCTTAGACTGATTTCATTAAAGTACCTGTGTTAAGACATTTGTTTAGCAAAAGAAAAGTATCTATTGAATTTTCTGGAAGTAGCCTGTGAAGTACTCTTAATTCTGAACGACTTGTGCAATTTAATAAACTGTAAAAAGTAAGACAAAATAATAAGACATAATGTAAATGTCATGAAAGCATGTCATTTATATCAAACTTTTATTCTTTACCATTGGTAAAGTTGGTTTCATTTTTTACTTTCTCTACTACACTTAGTAAAGTAGGGGAAGTATTGTATTCCACCCAAAAATTTGGTTTCGAGATTTCATTGGAAATATATGTAAAGAGGCCCCCTGAATCCAAAAACAGGATTTTTAGAAAAATGTGTGTGTGTGCGTGCGTGGGTGTGTGTGTGCGTGTCTGTGTGACTGAATTGGTTAGACGCTGGCCTACTGATCCCAAGTTCGCGGGTTCAAATCTGGCCTAGACCGATGTTTTTTAAGTGTGCACTTCGGAGATATTCCTTGTTATTTGTGTAAGTTTTGGAGAACTTATACTTATGTCAAATAGAACACTGCTATTCATTTTTACTTTCTCTTCTGGTAAGTATTGTTATTCCACCCAAAAATTCGATGTCGAAATTTCACCAGAAATATATGTTTTGAGACCCCCTGAATCTAAAAAAAGCATTTTTAGAAAAAGGTCTGTGTGTGTGTGTTTGCGTTTGTCTGTGTCTGTGGACAGCGTAACTCAAAAACGAAAATAGGTTGAAAACCAAAGTTGGTATTTAAGTTTAATGTCTTTTAAGGATGCGACATGAGGATTTTGAAGAAAATAGCCCCACGCTAAACTACTGTTTACATGGAAAATTTTTCAAAAATTTTTATTTTCTTGAAAATGGCTAATGATTTTGATTAAAATGTCATATGTTTGAGATATTTTTATGACAAATGAAATGTATATCTTGAATTTTCTGGCTATAGCCCCTGTAGTCATATTTATTCTGGATGACTTCTGCATAACTGGTAAACCGTTAGAGATAACCAAATTCTTAGTGTACAAAAAATGTGGATCTCACTAAAATACACAATTTATGTCTGAATGAATTTTCTTGTAGGGTGAACCATTTTGGAGATATTCCTTGTTATGTGTGTAAGTTTCGAAAAACTTAAAACTTTCGTGAAATGGAATATCGTTCATTTTTTTATATGTTAAGCGTGCAAAGAGAACGGTATCTCAAAGCTTAAAAAGATATGACTATCGCTCAAAGCCTACTGTATTCTAATATTTCCCTTGTAGCTACAAGGAAATAAGCAATAAGATAATTTGTACAAATGTTTATCTCAACTAACATGAAGAAAATATAGGAATAAGAGTTTGTAAGAATGGTTAGTACAAGAGTAGAGAAAGTCATGTGAGTGCAACACATCAGATATTTTTTATATGTTAACCATGCAAAGAGAAGAATTTGAAAACTTTAAAAGATTTGACTGTCACTCAAAGCCTATTGTATTCCCATATTCCCCTTGCACTTACAAGGAAATGAACAATAAGATAATTTCTGCTGCAAATGTTTATCTCAACTAACATGAAGATAGAGGAATAAGATTTTGTAAAAATGGTTAGTACAAGAGTAGAGAAAGTCATATGAGTGCAACACATCAGAATTTTTCTTTTTGTTTTGTTTATAATGTTTATGACTTTTTTTATTATATACAGCACCAGTTTGTGCACACTGATCATATATGAAATTAAATGATAATTGGGGAAGAAAGTTTGGAAATGAAATAATACCAGGTGTATGTTCAGAGTACTTCCTCGCCATTTGTTTGTTATAATGCCTGAGTTTAAGATGAGAAAAAGAAATCGTTGGTTAGGAAGGCTGACCCAGATAGGATTTGAACTGGAGGCCTCTCATTAACAACCATGGCTCCATGTTGGTGCATATGGGACTGATCAATATTTTTAGTGAGAAGAAAGAAAAGCAGGAGAGAAGAGTTCCAGCTAGCACATCACTATTGACATCATCTTCACAGACTCAGGATCCAGAGGTAATTGTTTACAGTACATCGTTACTTATCAATAAACTT
Organism: Tenodera sinensis; assembly: GCA_030765045.1. Lineage (NCBI taxonomy): Eukaryota > Metazoa > Arthropoda > Insecta > Mantodea > Mantidae > Tenodera > Tenodera sinensis. Next base: position 110,442,757 of record CM060972.1, on the reverse strand, counting down.
AAGAAAGCACATAAGAAATAAATCAAAGCATGTAAACATAGTAAGTGAAAGCCACAATTATTTTATTTTTTGAAGTTGGGGATAATGAAGTTTTAGAAATCAAATAATAAACTAACATTGCTTAGTGAGACTGCTTAATTGTTAAAACAGTTTTACTGGAAGTGTATCTGCAGCGAGGACAGTGGATCCTTGAAACATAATATTCTTATTTTAAAAAGGAATTGAAGTAGTGTCACTAAATTATGTTACTCTATTATTTTATCACAGAAAATGTTTGTTTAAATTATATTAAAAATCACAATTTAAAACACTTAGACTAATTCACATTTAAAGTTTGATTTCATTAGCCATGTTTATTGTATCTTCATGTGCCATCAACTGAATGTAAGACCATACCTTGAGATCCAAGGAGATAACATAAAAGTAAAATATATATATATACTAGGTGTTCATTTTTATCTGTGATTTCCTGCACTCTGATTGTGCAAGAATGACATCATAGTTGACTGGCAAGTCGATGTTGAAATCATAGTACCCTCTATGAAGAAGCAGCTGTACTATTTGTGCAATAGCAGGACCTTCTAGATACAGGACCTGACACTGGGATTCAAGATGGCGGCCTATGTGGTGGGAACTACTTATAAACAACTTGTCTACAGGCTACAATTTCAGCGCAGTAAAACAAATGTGGTGAAATAACATGCCTATTTTGTGAATATGGACTGTGATAAACACAAAAACATTGTCTTAAACATAACCTCAAGTAAACAAAAATGAATGACATTTAATATTAAACGATAACCCATGAGCAATGAAATATATAACTTAAATAACAATGCAACATGCAATCTACAGTTTTACATGCCATTATGTAACCACAGTACAGACTCAAATTACAAAGAAGATAGACAAAACTGCAAGCAGCATGTTACTTAAATAAAACAGAACTGTTGACATTGAGTTGACTCAGAACTATTAATCATTGTTTACACTATTCTTCACACTTGTACTATGTTATACCTACACAAAACATATACTGGATGGCTGATATACAAATGCTGCAATTTAGAATAATTAGTTACCTACTGAATTCAAAAGCTTTAGGATGGAATTTTGCTTTTACTTTTACTGAAAACTTATGATTACTCAGTGTGCAACAATATATTACTCAGCACTTCATTTTACAGGTGGAATCCACAAAAGCAGATGAAATATTAAAAATAATAACCCTAAAACAGCACTGTAAATTAAATATATGAAATACATAACCTTAAATCAGCATTGTAAAACAACTTTGCTACAGTCTACAGTTTTACATGCAGCAACATAACACATTACTTCTAAACTGCGGCTACACATTTAAATTACAAAGACAAAAGATAATGTATAACTACAAGCAGCATACTACTTACATGAAACAAACTGTTGGTGTTGCAGCTGTCACTTATTGAGTTTGCTCGAAATTGTTGTTCAGTATTTACACTATTCACTGTTATATATACACCGGCAACTAACACACATAACGCTGCAATTTATAATAATTAAATACTGAATTTACATTGCAATTTATCTTTTGTTTTAATTGAAAGTTTGTCATTTTTAATTTGCATCCGGGAACGCAACAGTTACGGGGCATTGTGATGTTTGAGGTTAGGTTGTAGTATGGCAACAATAACATACACTACTGGAACAGTTTTTCTTCAACACCACTCACCACTGTAATCGTGACACAAATTGTACTTGCAAACAGATAAATTAACCACACTATACGTCTAATGTAGCCATAGTCTTAGATGGAATACAATAGACATAACCACGTGGAGAGCACATGGCACAGTCAACACAATATTAGATTTATTCCCATTCCCTATACTGCCCAAATAAAAATTTTTAAGCACTCGCTTTGCTAATATGAAGACAAACTTACATAGGAATTATTATAACAAACAATAACTCAAAGGCATAGAAAATAATATGAAGGATAGCGTGTGGAAACACCTCAGAAATCACCACCAACTGCCGGCACCATTTTTGTACAACTGGGATGCCAGTGTCAGGTCCGTTATCCAGAGGGTCCTGGCAATAGTAAGCATCTCACAACACCATAACTGTAGCACGCTGCAAACTAATACAATTAACAAAATAATAGTGCCCTCTACTGAGAAGAAGCAGTAGTATTTGTGCAACAGTACAAAAAGCATGTCTACTTTCTGAAAGTGATCCATTCCCTTTTCACCTTTCAGCCCCTTTCACCGTATAATCACAATTATGCATAACTTTCTAGGGTTACACTGTCCTCCAACACGAACACAGAGGACTATGAACACAGACCACCCTTTCATAGTTGAATTCTATTTTCGTACTGGCATCAAGATTGGTGCGACGTATAAATACAATTTAAATTGCTGCATCCAGGGCTTCATTAAATGCTATCTGGCATTCAGACATGTCCCTCGGAGGATAAGGCTCTCAAAGGTATCCAAGTATTGTTAAATTGGCATACATACTTTGGTTTGCAATTTGTATGAGATGACCACAATTACACCTGCAATTCTGCAAACAACATATGAACATATAGTGAAAAGGATATGAATCTTGTCTTGCTCTGAATGGTAGCCATGCCAAACCATTTGTTTAACGAAGGACTGATATTTAATTTACCACAGCGGCTCATCTTTATGTGTTTAGCTGTTTCTTGCTATTTAAATTCTATAAAACCGTTAACAGACACTCAGGTTTAAAAACTATGGTGTAAGTTTCTTGATAAATGTATAGAATAAGCTTATGTTTATTAATTTAAACCAAAAAGGTGAGTCGATTAATAACACTGCACAACACTTACTTAAATTTTACTAGAACATGTTTCAAAGGCTTGACTTTCCTCCATTATCAACCAGACATCGACTGTTTTTCCCTGGTGTGGATGGCAATGTTTTCTCTGAGGTCTCCTCTGGTGGTGGTTCAAGGAACTTGCTGAAGATATCTTTCTCAGGGATGTCAAAATTGAATACTCTGTTTCTGTTTTTCAAAATAACGATTGCTCCCATGTGGACAGCTCTTGTTTTCCCGTTATGTGTTTTAGGAGCTTCGGTTCTGGCTTTATGTTGTGGTTTTCTGTCCAAAAGTGGTTGGCAACTGCTGATTTTTCGAACTGTTTGTTTTTTACGTTCCTAAAGTGTTCCTTGGATCTTATTTCAAATTTCTTTTGGTTTTTCCTATATACACTTTATTACAGTCACTGCATTCGTTTGGTAAATGCCAATAAAAAATCTGGCATGTGCAGTATAGGTTAGGTTAAACCTGCCTTTCTCCATGATGCTTATCTCAGTTGTCTGATGCTGGCCGCTGGCCACACAGGGAAGCCTGTCTGGATAGTACAAGTTCTTCAAAGGCTGCATTCAACATTGCACACATTCAGGAACTAGCATTGTTTACGAATGGGCAATATGTTCTTTTTTATGTTCAATATTCTAAGACATTACACAAGTTAGCAATTCTCAGTCCCCTAATTTAAATACCCATTAACCTTATTTCTGCTTAAAAAACCCTAGTGGATTACATTCAAATGGCTTTTTCTACCCATTCTTCAAGAAATTACTGTTACAAAAGCTTACTGTTCTATCTAATCAGCATAAATATTTGCACTATTCAATATCTCTTTGTAGGTACAATAAGAATACAGTAGATTTAAGTGATACTCAAATGCTTTAAGAGCTGATCACTATGTGATAACTATGAAATTCCTTTCTTTTTTCATGTCCAAGGTATAAAAAAGATAACGACTTCTCATTTGGAAAAAAGTATAAGTGTTGAAAAATTAAATGAATAACAAGAACATCTTGAAAATGGTGCACTGCACAAAACCTATATTTGACATTAATTGTGTTTTAACAAGATCTACATTTTTTGCATAGTAAGATTTTGTGTGTCTCTTACAGTTTATCAGTTATACAAAAGTCATTCAGAATTACGAGCACTTCATAAACTATTCATAGAAAATTCATCATATATGAGCGTTAGTCAAATGAAAACTGGAAAGATTTTTTACAGCTCCTTTATTACGAGTTTAAATAAGTACACTATTTTTCAGTGTAGTCCCCCTGCTTTTCGATACATTTCTGCTACTGAGTTGGGAGAGCATGGATACCTGAGGGGAAAAAATAATCTTTTGGGTGTGCACATAGCCACTCTTGCACTGCCTGTTTCACCTCCGTGTCAGTTGCAAACTTGTTACCACCGAAGAAGCCTTTTAGTGGGCCAAAGATGTGGAAGTCAGAGGGCACAAGGTTGGAGGAGGCACTCCAGAAGCAAGTCCTTGATAGTTGCCAAGGTTGCATGGGCTGTATGAGAACGCCTGTTGAGAGGAGTCTGGGCCGCTTGGTGAGTATGGCAGGTTTCAGAATGTAACTATAGGGCACTGGTCACTGTCTTGCCCTTTTCTGTGTAATGCTCCACTATGGGACCCTTGTGGTTCCAGAACAAGGTCAGCATCACCTTTTGTGCTGATGGCTGGCTGCATAACATTTTTGGCTTTTTCGATGGCAGTACTTCTCTGGTTGGTAGTGATGGATCCAGGAATCATCTCCAGTCACATTCTGCTTCAAAAATGTGTCACCTTCAAGTTCATAGTGGTGCAGCAGGTCCTGGTGGGCATCGACTTGCCTGTCGTTCATTTTGGGAGTCAGCCAACCAGGTACTCATCTGGCAGCCAGTTTCTGGTACTTCAACTCATCGTGGACAATATGACCTGTAATTGCACTGCAATGTCATAGATGGTGACCGTCTATCCTGCAGAATCATCTACTCCTCTAGTGCAATTGCTTCAGCTGTCACAACATGATGTGCCTGGCCTGACCTCAACACATCCACCATACTTGTACCACTGCTGAATTTCCTACATCTGAGTCTGTGATAAACATGCAGCCCATACTGTGTCAACATGTGTCGATGGATTCTACTGGTTTTGTACCTTCAATGTGTTGGAAACAAATCACTCCGTGCTGCTCTTGTTTGGTGTACTCCAATGGAGGGGCCGCCATATTGGAAACTCCCATATTGTGCTGCTGGGTCACATGGGTCACGGGACCAATAGCCAATTGATGGTGGTAGAGTCCACGCGTATAGGATGAGTTTCTTGAATATCTTCCTGTCACTTCCTTGGAAGATATTAAATTTAAATACCATGTGTGGTATTTAACCAGCTTTTATTTTTGAGTTGTGTGTGTACACACGTGTGCGCAGCCCCCCCCCCCCCCCCCCCCCCCCCACACACACACACACACACACAGAGACACAGACACACACACACTTTTTCTAAAAATGCCTTTTTCTTTATTCAGAGTATCTCAAAACATGTGTTTGCAGTGAAATGTCAGCATTGAAATTGTGGTTTGAATACAACACTTCCCCTACTCACTACATGTCGCAGAGAAGGTAAAAGCAGAAAATTCAAGATATACATTTTATTTGCCATGTAGACGTTTTAAAGATTTATGTCAATAAAAATCATTACAGCCATTTTTGAGAAAATAACAAATGTACAATCTAAGTGAAGAATAGGTTTGAGCTGGGGATTTTTTTGACAATTTTTGTCACATCTGAGTGATGTTGAACTTAAATACCAAGTTTGATACTTCACTGACTTTGTTTTCTAGTTATGCTGTTCACACACACACTGCCACCCATGCTGCCTTTGCGGGGGGATTGAAGATCTCGAAATGTGTATTTCTGGTGAAGTTTGCCATCAAGTTTTTGGGTTGAGTACAATGCTTCCTCTACTTACTGTAGATAAGCAGTAAAGTCGGTAAATATTGTTTGACTTTGTAAAAGTATTTTATGCACTCAATCCAAAATTGTGAACTTGGCAGTTACTTCACAATGCAAAAAAATTACTTTTTGTGCTTGGCAGGAAAGTGCAAAGGGCATTGAAGCATGTCTTCTGCATGGAACAAGATGGAGAAACCAGTCAATATTAATTAATCTAATAATGAAGAGCAGAAATGCCTAATGTTGAGAACCAATATGGTTAGTGTGACTTATTTGTAAGTGGAGTGAAATTATACAAGTTGCCACAAACTATAAAAGTCAAGCAAGGAGTAAATTTTAAAAAAGAATTCAAGGAATATCTAATAAGAAAATGTTTATTCTATATAGATGAATTATGATTATTAGTAGTGTCAACATAAAATGTAACTTAACTTCTTAGAATTGTATTTTGACTAGGCTCAAAACATTGTATAATGTCTATGGGCAAAACAAATAAATGAATGAATAAATAAATCTGTGCTTTGAAATTATTTATAGACTATCTCTGTTATCCTCTTCTTCATATGTGTGATGAATGAAAATATGTCTTGTTATGTTTCAGGTTGCATAAGAGTGCATCCTATTTACTCGGTAATACAAAGTCAAGTGAATACGAGAGAGATAAGGACTCGGAATTGCTCAGTTCCAGCCCAACACAGATACTAGAACCTGAAACAAATTCGGATGCAAAGTGCTACAGCTTGATTCAAAACTGTAAAAATCCATTAAATTGTGAAATTTCTAGTGATAGCTCTGGCTTTTTATCAAAGTTAAAACAGCATACAACTAATACTAATCAGAAAAAGCAATTTAAGTGTGAAGTTTGTAGGAGGAGGTTTGCTGCAGCGTCAACTCTTGAATGGCATAAGTTAAATCATGAAAGCGAAAGAGGCCATACATGTGAAATTTGCAGAAAAAGCTTTTCTCAAGCATATTCATTAAAAAGACATATATCAATGCATGAAAACAAAAGACCACATACATGTGACATCTGTAACAAGGGTTTTAATAGAGCATCCCATCTGAAAGAGCATAAATTAATCCATGAGGGCAAACGAACACACACATGTGATATCTGTAACAAGAGTTTTGTTTTAGCATCACACCTAAACGAGCATAGATCAATTCACGAGGACAAAAGACCACACACATGTGACACCTGTAAGAAAAGTTTCAATAGGGCTTCATACCTGGAACAGCATAAATTAATCCATGAGGGCAAAAGACCACACACATGCGACATCTGTAAGAAGGCATTTACTAGAATATCACACTTGAAACAGCATAAATCAATCCATGAGGACAAAAGATCACACACATGTGAAATATGTAAGAAAGGCTTTAATAGGGCGTCATACCTGGAACAGCATAAATTAACCCATGAGGGCAAAAGACCACACTCATGTGAAATCTGTAAGAAGAGTTTTAACAGAGCTTCATACCTGGAACAGCATAAATTAACCCATGAGGGCAAAAGACCACACATCTGTGAAATCTGTAAGAAGGGCTTTACTAGAGTATCACACCTGAAAGAACATAAATTAACCCATGAGGGCAAAAGACCACACATATGTGAAATCTGTAAGAAGAGCTTTAATAGGGCATCATACCTGGAACAGCATAAATTAATTCATGAGGGTAAAAGACCACACATCTGTGAAATTTGTAAGAAGGCCTTTCATTTAATGTCAACACTGAAACAGCATAAATTAATTCACGAGGGCCAGAGACCATACATGTGTGACATTTGTGAGAGGGGCTTTATTAAACCATCAGCTCTAAAAGCACATAAATTTACTCATGAGGGCAAAACACCATACACATGTGACATTTGTGAAAAGAGTTTTACTCAAGCATATTCATTAAGAAGGCACAAATCATTTCATTAGAGCAAATGACCTCATACTTGTGAAGTCTGTAGCAATCACTTTAATTTATCATCACACCTAATGAGGATAAATTAATTCATGACGAAAAAGATCTTGCACTCATGAAATCTGTAACAATTGCTTTAATGGAGTTTTGTACTTGGAAAAGCATAAATTAATGTATGAGAACAAAAGACCATACATGTGAATTTGTAACAAGAGCTTTATTTTATCATCTCACCTAAATGAGCATAAATTAATTAATGAGAACAAAAGATTTACATGTATAAAATCAATCTGTAAGAAGGATTTTAATTGGGTATCCCATCTGAAAGAGCATAAATTATTCCATGAGTACAACAGATAATATGACATCAGGCTCGGTACACAACAATGGACGGACAGGGCCAAGCTACTTCACACCACATGCCGTGTCGGCAGGCAGGCAGGCAAAAACATTCAAGGTGAGGCTGCTGTGGAACTACTATGTGTTTGTGAATGTTTACAATCAAGGTGACAGAAACAAAAGGGGTGTTGAGAACGTTTGTGAGACTTCTAGCTGAGCCATTTCCAGTATGTATGTGTGTGTAGAAATCAAGAAAGGTCCATGTGACGTCATCCCCGGTATATAAGGAGGCCAGAGGAGTGAGTTTTTAGAGTTACAGTTACAGGCATGTGTTGGTCACTGTGAGACAGCTGTGCGTGTGTGTCATGTTGCTATGTTGTGAGTGATTCTACCATAGTAATTAGGGTATGAGAGAGAGAGAGAGGAAGTGAAGAAAGACAGTGAAAGTACTGAGCAAGTTTATGACAAGTAAAAGTTATGAGTTGTGATTGCCTGAAGGACTTTAGACTGTGTTAACGATGAGAAGAAAACTGTTTTGTGATTTTTTATGGTGGTAAAATTTTACAAAACAATAAAGTGATAGAAAATTAAATGGACTGGATTGTGTCATTTGTTGTGAGCATTTACAATTGTCTTACTCTTTTAAGGAATATTTAATTACATCTTAAAAATATTGACAAATACAGCATAGCCAAACAAAAAACTGTACATACTCGGGAAGCAAATAAAATTGTATTTGGTACATATCCCAATTAAAGGATTATGCAGTCGATGGTATTGCTGAAGAACATGGTCACAAAATGTTTGGTTCCCCCTTTCCTAGTGTAATCCGATTGAGTTAATTTGGGCTGAAGTAAATGGTTACGTTGGGCAAAACAAAGATTTCATGTGTCATCTGTAACAAAGCTACATCAATATGAAGCTGAAAACCATGAACAAGTGGTTAATGACACAAAGAGAGTAATAAGTGCAATATGGGAAAATGGAGTTTTAGAAGAAAGGATAGAACAGTGTCATTTTTGCAGATAATTCTAGCAACAGCAGCAATGATGCGAGTTGGATTTCAGCTGCATTTTCCCATTACAATATTTCACAGGTATGTTTCTTTTGTTAACATAAGTCTTTATAGTGATGTATTTTTTTTTTTTAAAATTAATGTCCTCCAACTTAATGTCATATCGGACGGACAGTGATATATACTTGCATGTGCTATCCTTTGCACGTAGATTCACTATTTTATATTGTCTTCGAATACGAATATAAATTATAGCTGCTCTACATTCCAAATGCAATCCAACCGTCTTCTTACACATAATGCTAATGCGCTCTCTACGTGGTGGCAACGTTGCCTCTCTTTCACAGTGAAATGTCAATCTTTTTCTTGTTTGACACCGATAATAGTTCTGATTGACAACCTCTTGGTGAAGAATGGAACTAAGCACAAGTGTACAATCAATTCAAAAAACTGAGGAAACAAAAAGTGATAAAAAAATCACTACTATATCCAGTAGTTGGAAGCGTTGACTATGATATAGTCACATTTGCATATATATCTAATGCTTAATTTATAACAAATATTGTGTAAAATCTATAACAGTTTAAATTAAAAATGTGAAGTATATATCAAAGTTAGAAGAAATAAAATAAAGGGGAAGAAAACGTTTACACCATGACTGAGATTTGAACTTAGGTTTGCAAGTGTCCAAAGTGTGTGCATTACCTCTGAGCTACGTATGCCACAGGGACTGTCAATGAAGTCATAGCAGCATACTGGAATATAGGCTTATGTAAACCATGTTGCAATACAAAATGAGTTTTCTGCTCTCAAAATGCACTTAATCAATTTTTCAATGACTGTACATATATAATATTACTGAAGTTCCATTTTCTCTACTCGCTGTGATCTGTTTTTACGTAAATATATGTGACTGGAATTTGTATGGATTCTTATTTTCTCACCTGTGTATAGAAGTTATTTGTGTATGTTTTAATATGAGCAATAAAATACTATTGTGAAAATCAAAGCTGCTTTGGCAAAATTAAAGATTATTACAGTATTAAAAACTGAAAGATGTAATATACTAGGTCATAGAAATATAAGATTTTTGTTGAAATGTATAGTGGTTTAAAATAAAAAGTACCTTATATTCCTTTTTAATCCCCCCTCCTTTCTTTTTTGACTAATCACTTATCAGAAAAACACTCATTTTAAATGAGAGAAAATACATGTTATGGCTATGTTTGAATATTTTAAGTTCTGCCCCACTTTTTGGACCATAGTTCAGCTAACTTGAGGCTTCTGCACCCAAGTGCACCCCAAGTAAATTACGCTGATCAAAGCGTCCAGCTCATCCAAGGAAACAGTCCATTTCTCATCATTTTTCTTCTCTCTTGCTTCAATCTCTACATTTTTTTTGATATGTCGAAGAATCGACTCATCAATGAACAACTTCCAATCAGATGCATGGCTGCTGTCCCTTACATGTCTCTTAGCATAAGCAGTAGGGCCTCTTTTTTCTTTCACAACATTATGTTACTCTGTTCTGCCAGGATTGTGACCTGGGTCGATGATCTGCCACTCAGTACCCTTATCTCTATTAAGAATTTTTGTAAGTGCAGGAAGTTTTTCCTCTTCATATTGCCTTTTCTGCTTCTTATTATTGGTTGCGTTGAAGTGGTTGCGTCACCTGAAGCTGCAGCATTACTAGTAGGCATTCTATTTTCATTGCCGCTTGTGACGCACTCAAATTGGATGGAGTTACACAGTGCTACAAGTCATATTCAAATGATGGTTGTATCGAGATATGCCCATTCCTTCTTATCTCCCTCGCAGCACGAGAATTAGATAAACTGTTATCCTGAATTTGATTTTCTGAAAATAAATAAGCAAAGGAAATATATGTATATTGTGTACAAACAAGGAAATGAATAACTACATAAATGCACCTATTAGGAATACAGTTTCATGCTATGCAATATCTAAAGAAAGCAGAATAAAACTCACCATTCAAATCATCTTCACTGAACGACTCATCTTCCGATTGTTCTGAATCAGCTGGAGGTTGATAGTTACCCTCACCACTACTACGTTCTTCAAAAAGATCACCTTCTGATATATCGTCTGGTATATCATGAAATATAGCTAGGATTTTATCTGGTTTCAAACCACGAGACATCTTGCAGGCATAGATTCACAACGTACACTACTATAATGAACAGTTGGTATGAAGACGGACATAGCAGATTAGTGACAATGAGAAATCCAATGACAGTGCGAGTGAAAGCCAAACAAAATTGTAACGGTCAAAAATGACCGTCTCCGGGGTTCATCATCAAACATGAAAAAACGTCCACGTAAATAATGACATGCCGAAAATTATTATGCTATATAAAACTAGAAGTTATATCAGGAAAAGTCGTGAAAGGCCAAGCTTCGTTTTTATAAACCAGCAGAACTAAACTTATTTAAATATCAAGAACGGTCAAAATGACCGCTACCAGGGTTCTAGTGTTTACCCTTCACATGGAACATTTTTAGAAAATTTTGATTTTCTCAAAAATAGTTAATGCTTTTGATTAAAGTGCCATATGTTTAAGATATTTTTATGGCAAATGAAATATGTATTTTGAATTTCCTGTCTATAGCCCATGTAGTCCTGTTTACTATTCATGACTTTTACATAACAGTAAACTAAGAAATAGACCAAATCTTGTAGAAAGAAATATCTTCCGGGCTGTTATGCCGTGGTCTGCTGGAGATCTGTCTTCCAGACGTTTCGTCCACAACTGCGGTAGACATCCTCAGTGGCGTTGTCGAAGTCTCCTCGTGGAAGGTATCACTACGACTGATGCGTCGACTGTCTGTGGGGCTCCATTTATACCATGCGCAACGTGCGCTGATTGGCCCGGGGCGTCCAGAGGCGTGGTGGCTGGTGGAGGGGGTTCTATCTCTCTTATGCTGCTGGTCTCTTCTGATTGGCTTAACTTGCTATCCTGCTTCTTATGATGTTCTATGACCGGATGCCAGTTGCTGTTTAATCTTAAGGCCTCTTCCTTCTTATTAAAGTTGTTAGGGTGCTTGTAAATTCCAATAGCCTCTTGCTGTAGTCGGGCATGGTAATGTATGGTAGATGCAAGGATGCGCGTATCCTGGAACTTAATACTGTGTTCACCGACTGCATTAATGGCATGTTCAGCAACCGCAGACTTGTCAGTTTGGCCCAGGCGGCAGCTTCTTTTGTGTTCCGTGAGTCTGGTCTTAACACTGCGCTGAGTAGTTCCAATGTATACTGAGCCACAACCACAAGGAATACTATACACTCCAGCCAATGACAAAGCTTCTCAGGGGTCCTTGGGTGATCGTAGTAAACTGCTTAACTGTCTGGTGGGTTTGAAGGTGGTCTTGACGTTATGTCGCTGTAATATGCGATCAATTCGGTCGGTGACATTTTTTAAATATGGTAGGAACACAATGCCCTTACTTTTGGGCTGATCTGGATTCCGGATGACAGGTTGAGTCTTAGGAGGCCGGCAAGCTCTTCTTACTTCTTGGATTGAATAGCCATTGGAAAGTAATGCTTGTTCTAAGTGGCCAAGTTCTTGTTTTAAGAAGTGCGGCTCACAGATGCGGGAAGCACGGGTTGCAAGCGTCTTGATCATTGCACGCTTCTGTTTGGGATGATGATTGGACTGTTTGTTTAAGTAGCTCATGTCAGTGCAACACAACAGAGTTTTTATCTAGAGACTTATCTGTAGAAAATCAGGAGAGTATTAATTTTGGTGGGAAGAGAAATCATATATTTAATGGATATGTTGAATATTTAAAATAAACACTGCTTAATAAAAGCATTGTTTATTTAAGTGAATGAGTGAGTTGTGTTTAAGGGCCCGTCGACAACTAAGTCATTAGGGCCCTGCATTGTTTATTTAAAATTGAGCACTTATTTTGATGGCCATGCTGCTTTTATCAATATTAAATTCTTACTGAATTTGCTTGCTCTTGGAAACTTGTGGTCCAGAATTCAGAGTTAGTGGTGAGTGTTACTCATTTAGAGTTAAACAGATCACATTACTTCTTTGAGTTATCATGTGCTGAAGACTTATACTGAAAACAAATGAACCATTACTGTAAGTCTTAGACCTTTGTTTAGTAGTGCGATCATGAGGTCAAATGGCTGTGATGGAGTGCAGCTTGCAGTTGATAGTATTAGTGAACAACATTTTCAGTGTCACAATATTTTGTGTGAAGTACAGTAATCTCAAACATCACAAATGTAGTGCTTATGGGTGGAGTTCCTTGCTAATTCCTGATAAGAGATAGTATTACTGCACTCAGTGTGCCTATCTCGCTTGATAGAAAATGTCATATGAAAACTCTTGGTGTGATCTGTCAAGCACATAGATTATATTAAGCATCAAGTTTTGTGTAAACATTTCAGCGGCATTGTGTTCCTTAACTTAAAGAGACACTAATTGATAATTCTAGTTCATTCACTTTGATTTGTAACCCATAGACCAAATTTGAAGCAAATTCCAGACACAATAGTCAAATTTTATGAAATTGTGCAATTTGACATGGGATGACTCATTTGCAAAAATTAACACTATGCACATTATCTAATGGCAGCAATTTCTGTACTACAGTTATCTTACAGCGTTTCAATTGTAAAACTTCAACAGCATTCCTGACACAAGTTTGCAAACGACTTTTGAAAGATCTCTTTGGAGCTTTTACTCTCTAAGAGCACAGCAATTTACCGTCAATTCCTTATCAAGAATAGGCCCCATTTTCCTGAATCTGTTCACAATATTACAAAGCATTTTTCTATGAGGTGAACAAACAGCAGGGTATTTCAAAATGTTTAGTTCTTCCGGGCTTGTAGGCCGTGGTCTAGAAGGCATGGTAGATACCAACGTTTTGCCAAGTACTGCGCTTGACATCATCAGGGTAACATGATCCTCCATCTGCACTGGTCAGAGTTTGAATGTGGAAGCGAACACCGTTAATGTCCATTAGGATATTTTATATGGTGGGGGTGGGCAGGGCATTGTTACGCTGGCTACGGTAGTGATTGGCCAGTTGTAGGTGGGGTTTTATTACAACTGTTGTGTGTAACGGTTATTACTTCCACTACTTCTCTGCTTCCACATTCAAACTCTGACCAGTTCAGACAGCAGATCGCGTTACTCTGATGATGCCAAGCGCAGTACTTGGCAAAACGTTGGTATCTACAATGCCTTCTAGACCACAGCACACAAGCCCAGATGAACTAAACATTTCAAATGGTCAAGACACTGGCCGTGAAAGCCTAAATACATATAGCAGGGTATTTGTTTGAAAATTGTGTCTCGCTTCTCTACAAGAGTTTGTCAGTAGGAATAATGCATGTAGATTGTGTGTGCTCAAGTGTATGGAATTATAAGAGCACTAACAGACTAACAGTGAAACAACTGATCTCATAATGTATCAGCATCTTTACAGCACTGACTTTGTATCAGTTGATTAGCTGATACATGGCGTGGGCACAGAATTGATTGCAAGCAATCAGCAAGCAAGCAGCAAGCAAGCAATTCCCTGTAATCTGGCTACACATCCAAATGAAGGGATATGTATTATGTGCTTATTTAGTAACTCTGTAGCTTCACTTATCCTTTTAAGGCAGTTAAAATTAAGACATGGTGTACTATTAATCTGAGGCACATGGTGGTGCACGAAAAACTGGCTTGGTCTGCCATGAACATATATAAATGTACACATAAAGAACAAAGATTTGTACTTACTGTATTTAATGAAGTGATCTTGTCTTGTACATTAGATGCAGAAAATGACCTTGTGTTACAACGCACTTGTGCATGCACCCTAACATGTTATTATACACTTTTTGCAATTCTCAAAATTTCATTGTGAATATTGTTTTTTAAGTCTTCTAAAGTTCTTGAATTGTATGCCTACATGTTTCCCTTTAGTTTGCTCCACAGAAGAAAGTCACAAGTGCTTAGGTTCAGCGAACACAAGAGGCCACAATCCTTTCTTCTGTGAATTAGTAAGAGTGATTTGCGCAAAGTGTGACAGGTTGCTCTATTCTCATGGGACGTCAACTGCACGTAAAATTCGTCAAATGTTCACATGAACACATCATTGTTTACTGTTGTTTCAAAACATGTGAGACCCACAATCCGACTTGCTGACACAGCACAGCACACCACTCTCAGATTATTTTATCGTGAAGAGGTTCCTCATGAATTGTATAGGGATTGGTTATTGACCAGTATATGGTGTTTTGGGAGTTCACATGTCCTGTCAAATGGAACCAGGCTTCATCACTCATGAAACACAGCATTGGATCCAACGTTCCACTCTCAGTTGTTTGACATGACCACATACAGTAAAACACGTTTTTCCTTATCTTCCCCTTTCAGTTCTTGGACATATGTCATTTTGTGGGCCTTCATCCCTATATCGTGTAAAGTGCATTGACAAGACCTATGCAAAACATTCACTTGTTGCGACAGTTTCCGTTTTGACTTCTTTGGAATATGGGTCATTCGTGCTTGGATATCATGATCACAGCAGGATGGGGCTCGATTCCTCTTTGTGTTTGCAACTACACCAATAGCATGCCACTTTTCATCAAGTTCTATATAATGCTCTTTACCAGAACGGAAATGCCAGAAACCTTATTTGCAAAAACACCTTGCATTTCCTTAAATGAATCGATAGACATGTGCGCCTCCACAGTTGCAATTCTTTCTGTAGAGAGTACATCTCGCTGAGATTTACTTCACATGTCCTGACCAGGTCTTCACAGCTTTAGTACTGAAAAAGCAATACAAAAACTTGGTCCCAATAACAGATGGCAATGAGCAGTGTGCACTCGCGTGCTCTAATGTGTTCGTGATGCGGCCAGTTTTTTGTGTGCCATCCTGTAATATGGGTTCTTCTTAACTGTTTATTTTCTCTTCCTTCCTGTCAATAAGGAAGGTTGTTGCTGCATGTTCATGAGAATGTTGTAAACACGAAACAAGTGAAAGTGAGGAATACGTTTGTGTGACTCACAAAAACACAAGTGATACAGCGCAGATGTTTATCACATCCACAAGAGATGATATCAGATGTACAAACACTACTAGAAGCTGGATGAACTCTGATTATTTTGGTCACAGAGTCAGATTTTGTGGTTTTGCTTTATTACAAAAGTCTGCTTAGGGCACTTGCTCCCTCAAGAGAGATGCAGGTTTAAGGGCATTCAACTACTTGGTCATCAGCGATTGCTCCCTCAATACAGGCATTTAGATGAAGTAAATGCCCAGTTTTAAAATGGTTTTACTTATACAGTAAAATCAACTGTTAAGGTACGCTAAAAATAAATGAAAGGAAAGCAAAGAGAGTAAAATAATGCAAAGGAAGAAATCTACACAAATCAGAGAGGTTTTATTCACAAGAAGAGCAATCATTATATGATGTTCCATCAGTTAGCAAGTACTATCAATTAAAGTCTCTTTGAAATTGAGTATTTCAACCTTTGTTGTCCCTTCTCAACATACGTAATTACTGATAGTATATGTTGTAACATTTCAGGTGGAATACAGAATCACTGTGCAGAAATAATGATAGTGCCTCCTGTTTCATCAGTAGTGCAGATTTCAATATTGATGGAGCACACCCAGCCATGCAACCAGAGATGGTTAAGGATTCACGTGTGGAAGTTTACAACTTGATTAAGAACTACAAACCTCACACGTTTGAGCTTTCTGGGAAGAGTTCAAGTGTATTACAGAAAAGCCGTAAAGACAAAAACAAGTGTGAAATTTGTAACAAGGGTTTTATTTTTCCATCACATTTGAGAGATCATAAATTAATCCACGAGGGCAAAAGAATGCACACATGTGAAGTTTGTAACAAGAGCTTTATTCGAGGATCAACATTAAAAGTGCATAAATTAAGCCATGAGGGCAAAAGACCTTACATATGTTCAATTTGT
This sequence comes from Tenodera sinensis, assembly GCA_030765045.1. NCBI lineage: Eukaryota > Metazoa > Arthropoda > Insecta > Mantodea > Mantidae > Tenodera > Tenodera sinensis. Next base: position 110,425,757 of record CM060972.1, on the reverse strand, counting down.
AACAAAAGCTTTATTCGAAGAACAACACTAAACATGCATAAATTAAGTCATGAGGGCAAAAAACCATACACATGTGAAATTTGTAACAAGAGCTTTACTCGAACATCGGCAGTGAAAAAGCATAAATTAGCCCATGAAGGTAAGAGATATGCGTGTGACATTTGTGAAAAAACCTTTTCTCAAGCATATTCCTTAATAAGGCATAAATTAATTCATGAGAGTGAAAGACCATTCAAATGTGAAATCTGTAACAGCATCTTTACGTGTGCAACACACTTGAAAGAGCATAAGCTGATCCATGAAGGCAAAATATCATACACATGTGAAATGTGTAACAAGAGCTTTGATTTAGCGTCAAGACTGAAAAGGCATAAACTAATCCATGAGGACAAAAGACCATACACATGTGAAATATGCGGAAAGGGCTTTAGTGTACCTTCAGAACTGAAAAGGCATAAATCAATCCATGAGGGCAAAAAACCATACACATGTAACATCTGTGACAAGAGCTTTAGTTTACCTAAAGGACTGAAACAGCACAAATTAATCCATGAGGGCAAAAGGCCGTATGCATGTGACATCTGTGATAAAAGTTTTGGTACACCTACAAAATTGAAACAGCATAAATTGGGTCATGAGGGCAAAAGACCATACACATGTGAAATTTGTAAGAAGAGCTTCGTTAGGTTATCAAATCTGAATGAGCATAAATTTATCCACAAGGACAAAAGACCACACACATGTGAAATCTGTCAGAAGGGTTTTATTAAACCGTCAAGATTAAAGCAGCATAAATTAATCCATAAATGCAAATGACCAGATGCATAAGATATTTGCAAGAAGGTCTCCAGTTTTTCATGAGTCTTAATGGCATAAATTAATCCACAGGGTCAAAAGGCCACAGTTATGTGATTTGTATAAGAAGAGCTTTAATCTAACTAGAAGCTTGTAACAGAATAAATTGCATCAAAGAACAAACGAGCACTCAAGTGAGGTTTGTAAAACAAATCTTGTTCTAGAGTGAAGTTGAATATGCATAATTTTATTCAGAATACCAAAAAACTACATGGATGTTTGTGATGATTAGGCTTATTTAGTCATGTTGTAACATTACAGACTAGCTTACCTGACAAATCACAAGCTATAGCACTCATTTTCACGATTATATTGCAGTAATACACTCACAAACACTACAATATTCACTACTAAATCAGTATTAACTACACAATTTCTCTATCACAGCACTATTTGATCTTGTTCACACGAACTAAGTATAACATTCACTATAAATGGAAAAACATAGACTGATGGTGCACCACACACAAATGATCAATTACCACTACATTAAATATTGGAAAGCTTTTACAAGGCTAAAATAAATGATTCGCAATAAAAAACAAGGTTAAACTGTCAAGATAAACGTAAACAAATGTAAACACTAAATCAATACGGTGAAACTAATGAGCTGGTTAGTCATGTATCTGATCCTCTCTTGTTATTTAAGGAAGTGCAGAATTTAGTGGCATATAATGCTGGCCAATGCTTGCATGGGACACTGCTCACAAATGTATTAGGCGTGTTCATCTGAGCATATTTTAAATGCCAGCCACAACAGTGGTCATTGTTTCCATAACTAAGCAAGACATTACTTATCCTTAACCCTGCAACACTAATATGTTTTTATAGGACGCTATCACTAAACATTCGTAAATTTGACTACTTGAAGTTAAAAGCGTGTCCAGTGTTTAAATATTTATTAATTTACAAACATAATATATTTAGTTAATAACACATTTACTTATGATGTATCATACCAACTGAAGTCTTTTCTTGTATCTACCTGACTTGCACGAATAGAAAAAGGAACACACCTGTATATAATAGTGTCATACATTTTAAGAAATAAAAATCTGATGTGTTGCACTCACATGACTTTCTCTACTCTTGTACTAACCATTCTTACAAACTCTTATTCCTATATCTTCTTCGTGTTAGTTAAAATAAACATTTGTACAAATTATCTTACTGCTTATTTCCTTGTAGGTGCAAGGGGAATATTGGAATACAGTAGGCTTTGTGCGATAGTCAAATCTTTTAAAGCTTTGAGATTCCGTTCTCTTTGTACACGTAGCATATAAAAAAATGAACAACGATGACCCATTTCACGAAAGTTCCAAGTTTTCCGAAACTCACACACATAACAAGATATATCTCCGAAATGGTTCACCCTACAAGAAAATTTATTGAGACATAAATTGTGTATTTTAGCAAGATCTACATTTTTTGTATAGTATAATTTGGTCTATCTCTAACGGTTTACCAGTTATGCAAAAGTCGTCTGGAGTAAATACAACTACACGGGCTATAGCCAGAAAATTCAAGATATACATTTCATTTGTCATAAAAATATCTCAAACATATGACATTTTAATCAAAATCGTTAGAGCCATTTTCAAGAAAATCAAAATTTTCGAAAAATTTTCCATGTAAAGGGTAGTTTAGGGTGGGGCTATTTTCTTGAAAATCTTCGTGTCACATCCTTGAACAACATTAAACTTAAATACCAATTTTGGTTTTTAACCGACTTTTCGTTTTTGAGCTATGCTGTCCACAGACTGACAGACTGACAGACTGACAGACACACAGACACACACATGGACCTTTTTCTAAAAATGCTTTTTTTTGGATTCAGGGGGCCTCAAAACATGTATTTCCGGTGAAATCTCGACTTCGAATTTTTGGGTGGAATACAATACTTCCCCTACTTACCAGTAGAGAAAGTAAAAATGAAATTAAATCACAATAAAACTATGTTAACTGTTATGGAATCCTGTTAGAACATCCTAACTTATAAGTAAAAACCTCCGATTAAGTAATTCGCAAGCATATTTACAAAATGAATTAAACAAAAATTGAAAGCTCCGTTTCATTTCACCCTATTCACTTAGCTTTCTTCAATGTATTGGACATTACATATAGCTCAGTGCTCTCCACATATAGGATGTCTGCAAGTTGAACAGTAATTTGTAGTCATCCTACGTTTGGGTTGTTAGGGAGGGTATGATTTATGTCGTGAAACTGGTGGCTCATCATTCCCCTTTTGAAATTTTTTTCTCTTGCTATTGGATTCAATTAAGTAGTCATCATCATCAGAATCATCATTTTCATCTTTATCCTGATATGCATAAATAGGACCCGTTATACTATCGTTTGAATAAAATATATCGTGAGCTTCCACAAAATCTTCTGTTTCACTGCAGTCTTCATCATCTGATTTATCTTCCTCATAAAATTTGAATTCTTTCAATATTTGATCGACCTTGTCAGAGTCAAGATCAGACAATGGCACTAGAAAACGTAATGCCATGTTTGAACTCGAGTAGATAGCACTTCAGAGCCAATCAGTAATCTGCATTACGCACAAAATACTTTATCTGGAAACAAAGAAAATAAAATCACGGAACCAACAAAATACTAACACCATCACTAATACCTCATAATATTTACGAATTGAACCCTGTACCTCACATACAAACTGGAGAAACGTTAAAATCAACCTTACTTCAGCAAGAGTATCCCTCCAACTGAGACTAGAAGAGCAGCCAGTCGCCATGCATGCGGAGAAGTGGATGAAAAGTCGAATGAACAAAATGGTGTCGTAAAATTTACGACATATTAGTGTTCTAGGGTTAAAGCAATGAGATCTTATCTTGATGATGTTAACCCAACAAAGATCTTTTTCAGAACTGTCCAAATCAGTGATTCATTTTCTAACTTTGTGAGTTTTCCCAGAGATTGAAACACAGAAACATTGTCTTTTTGTTTGATTGAAGTTGCTTCACTACAAATTCATGGTTCTACGTTTATGCTATCTACACTACAAGCTTCCACATCAATTCCTGAATTTTTGAAAAATGTAGAATTGCCCTTTATTCTGGACTAGAGGGCCTCCCTTTTATTTTACACATTGTATACATTAAATACAATTTTTCTGCTCTGTGAATTAATCAATTCATATTTGCCAATAGAAAGGTCACTTTTCTCAGCGTTGATCAACATGCACAAATACTTGTATCACAAATGCAGGGGGAAGAAGAAAAAAATAATTAAATTGATACCTATACATATTAACAATATTTCAGCTCGAGTTTGAAACATGACTTAGCACATGTTTGTTCACTTCAATGATAAAATAACACATCATTATTCTGAAAACAAACTGAATACTCATTCCTAAACTATGATCTGAAGCTTTCCTGGCAACAAACTTATTCAAGACGTTCTCAGGCTTTGAGCCAGGTGTAGTGATGAAGAGCCAGCGACATTTTGTGAGTGTGCATCTCTCCCATCATCAGGATGATGACTGACTAACAAAAGTGAAGGGACCAGTATATGTACTGTCCGCTGGTATGGATCAAGCAGAAAACACCGAGTCTAATGTGGAGGTGGTTCAATGCTCCGTTGGGATCTGTGTTACCTGAGCCGGTGGATCTCCAACTTTAAGGCCGGTTTCCAGAAGGGACTAAACTGCAATCCAGCATCCCAGTTCAGTGTGCTCTTCTCGACAGAGCCTCCTTAACCCTCCATTTCCAGAAACTGCTACATTTTGCCACAATGGTCATTTCTTTGAAGTTAGCTCTGTGGTCTTTTTCAAAGCAGTGCTCCGCCACCCCTGACTTTCCAGGCTGCATTAAGCGTATGGACCGTCAATGCTCCTTGACTCTGATGGAAATGGTCCTGCTGGTTTGTCCGATGCATGGCGTCCCACATTCTCAGGGGATATGGTATACCCCTGGTACATTAAGGTCCAGTTTGTCCTTTACCGGTCTCACCAGGTGTTTGATTTTCAAAGACTGTTTTTGGGTGGTTCTGATGTTGTGTTTGGCAAGAATTCTACTGCCGGACAGTACATATACTGGTCCTTTCACCCTTGTTAGTCATTTATCATCCTGATGATGGGAGAGATGCACACTCCCGAAACGTTGATGGCTCTTCATCACTGTTGTTGTTGTTAGCTAATGCTGGATTTCTGACAATGAAGTCATTAATCCTCTTGCTCGCCAATATTTTTCACTGATGATATTGAAGAGAGCAATAGCAGTAAAAGTAACCACTTTTTAGAGAGCACCATATTTTTATGTTTTGGCGGTCACATTGCTCTCTCACAACCCCCAGAATGTCTGGAGGGCCACACCTGTCGTCGGTTTACGGGTCTCACCGACCTGACCGGGAGAATTATCAAAATAAATTCACCGACCATATCCTCTGATCACCAATCAGAGGACGTATTACATGCCATGACAGGTCAGCATGTTAGGGGTTAAGAATTTATAGAGAAATGGAGAGGTTGGAAAAATAAAGACTCCCTAGCCCTGGGAACCCTAAAAGCATCGGGGTCGGAAGAGAACAAGAGATGACCAAGGTAAGGTCAGATAGAAAAGTTACAGTGAGGAGCAAAACACCAGTAAGTGGAAGTAATGTTCTGCTCAGCTTGGGTACCTTGTGGTCGCTATTCACATATCCCCTAGACGGAGACCCCTGAGTCAGTGTTAATATATAGAAAGCTAAAAAAAAGGAGAGGAAGATGGTGATCAGTGCTGCGTGACATGGAGGAGAAAAAGATTAAGTGAAATGGTTCAGGGTTGCAAGGAGGGAGGGAAACAAAACTTTAGGGGTAAAGCCAAGTAAGTATTATAAGTAAAAGCGAAGTGAGGTGTAAGAAATTATTAGTAAACGATCATGAAACATAAGTAAGAGGGGGAAATTAAATTTTAGATTAAAATGGGTTGTAAACTAGTTTGTTACCACACTGCAAAATATTAGTAACAAAGGATTTTAAGAAATATGGTCAGAAACTATGAGCGCTGCTAATGATATGAAGGAAGGCCTAGAAAGAGAAATTGTTGTGAAGATGAAACCCATTCTTCATTCTTAAGGATATTCTGTGAAGTCCTAGACACCTTAATAACTCAAACTAAATTAAGATTTGAATTACAGAAACAGTAGAAATTTCTAGATTACTGGATTCTAAACATTTTGCCAGTTATAATAAACTTTTTCCAAAAAATGTATTATATGAACTGAGAGTGCCATGTTTGCTATTTTGACATACTTTGAAAAGTGAACTGAAAATGTTATATTCACTTCCAAGAATTTTCTAACATATACATTCAAGTCATTGCAAATTATATGGCATCAAATGGACTTGATGTCATGTACAGTGAAGTTTATAAACTATGTGAACTGATTTTAACATTTCCTTCCACTACTGCAAGTACAGAGAGTTTTTTCAGCCTTGAAATGAATAAAATCTTATTCACATGCAACACAAGGACAAATTCGACTGAGTAGCATGGCTCTTCTATTGGTGGAAAAAGACATACTTGTTTCATTGAGAAGACACAAAGAATTGTTTTTTGATAGTGTGACAACACAGTTTACTTGTAAAGAAAGACAGCTGAAATTCGTGTATATATAAACATTTATGATAAAATTGTTCATAACACCAGTTAGTGCACTTCTAGCTGGAACAAATAATAACCCAATTAAAGCCAACATTGAAACATAAGCCGCACAACTATATGTAAAATTGAAAACAAACCCAAGTAAACATCAATGATTTCAACTACCTAGAGAATATAAGCTAACAACACAGATCAATATATATATATATATATATATATATAAAAAAAAAAATGCACTCCTCATCCTTCTAGAACTAATCCAATAGATTTAAGATAGTAACAAATAAAGAGTTGACAGAACAATGAAATAAACTAGAAGACTCACCAGAAGTATGCAGAATTGCTACAATTGAGTATCTACATAATCATTCCCTGAAACAGAGTGACTCAGAATTTATACAGATGGTACTGCAGATAAATTAAGAAATAATGTGGGAGGTAGTATATATTTTAAATACTTTTCACATTATTTTACATTGCCTAGACTATCCACAAATTTTGATGGTGAAGTGGTTACAATACAAGCATTAGAACAAATATACTATAGGATTGATATTATTAAAGAAAATAAAGTAGTTGTTCTCACAGACTCAGTTTCTGCCATTCAAGCAACTGAACGATGACAAATAAGGAAAATTGAAGCTATTAACAGTGAAGCAACAAGATTCTAAAATTCGTTTGTATAGCTTTGAGAATGAGTTGGAGACAACTTGAAACTCGAGTCAGTTTGTGCAAAAAGAACTTGCAACATTACTAAGATAAGTGAAGTTTTTAGTTTCTAATTTGTTCTTACTTTTGAACGATGACAGTCGATATGAATCTTATATTAAGGACATTAGATCTTATTATAGATTACGCCAAACAAAATTTCAATAGATAATATTACAATGGATACCGGCACATGTGGGAGTGATGGGTAACGAGACTGCAGACTTTATAGCCAAAAAGGGTGGAGTGTTACACTCAAAAGCTATAAATTCTTGTGGATTAGATGCAGAACTAAAAAATGTCAATATTAATATAGAACAAAAATACCAACATAATATTCAAAAGGAAACTTCCAATAAAAATTATTCTAACATAAAAGAAATAGTACAAAAAATAAAAAATTTTCCAAGGAAAGAAGCAGTTGCTCACTTTAGATTAGCCACTGGACGTGACTGTTTGGTCGAAAATCTACATAGGTTTGGTTTTATAAGTGACAACGCATGTAAGATCTGCAATGCTGACAAGATTTTAAATGGAGAACACCAACTGGTATGCCCAGAATTAAGAAAAGCTGTACCAGATGGGAAGATACATAATTTATATTGGCTGGCTAGGGAAAAATTAATGGATCAAAATCCTGCACATTAGGTCAACAACAACAAATTGTTCATTTTACTTTTATTGTTATTGTTTATCTCATATTGTCTTACAGCTTGTTTAGGACATCTAACATTACACAGCAGCAACCTTATCTGTTCATTTCTCTAGCTCTAAGAATGACCAATCAGCAGTTACATGTTGCATAGGTCAACCTACTAGGCCCTGCCTGTGCTGCCAACTCAAGAAATGAACACATCAAATCCTGTCTAAAAGCACCAGAAAAGCACTAGAATTAACAAGCACATTAAAAATCCTATCTCTCTCCCGCCATACTATTTTCACAAAATATGAAATCTATTGATCTAAAAAGTGTATGAAGTTTGAAACCTGCAAAGAGAAACAAAACAGCCCCTTATCTCTGACGAAACAATCTCAGGGAGTTCCAGCCAGTGCATGGTAGGCACATTACAAACATGCCATATTTGATCACATGAATGCCAGTAGTCTAATATCTTCTTAGGTAGGAAGGCGGGGCCAGCCATGAAATCATGCTATGGTTGTAGTTATCCTAAATTTATAAGCAATACACGTGAGGGACATCATTAAGAATTTTTATAATCACTGATTAGCCATTGTTTTCATTTGCTTGATGCATCAATTGAAATTATTTATATATCTTTTTTTTTCAAAAGTGCCAGATTAAGTGCTAATTATTTGAGAAAAACACCAGATATAATAAGTGGCTGCAAAAAATTATAACCATCCTGTGTCATGCTTTACACATTTTATAAGTATTTTGTAACAACTGATTTGCTATTTTAACTACCCCCTCAAATCCATTCTCAAATAATACTGTATGAATATATTTTGGTCTACACATAAACTTTACAGATGACACATATACTAGTGCATGTGTTGTAGCTATCCTGCATATAAGCACTATCCTGAAAGTTAACATTTTACCATTTACTCAGATAATTTAATTTTAGCTTCACCTAGATCTAGAACTGCAGTTGCAAAATGTGTAATAAGTAATTAGACATTCTCCTACATGTAAATTGAGGTATATTTACACAACTATTTGCTTCTATAAAACATAATAAATGTAATGCACATAATAAATAAATACTGCATTGTGTCCTATACATTGATCTTTTAGTATAATGTTATGTAATAAATAGTAATTGCTTAATCTTAGCTTCCAATATTCTCTGAAAGACACCTGGCTCAAAGCCTGAGAACATCTTGAATAACTCATTCCTTTTCAAACTGCATGGTTTGTATTTTCATAACTCACTGAATGTTTATATTCAGGAGCAGGAAATGGTGGTGTTTTTCAGGCTTATGTTTTTGAACAAATGTTAAGTGATGATAACCATTTGAAATAAAAAAATGCATAACTTGTGATCTAAGTACTATTTATTTGTTTGTTTGTTTTGTTTGTCTGTTTATCTATTTATCTACTTGGATATAGATCCCAAGGAGACCTTGGTCTCATTTCAGAGACAGTCAGGTACAATACTTTGACAGTGATAAGGAGCTAAATATATGTACATATGTGTTTGTATGTAATTATAATTACAAAACATAGAGAATACACGTAACAGCACTTAGTGCAAAATCACAGTGCAAAACTATCAAATATAGGATAATAACAAAATCAATATCTTATGTAGCATAATACCAACAGCACTAGAAAATAATAAGGAAAACTATTTCAAAGTTATTGTGTACAAGATAAGATATATTATTGCACATTAACGTATCACATAGTAACAAAATTTTATTCCATTTAAGCATTAACAATAGGATCTTATTTAAAGTATTCTGTAAATAGATACATTTTTGTTTTGTTCTTAAAAAGGGTGAACTTTGTAAGTATTTTAATGTTCATTGGGAGTTCATTATAAGCTGTGCTCATTAGGTGTATACTATTTGACTTCATTATATGGATGTTTGTATGGAACAGTCTGTTGAGGAACTTGAAGGCAAATAAAATAATGGACCACTTGAGACAGTGGAATGATTCCTGTATGCCAGTCTACTTGCTTGGTAGGAATATAAAAATTAAGATTATAAATTATTTTGATCACTCGGTTTTGTAGAATTTCAAGTTGATGTAGCTGATTGCCAGAGTACATCCATTTAGATAAGGGATGAACAAATACACATTTTTTAAAAGAGTCCTAGATAACTGTATATTTCTCAATTGGATAATAACGTCAATTATTGAGGTAATTTTAGTTTTAACTTTATCAATGTGATAATTCGAGTTAAGGTTAGAGTCCAATGTGAAAGGTAAAACATTGCACTTTCTCTACAATTTCATTATGGAGTACCAAGTGTGGATGTTGACCAATTGCGTACGATGGTTTATTAAAGAACATGAGACATAATTTTTGTATAGACATGATTAGGAAATAAATTTCTGTCTAATTATAAGATTGACATGTATAATTTTCAAGTATTTATCTTAGTGCAATTAATGCAGATAATGTTCGCATAAGATGTGTAGTACTCATTCTCGGAGTGCTGAAAGAAGGGGTAGGTATATGATACACTGGAGTATTCGGTACGACCTGCCTTTATATGCCACTTAATAGTCCTGAAACGCATGCATAGGAAATGTACATGTAATAACAACAACAATTTCCTCTTCCCCATATCAGTACTATTAAATTATGGTAGCACAAATATATGGATAAAGCTATTCACCTTCAGGGAAATAGAAAACTTTGTAACATGATTTTATCATTTATCACATGTGAGATATTTTAATTTAAATGTAGAGCAAAGCACCACTTTTCACAAGTAGTATTGTATAATACTATTTAATGTAAATTTTTTATCATAAATTGAGGATTTACAAGATAGTCCACTTAGCTTTCGTAATCCATATTCAAAACTTGAAGTGAATCAGGCATGCTGGATAAATGTTATAAGAATTTATATGATTTGACTGGAATGACTCAGTTGGCAAATTAACTCTACTCAGACTATTACATGGTTACAGTTATCTTAGAGCATTTTAATTATAAAACAACAGCATTCCTGGCACAGGTTTGCAAAACTCCTTATTCCTGTGCAGGCTTTTGAAGGATCTCTTTGGAGTTTTTACTCTGTAAGATCACAGCAATTTACCATTGGTATTTCTTATCAAGAATAGGCTTAATTTCACTGAATCTTTTCACAATATCACAAAGCATTTCTCTGTGAGGTGAACAAACAGCAGGGTATTTGAGAGGGTAGAATCAGAACTGAAAAATTCAATGAAAATTCAGCCGGCCTTTGAACCACAGGCCTTCCTCTTCATGTGCAGCTGTGTTAACCACTGAGCTACTGTGGCAATTTGCCAGTATGTCATTAAATTCCCCAACCGATTCGTATTTTCCTGGTAAACACTAGGGAATCTCACATCTGAGATAAATACTCCAAAGGGACTTATAATTGTAAGTACTTTATGTTCTGGGTTTAAATAACCTTTAGATGGTAATTATTTTTTATGCCAACCAACTATTAGTAGTGTTTTTTTCAAACACCCAAGCCATGTGTGGGCAATGTTTGAGAGGCAGAATTGGAACTGAAACATTCAATGTCAGCTGGGATTTAAACCATGAACCTTCCATGTACTAAAAAAATAACACACACCAGCAGTAGTTGGTTGGCATGAAAAAATAGCAGGGTATTTGCTGATCTCATAATATATCAGCATCTTTATAGCACTGACTTTGCATCAGTTGATTAGCTGATACATGGAGAGGGCATAGAATTGATTGAAAACAGTACAGAGCGGGCAAGCAATTCCCTGTAATCTGGCTACACATCCAAATGAAGGGATATGTATTATGTGCTTATTTAGTAACTCTATAGCTTCACTTACCCTTTTAAGGCAGCTAAAATTAAGACAAGGTGTACTATTAAAAAGTTTTGTGGGTTCTTCTTAAGTGTTTATTTTCTGTTCTTTTCTGTCAATAAGGAAGGTTGTTGCTGCATGTTCATGAGAATGTTGTAAACACTAAACAAGTGAAAGTGAGGAATATGTTTGTATGACTCACAAAAACACAAGTGATACAGTGCAGATGTTTATCACATCCACAAGAGATGATATCAGATGTACAAACACTACTAGAGGCTGGATGAATTCTGATTATTTTGGTCACAGAGTCAGGTTTTGTGGTTTTGCTTTATTACAAAAGTCTGCTTAGGGACACTTGCTCTCTCAATACAGACATTTAAATGAAGTAAATGTCCCATTTTAAATTGGTTATACTTGCATAGTAAAATCAACAATTAAGGTACACTAAAAATAAATAAAAGTAAAGCAAAGAGAGTCTGTAAAATAATGTAGAGGAAGAAATCTACAGAGGTCAGAGAACACTGTTTTATTTTAGTTTTGTTCAAAAGAGCAATCATTATATGATGTTCCATCAGTTAGCAAATACTAACAATTAAGGTCTCGGCCGTGCCGTAGATGAGTAGTTAGACCATTTGCTTCTCACCAAAGTGGCCCCGGTTCGATACCAGGCACTGCATGTGGGATTTGTTCGGCGCTGGGGTGGGTTTCTTCCGGGTTCTCCGGTTTCACCCTCCATTTCTTTCCACCAGTGCTCCATCTTCATTCCATGTATCATCAGTGTCACTGCCTGCGGTGCCGTATGTAGTAAAAGCGGGCGTTAAACACTACAACAACAATTAAGGTCTCTTTGAAGTTGACTATTTAAACCTTTGTTGTCCCTTCTCAACATACGTAATTACTGATAGTATATCTTGTAACATTTCAGGTGGAACACAGAAACACTGTGCAGAAATAATGATAGTGCCTCCTGTTTCATCAGTAGTGCAGATTCCAATATTGATGGAGCACACCCAGTCATGCAACCAGAGATGGTTAAGGATTCACGTGTGGAAGTTTACAACTTGATTAAGAACTACAAACCTCACACGTTTGAGCTTTCTGGGAAGAGTTCAAGTGTATTACAGAAAAGCCGTAAAGACAAAAACAAGTGTGAAATTTGTAACAAGGGTTTTATTTTTCCATCACATTTGAGAGATCATAAATTAATCCACGAGGGCAAAAGAATGCACACATGTGAAGTTTGTAACAAGAGCTTTATTCGAGGATCAACATTAAAAGTGCATAAATTAAGCCATGAGGGCAAAAGACCTTACATATGTTCAATTTGTAACAAAAGCTTTATTCGAAGAACAACACTAAACATGCATAAATTAAGTCATGAGGGCAAAAAACCATACACATGTGAAATTTGTAACAAGAGCTTTACTCGAACATCGGCAGTGAAAAAGCATAAATTAGCCCATGAAGGTAAGAGATATGCGTGTGACATTTGTGAAAAAACCTTTTCTCAAGCATATTCATTAAGTAAGCATAAACTAATTCATGAGAGTGCAAACCCATACAAATGTGAAATCTGTAACAGCATCTTTACGTGTGCAACACACTTGAAAGAGCATAAGCTGATCCATGAAGGCAAAATATCATACACATGTGAACTGTGTAACAAGAGCTTTGATTTAGCGTCAAGACTGAAAAGGCATAAACTAATCCATGAGGACAAAAGACCATACACATGTGAAATATGCAGAAAGGGCTTTAGTGTACCTTCAGAACTGAAAAGGCATAAATCAATCCATGAGGGCAAAAAACCATACACATGTAACATCTGTGACAAGAGCTTTAGGTTACTTTCAGGACTGAAAACGCATCAACTAATCCATGAGGGCAAAAGGCCGTATGCATGTGAAATCTGTGATAAGAGCTTTAATACATCTTCAAAACTGAAACAGCATAAATTTACCCATGAGGACAAAAGACCACACACATGTGAAGTCTGTCAGAAGGGTTTTATTAAACCTTCAAGATTGAAGCAGCATAAATTAATCCATAAATGCAAATGACCAGATGCATGAAATATTTGCAAGAAGGTCTCCAGTTTTTCATGAGTCTTAATGGCATAAATTAATCAATGGGGTCAAAAGATCAGACATGTGACTTTTATAAGAAGAACTTTAATCTAAAAACTTGAAACAGAATAAATTGTGTCATAGAACAAACGAGCACTCAAGTGAAATTTGTGAAACAATACTTGCTCTGGAATGAAGTTGGTGGTGTCCATCTACGAGGAGATATTCCAGGCCTTCTTTGTAGTTCATACATCATAGTGTACTAGGCCACAGAAGTGTATAATTTTATTGAAATGTATAATGGCTTAAAACATTAAATATCAAAACATAACATTTCTTGTGTTCTTTTTCCTTTTTTAAATCTCAATATACTGCATAACCACACTTCTTTGAGTTATAATTTAATGAATAGAAAATTATTATCCAGGCTTATGAGTCATGGTCTAATGAAAAACTCCTTCCAGATGTTCTGTCCAAAGCTCCATCAAGTATCTCCAGTGATGTGGCCGTAGTACTCCGGAGACATCTGGAAGGAGTTTTTCCACTAGACCATGGCCTAAAGCTCGGATAATTATTTTCTATTTAATGGCACTGGCCATGAAGGCTTACACAGTTTGATCAAGTTCAGATATTCTTGCAGTGTTCCATTCACTGGAATCCTAGAAGTAGAAAGGCGCAGCAAAGAAGATATGTAAGTTGAGGTGCAAGGGCCATGAGCTCTCTCCAATACCCATATATACCACCGCCATCTGCCTTCAACCACCCTATCTGCCTCCAACCACCACCATTTGCTGCCAACCACTACAATCAACCACCACCATCTACCTTCAACCACCATCATCAACCACCACCATCTGCCTTCAACCACCACCATTTGCTGCCAACCACTACCATCAACCACCACCATCTTGCCTTCAACCACCACTATCTGCCAGCAACCACCACCATTTGCCATCAACCACCACCACCTGCCTTCAACCACCACCATCTGCCTTCAACCACCACCATTTGCTGCCAACCACTACCATCAACCACCACCACCTGCCTTCAACCACCACTATCTGCCACCACCCACCACCTACCACCATCCACTACCACCACTTGCCACCAACCACTAACCATCAACCACCAACCATTAACGACCAACCACTAACCACCATCCCCTGCCACCATCACTACCTGTGCCACTGCTACTACTGCTTTGATAGAATTAGTGAATAGATTTTCAGTGATGCAGTATTCTCTGTGAAATACTATAATCTCAAACAAGACAACTGTAACCCTTATGGTTATAGTGACAGTATCTTCCTTGCTGGCTTCTGCTAGTGCTACTGGACACTTCATGGCTGTCTGTCTCACCTCATAGAAAATGTCTGGAAACTGTTGGTGCTGGTGTGATCTGTCAAGTACATAGACCGTATTAGTCTTCAACATTTCAGCAGCATTGTCTTCCTTAACTAAACAGGCTGTTTCCTGTTCTCTCAACTGTTGCTGCTGTGAAGTGTTTGAGTGCTCCTCTTATACTGCAGTGCCCCAGGTATACCCTTGAGACATCTCCATTATCTTGAAAGCTGTTATGTGGGTGTTTGTGTTCTCAAACAGTTCGCTGTATGTGCTTGATACATATCCATCTGTTCTATTGTCTAGATGTTTGTGTTCTCAAACAGTTCCCTGTATCTGCTTGCATATATGAAAGCTGTGATCAGAATCTTGGCCTTTAACTTGTGAATTGAGTTGCAAGGGTGGTAGGTTTGTTGCATCAGCATCTTCATCAATGTTTGAGGCAGAGATGATGATTGTGTGTATGAAGTAATGATCCACAAGCATTTTCTTCTGGTACTCCTCTTATAACATCTTATTTCCCTGTGACCATGTTGAATGAACATAGAGCATATGTCTGCATTATACCAGTTGCTGAGCAAGTGCCTCTCTGTGGCTCCGTATTATGAAAGTAGCATCCTCCACCAGTTATGCAGTCTCGTGTCCTAGTGAGTCCTAGCCTTCTTGTATACTTGATGCCATTGAAATAGGTGAAAGAAAACTCCATCTGCTCATAGTTCAGTATGTGTAATGTGCACTTGGAAAATACTTTGAAAGTTGAAATAAGGCAAATCTAATCAATGGCAATTTTTGTTGTTGTTAACATCCTCCAACATAATGTCATATCGGACGGTGAATAAATGAAATGGGTGAAATGATACTCAAATAAGCCCGAGGTTCATGGAGCTTTAAGTTACCCGACATTCGTCTTCTCAGGATAAGGGAAAACCTCGGAAAAAAACCTTATCTGGATAACTTACCCTAAGTGAGATTCGAACTCGTGACCTCTTGAATGTGAGGCAGACACGCTAACCATCACACTACAGAGGCGGTCATCAATGGTAATGTCTTCCCTTGTGTGTTATGAGAAACCAGAAGTTGGCAGTCTTACTCCTCAATATATTGCACTATACCAACATTTTGTTAAGTGTCTCACAGCCATACCTGACTTCTGGTGAGATCAACTTATAAACAATTTTAACAGAAACAAAGGTTTTGATTGCTCTAAATATGGGGCCTGTCACATGCAGGTTTGAACAACAAACATGTTTCATCACTTATTGCTATCAGACATTCTTTTGTCAGGTATGGCAAACAGATCATAAGCAGGCAGTGAAACTTGGACACCAATGAAGCAGGTTAGGTATATCTATACCACAGGTTGTCAGGGTGAGTGCAGAGGGAGTGAGTAGCAACAAACCAAAATGACTGTGACGCAACAGTTGATGTACTACCTCACTATTTATGCTTTGAAATGCTTGAAACACAAAGTTGGCAATTTTAATAGTGAAGCGACTTTGGTTGAATATTTTATTAATCCAGGAAAATAATTTATATAATTAATTGTTGAACAATAAATATATACCTTTTACCCTTAAGGTTATATCTGTATATTTTCTAATCAAAATGCTTCCATTTAATGTGACAGGTTTACAACATGGTTTTTTCTAACAAATACGAATAGATTATTAGTTTTATGGAAGAAATGTATAAGATGCATATATAATGTAAATAGAAGAGAATCATGTAGAAATATCTTTATAGAAAAACAATTAACTGTAGTATCCTTATATGTTTATAAAGTTATTATGTTTGTAATCAGCGAAGAACTATCATTAAGTATGAAACAAGGACACAGAATAATTACGACAGAATAAATGTAAATAAAAAAATAGACAAAGATCCTTTAATAATGGGCAAGATACTGTTTAATAAACTACAAAATACTGTAAAAGCAACAAAAGGGAAACTATGTAAACAGGAACTAAAGAATTTTCTGATACAAAGGTGTATGTGCAGGCTGATGAACTGTGATTGTAAATAATGTATATACTTTGTAGGAAACATTTTGACAATATTCGACAATATGTATGTTATTATGAATGAAATAAAATGGATTGGATTGAATCTATTGAACTTATAATAAAAATGGCATGTGTTAATTGTGAAATGTGTGTTCATTGATGTAAATGTTTTATTGGTCCATTTCTCCTTCATGATATGCTATTATGGTTGCAGAATTAGCATTACAGCGCACTACAATATATTTTCTGAAAGTCACAAAAGTAATTCTGCAGTTTTCACTTAAGAATGTTTGTATTGCCGGAAGATGCATTCATGATGTGATGGAGACGAAGTGAATATACATACTTGATGTACAATTCATGGATTTTGTTATTATAGGATGGACTGTTTCCCTTCAATAGATCCTTGATTACACACAATTTGGTATATCCATGATCCTTATACAGATGTGTAACAAGGCAGGATCCACTCCTGTTCAATATCACAAAGCATTTCTCTATGAGGTGAACAAACAGCAGGGTATTTTTTTATAAATCACCATCTCGCTTCTCTTCTAGAGTTTGTTTACAGGGACAATACATGTAGACAGCGTATGCTAAAGTATATGGAATTATAAGAGCACCAACACACACTAACAGGAAGGTTGTTGCTGCAACACTTAAACAAGTGATAAGGAATCCATTTGTGTGACTTACAAAACAAGTGATAAAGGGTAATATTTATCACATCCACAAGAGATGATATTATCAGATGTTCAAGCCCTTTGTAAGTATTTTTATTTCTTTTGCTTCTACACACACTGCAAGTGCAGTAAGCCACTAATTGTTTTAATAGATATTGTTCATCCATTTTGAAGCATTAGCACTAGCAACTGTCTTGATACACTGTACACTATGAAGTAAATAATACTAAAAACAGCTGTTGAGGATTGTAACAACTGCACAATTAAAAACACATTCCTACTTTTAACTGTACATGCTATTTCTATGCAGCCAGTCGTGTTCATGCAGCACATTTCAGAGATGCTCATGTGAATATAGTGACACAGGATTTCAAAGTCTTGTTAGGCTTATTCTTGCATTCTGCCACCTCACCTCTCCCCACATTGTAGCAAAGGCTGCGGCAGTAAGCATCCGAAGCCCTACTCTCCCCTCTGTTCCCATCCTGCGTATTAATTCTTCATGAAGGAAACTGGCTAGTATTGCAATTATTATTAATATTACTTATTAATTTCCAGTTTACTTTAGATATGGGCTTTGGGGATAGCTTTGATAGCCCACAATACATATATGCCACTGACTATAATACTAGTATTGAATGACAAATGTTCCTTGGTGTTACTGCTTCTGTTAATAAATGTGCCCTGTTTTCCTTGGAGCAAATATAGTTGTCAGGAATGTTAACTAGTTGGCAATGCTATTTATAAAATAGATAGATCAAGTTGTGTGCAGTCCTTTGATAGTTACATTATCGTCAGATTTAAACTTAATTAAAGGTGAGCTGATAAACATTTTGCTCTGGTTTGATCTCCATTGCAATCTAAAAGTTGAGTGGACATAATAAAAAATGAATTGCTCTTTTTCATGAGAAAATGTTCTAAGACTTTGTTACATATAGCTAGAAATGGTAGTAAATATGTAACATTGATCACTACAAGAGTATGTATCATTGACAAATAATATGTTCTGTAAAGACTTTGTAATACAAGGTTTCCACAAGTAATTGACTTTGATTTCAATTAAAAAGATATAACCCATATGTTGAATTGAGAGTAAGATAAGGAACATCGATCCATTGCAGATGTTTGTTTTGTACTTGCCACCTTCAGGAGCAGTGGATGAGATGAAGGATAGACCTAACTGTTCCTAGCTTGTTGACCCAGTCACACTGCTCAGTGAAGGCTTCCCTCTGGTGGAACCAGGAGAACTTGATCCGTCTGCAGGAGCAGTGGATGAGATGAAGGATAGACCTAACTGTTTCTAGCTTGTTGTCCCAGTCACACTGCTCAGTGAAGGCTTCCCTCTGGTGGAACCAGGAGAACTTGATCCTCCTTCAGGAGCAGTGGATGAAATGAAGGATAGATCTAACTGTTCCTAGCTTGTTGACCCAGTCACACTGCTCAGTGAAGGCTTCCCTCTGGTGGAACCAGGAGAACTTGATCCTCCTTCAGGAGCAGTGGATGAGATGAAGGATAGACCTAACTGTTCCTAGCTTGTTGACCCAGTCACACTGCTCAGTGAAGGCTTCCCTCTGGTGGAACCAGGAGAACTTGGTCCTCCTTCAGGAGCAGTGGATGAGATGAAGGATAGACCTAACTGTTCCTAGCTTGTTGACCCAGCCACACTGCTCAGTGAAGGCTTCCCTCTGGTGGAACCAGGAGAACTTGATCCGCCTTCAGGAGCAGTGGATGAGATGAAGGATAGACCTAACTGTTTCTAGCTTATTGACCCAGTCACACTGTTAAGTGAAGGCTTCCCTCTGGTGTTACCATGTCTGCCGAAGTAAAAGCAGAAGATTTGATTTGAAAAAAGTAGGAGAAAACAGTAGATTTTTTAACTGGCAATTTTACTTGTATACATATTTATGAGATTACTAATAAGAATAACAACAGCAATAACAATAATAATAATGATGATGATAACAATAATAATAATGATGATGATGGTGATGATGATAACAACAATAACAGTAACAGTAGCACTAGCACTGGCACTAATACTAACAGTAACAACAATAATCATAACAAAGTTTATTAAATAACTTCATACCTTTGTACAGTGCATCCTTCACAGTCACACTTTTATTTACATTATGTCTATGACAGTTCATGTTGCTTCTTGTATTAAATTCATGTATTTGATGATTTTGGACTGGTTGGTGCATATCTATGATTAACATTATTACTGTAAATACATACAGTAATATGATGAATATTCTTTTGTTAATAAATGTCTCCCTATATAAGAATAAGAGTTTGTAAGACTGGTTAGTATAAGAGTAGAGAAAGTCATGTGAGTGCAACACATCAGATTTTTGTAAAATCGTGTCGTTATACATGAATTCTTACTGAAAATTAGCAAACATTAATGTGAATAGTGTGACAGCAGCAGTGGCTTGGGGCCAGAGTGCTTCACACCACAGGCAGTACATGCATCAAACACACTGCCTCGTGTGACTATTTGTGAACACGTGACAACAATGAGCACAGCACTTCAAAAGACTTTTCAAGATTATTTGAGAAGTGTCCAGTAGCTGGTGTATTTGTACAAGTTTGAGAAAGCTCCATGTTACATCATCCTCGCTATATAAGTTGGTGAGGCAACAAGAGTTTGAATCAGTCAGCTTAGTGTATATGATCACGTTGAAAGAAAGTTAGTGAAAAGTTAGTGAGTGTTGAGAGATTGTGTTGTTAAAGTCAGCTGTTTAAGAAACAGAGAAAGTGAAGAAAGACAGTGAAAGGAAGGAGTCAAGGTTATGAGAAGAAAACAGTTGTGAGTTGTAATATCATGAAAGACTGTAGACTGTGTTAATATTGGTAAAAGTGAACCGTGTATTTGTGTAATTAGTGTATGAGAGACAGAGAAAGTGAAGAAAGACAAAGGAGTGAGTCAAGGTTATGAGAAGTAAACAGTTGTGAGTTGTAATACCATGAAAGACTGTAGACTGTATTAACATTGCAAAGAAAACTGGGTATTTGTGTAATTAGGGTATGAAAGACAGAGAAAGTGAAAAAAGACAGAAAAAAGTGAGTCACGGTTATGAGAAGAAAACAGTTGTGAGTTGTAATATCATGAAAGACTGTAGACTGTGTTAATATTGGTAAAAGTGAACTGTGTATTTGTGTAATTAGTGTATGAGAGACAGAGAAAGTGAAGAAAGACAAAGGAGTGAGTCAAGGTTATGAGAAGTAAACAGTTGTGAGTTGTAATACCATGAAAGATTGTAGACTGTGTTAACATTGCAAATAAAACTGTGTAATTAGTGTATGAAAGACAGAGAAAGTGAAGACAGAAAAGAGTGAGTCACGGTTATGAGAAGAAAACAGTTCTGAGTTGCAATATCATGAAAGACTGTAGACTGTGTTAACATCAGTAAAAGAGAACTGTGTATTTGTGCATTCAGTTAGAAGAAAATAAACTAAGAAAAAGTACTTGGACTGGATTTTGTTACTATATATTGAAATATTCAACATAAAACACCATTTATTAAAATTATTAAATGCAAATTTTTTATATAATTATCAATGCAAAATCTTGCCTCTGCTATCGTGTAACAACCAGCTCCTTACAGATATCTGTTAGGCCTATTCCCATTGTACCTATTTAATTAATATGAAGTAAAGAACAATAATCTTTTGTACTTACAGTTTGTTGAACAATGGTTAGGAAAATTCATGTAAATGTAACACATACAATTTTTCATATTATGTACTATGTGATTGGTGTTTTAAGAAAATGAAAAACTACAATACTCCAAGAGATGATTAATTAAATGTGGAATTATTTTAATGTCCTGTAGATTCAATAATTTTTACTTTCTCTGCTAAGTATAGTAAGGGAAGTATTGTATGTGACCCAAAATTTCGATGTTGAGATTGCTGGAAACATGTTTTGAGGCCTCCTGAGTTAAAAAGAAAAGTTACTTTTCTGAAATGGATGGCCATTATTCACTTTTTACTTTCTCTACTGGTAAGTAGAGGAAGTATTGTATTCTACCCTAAAATTTGATATCGAGCTTTCACAGGAAATATATGTTTTGAGCCCCTGAAGAAAAAAAAAAAAAAAAAGCATTTTTAGAAAAAGGCTTGTGTGTTTGTGTGTGTGCGTGCGTGTGTGTGTGCGTGCGCGCGCGCAGAGTGCCTCCGCAGTGCAGCTGGTAGTGCGCTTGCCTATGGCGCGGAGCACCCGGGTTCGATCCCCGGTACCAGCATGGGGTTTTAATCCCCTCTGGGAGGTCTGGCATGGGGTGCACTCAGCCTCGTTAGGCCCCAGGGGGACCAATTGAGGAGCTACTTAATGGAGAAGTAGCAATTCCAGGTTGAGAAGGCTATAACTAGCCGGGAGGGCTCCGGGCGGTGACCACATCGCACCATCCAGTACTGCACTCCACCAACGACGCCTATAGTGAGTAGAGGTGGGGACGCGGCGGCTGGGCGGCAAGCCCTGGCCCTTTTTGGGCTGTTGCGCTAGGGGTTTAGTTTTAGTGTGTGTGTGTTTGTCTGCCAGACTGTTAATCTGTGGACAACATAAAACGAAAAGTCGATTAAAAACCAAAGTTGGTATTTATGTTTAATGTCTTTCAAGGATGCGAAACGAAGATTTTGAAGCACATAGCCCTACCCTAAACTACCTTTCAAAAAATTTTGATTTTCTTGAAAATGGCTCTAACGATTTTGATTAAAATGCCATATGTTTAAGATATTTGTATGACAAATGAAATGTATATTTTGAATTTTCTGGCTATAGCCTAATTAGTCTTGTTTACTCTGGATGACTTTTTGAATAACTCGTAAATGGTAAGAGATACATAAAATCTTACTATACAAAAATCTGATGTGCTGCACTCACATGACTTTCTCTACTTTTGTACTACCCATTCTTACAAACTCTTATTCCTATATCTTCTTCGTGTTAGTTAAAATAAACATTTGTACAAATTATCTTATTGCTTATTTCCTTGTAGGTGCAAGAGGAATATTAGAATACAGTAGGCTTTGTGCGATAGTCAAATGTTTGAGATTCTGTTGTCTTTGCACACTTGACATATAAAAAATTCTGATGTGTTGCACTCACATGACTTTCTCTACTCTTGTACTAACCATTCTTACAAATTCTTATTCCTATATCTTCTTCGTCTTAGTTAAGATAAACATTTGTACAAATTATCTTATTGCTAATTTCCTTGTAGGTGCAAGAGGGAATACAGTAGGCTTTGTGCGATAGTCAAATGTTTTAAAGCTTTGAGATTCTGTTGTCTTTGCACACTTCACATATAAAAAAGTGAACAGCGATGAACCATTTTTTCCGAAACTCACACACATAACAAGGAATATCTCCGAAATGGTTCACCCTACAAGAAAATTTATTGAGACATAAATTGTGTATTTTAGCAAGATCTACATTTTTTGTATAGTATGATTTGGTCTATCTCTAACGGTTTACCAGTTATGCAAAAGTCGTCCAGAGTAAATACTACAGGGGCTATAGCCAGAAAATTCAAGATATACATTTCATTTGTCATAAAAATATCTCAAACATATGACATTTTAATCAAAATCGTTAGAGCCATTCTCAAGAAAATCAAAATTTTCGAAAAATTTTCCATGTAAAGGGTAGTTTAGGGTGGGGCTATGTTCTTCAAAATCTTCGTGTTGCATCCTTGAAAGACATTAAACTTAAATACCAACTTTGGTTTTTAACCGACTTTTCGTTTTTGAGCTATGCTGTCCACAGACTGACAGACTGACACACACACACACACACACGGACCTTTTTCTAAAAATGCTTTTTTTTTTTGATTCAGGGGGTCTCAAAACATGTATTTCCGGTGAAATCTCGACATCGAATTATTGGGTGGAATACAATACTTCCCCTACTTACCAGTAGAGAAAGTAAAAAGGTAGATCTCACTAAAACATGCAACTTATGTCCAAATATTTTTTTTTGTAGAGTGAACTATTTTGGAGATATTCCTTATTTGTTTCAGTTTTGGAAAACTGTCAAATGCAACATCATGTTCATTTTTTGTTAAGCGTGCAAAAAGAACGAAATCTCAGAGCTTTAAAAGATTTGACTATCGCTCGAAGTCTACTGCATTCTAATATTCCCCTTGTACCTACAAGGAAATAAGCAATAAGATAATTTGTACAAATGTTTATCTCAACTAACATGAAGAAGATATAGGAATAAGAGTTTGTAAGAATGCTTAGTACACAAGTAGAGAAAGTCATGTGAGTGCAACACATCAAATTTTTTATTTTGGCATGCAAAGAGAATGGAATGTCGAAGTCATCACAGAATGACTAGCTTTAAAACATTTGACTATTCCTCAAAGTTTACTTATGCCAATATTCCCCTTGTACCTACAAGAAAAACAATAACATAATTTCTGTAAAATGTTTATGTTGACTAACATGAAGATATAGGAATAAGAGTTTGTAAGAATACTTAGTACAAGAATAAAGCTATGTGAATGCAACACATCACATTTTTTAAATTTAATATGAAAAAAAAAAAAAAAAAAAAAAAAAAAGATAACACTCCATAAGTTGGTTAGAGCCAATATTCATTTCTATTTTTATAAAAAATAATAAAAGCATGTGATAATTAGAGAGGTGTTAGTTTGTTGGACACTGCTCATAAGATATATGCAAATATAATAAAACTTAAGTTGTGTAAGTGCTATGGAAATATTCTGTCATCCGAGCGGACGTGTTTTATGGCTCTGGGCGGAAGGAAAGTTTGCTAAAGTATGAAACACTGTTAAATACAGTTAAAACTATATAAAAATGCTCGAATGTACTAAAACACATAGTATACCTTGCTTTTTGTTGAATTGGATCGTAATAATTGTCCTACAGGAGTGAAGTTTTGTTAATCCGCGTAAAAATGTTGTTAGAAAAACGGCATAAGTAGCACTTCTCCATTTTCTACAGCGTAGTTCGTACATATAGGTATTCACAAATAAACCAGCAGTACTTCAGGAACTAAATAGTGTCACATTCTGATATTTAATACTTCCATTTATAATAATAACGGTAGTTATGATAACAAATTCTAAAAGTTTTGATAGAAATGTGCAGTTACACCTAGCTAAGGCAGGTTATCTAAAATGTGCATATGGTTTTCATAGCGAATTAAATTAAATTATTTTGTTGTTTAACGACGCTGTCAATTGCCAGGATCACATCAGCGTCGCCGGTGTGCCGGAGTTTTCATAGCGACTTGTTTATCTCAATACCTATTATTGAGATAATACTATCTCAGTGCTTTTATATCGGCAATTTCTGGGAGATTCTAAGAAGCAATCCTGGCTTTTTTCGTTGGTGGTGTCGCCTGTTGTTGTTATTTTTGTTTTTTATGTTTCCCTGAGTAATTATTTCCATAATTTTGTCATCCAAAATAGGCCGAAAAATTCTGCTGGAAGTGTATTCTCATCAAAATGAGAAGGAAGTATTGGTCCCTGCTGAATATTGTGCACTGGGACACTAGATGTAGGGCCAGGGTCAAAATTACTCACCTTTTTCAGCTGTCTGCAGCGTCACTTATGTCACTCTCGCTCTCACTTGCACTTAGACACGAATTCTCGCATATATCATTCTCATCACTAATGAGCACAAAATTCGATAACTCACGATCACTTTTGTTCAACAATTCTACAATTTCTTGCTCCGTCAACCCTTTCTTTCCCGCCATTCTGTCAAAAAAAATCTCTCGCTTACTCAGCTTACTGGATGCAATCACCTCACTGTTTATTCTACACTACTGAAAACTACAACAGAAATTATTAAATATGGAAAATCGGTGATGAACTGACCACAAACATCTGAAAGAACGTTTCCTGCCATCTATTGGCTGTATATATTGTGACTTTGGTTGGGTGTAAAGTAAAGACGACAGATGTAGTCTAGATAAAGAAACACTTTTATTTCGGTAAACAGTAACTTTGTACACTCGTTGCAACAGTAAGAAAGTATTTTCCCATTCACCAACAGCACAGCTCCGAACTAGTAACACAACAACTGTCCCTTCTCCGTCGGCACGACTCCTCAACGCTTCACATACGTCTGACCGTTCCTTTTCTGTCGCACTTTACCGCTATTTATATCTCCCAGGCACTATTCTGGAAAGTTCAGTTATTGCGGTGAAATACAAAGCAGAAGATTACCGAAGTCTCTATCCTTTTCTCTCTTTCGGCAAGCAGCCATTCTCTGTCTCTTTCCTTCGGCTCCTTTGCGGTAGTGCCGACAATAATGCGATGGGTGACACTGCTGTTGTCGGCAATTAGATGCGGCGGGCGCGGTGACACTATGAATTATTCGAGCGAGAGGAGCCGATCACAATAGCTCTATGACTCCAAACCCATATATGGGTTTTCGCTCGTCAGGGTCCGGACAGGTCGCCCATATATGGGTTTTCGCTCGCAAAGGGGTACAAGAATAGAGAAAGATATGCGAATGCAACACATCACATTTTTTAAAATTTAATATGAAAAAAAAAAGATAACACTCCATAAGTTGGTTAGAGCCAATATTCATTTCCATTTTTATAAAAAATGATAAAAGCATGTGATAGGTGTTAGTTTGTTGGACACTGCTCATAAGATATATGCAAATATAATAAAACTTAAGTTGCGTAAGTGCTATGGAAATATGTTGTTAGCTAATGCTGGTTTTCTAACAATGAAGTCATTAATCCTCTTGCTCTCCAATATTTTTCACTGATGGATGGGGCATTAGAAGTGGCCAGGCATATTTGAAGGGCTATGGAAATATTGTCATTGTGGATCTTGCTGTGGTGGATATTTTTCCATAAAATTGTTAATAAATACAGGGAATTTAATTCTAAAATTAATATTGCATCCACAGACTTCATAGAAAGAAATTACTTAAGATTTTAGCCATAGATAAGACACCACAGTAATATATGTATACAAAACATATTCATAGTTTGCAGCACAAACTGCCTGTAGTTAGATACAACAATAGGTTATCAGAGTGGCAGTGAAAGGACAGTGAGGACTGAACTAAATGCATGTATGGACGTTAACAAGAGATAAGAGCTGTCAGAAAGTTGTGAATGAACCAAACATGGACCACTAGAGTGTATACCTAGTTGTTTGGAGAGAGCTTGGCTCATACAAAGAGTTTGGAGGATGAAAAGCCCCAGAAAGGCAGTTGACCAGTAGCTCTTCTCCATGCGTATGCTAATAGAATATGCAAATCTTATTTTATTTGAATGGCAAGGAACAGGAGATCACAGAATATAATTTATTTTAGAAAAATGCCAAAGCAGTAAAAAAAGTTTGATAACAAGTAACAAATATAATTATTAGTGGAGATTTTGTATAAAATTGAAAACAGTGTTTTGTTCTGTTGAAAATAAAATGGAATGGAATAGCCGGAACATATGCATATACCTAGAATTTTTAACATTTGGACGAAAAACCTAGCAAGAGATTTTTGTAATACTTTACATATAATTAGTGTAATGAGGGTAGTCCACCATACAATGGGCCAGTGCCAAAGATGTGCTCACCCTGCGAAGTACTGCTGTACAAACTACTTGTGGACTGCTGATGTAGAACAGAGCAATTTAACTCAGGACAACACAACAGTAACTTCAATAGCTGTGTCTTTGAAATTCTTCATTAGCTAAACCTTTGTTATCCATTTTGCAGATGCAGAATTACTGATAATATATCTTGTAACATTTCAGGTGGAATACAGAATCACTGTGCAGAAATAATGATAGTGCCTCCTGTTTCATCAGTAGTACAGATTCCAATACTGATGAGGCACACCCAGTCATACAACCAGAGATGGTTGAGGAAACCAACTCTACATTGGATTCACATGTGGTAGACTACAGTCAGATGCAGAACAAAAGACTGCATACATTTGAAATACATCCAGAGAGTGCAAATATAAATTATAGAATAGGTCATGGAGACAAAAATAAGTGTAATGTGTGTGAAAAAAACTTTGCCTATCCTTCAACTCTAAAAACCCATAAATTAATCCATGAGGGTAAAAGACCACATGTATGTGACATTTGCAAAAAGGCTTTTACTCAACTTGCGACCCTAAAAAAGCACATATTAACTCATGAGGGCAGAAGACCTCATCCATGTGACATTTGTGGTAAAAGTTTTGCTCAAACTACATCACTCAGGGTGCATAAATTAATTCATGAGGGCAAAAGATCACACGCATGTAATTTGTAATAAGACTTTTATTCTGATATCAACCCTGAAAAAACATATAATAACTCACGAGGGCAAAAGACCTTATACATGTGAAATTTGTAGTAAGAGCTTTACTCTAGCATCAAACTTGAAAATACATAAATTAATCCACGAGGACAGAAAAGACCATATATGTGATGTTTGTAACAAGAGCTTTACTCATCTGTCATCCCTGAAACGTCATAAATTAACTCACGAGGGCAAAAGACCACACATATGTAAAATTTGCAATAGAAGTTTTACTTTAGCTTTTCATCTCAAAGAGCATAAGGTAACACATGAGGGTAAAACACCACACACTTGTGAACTTTGTAATAAAAGCTTTGCTCTGGCCTCTTCACTAAGAATGCACAAACTATTCCATGAAGGTAAAAGACCTCACAAGTGTGATATTTGTGAAAAGAGCTTTATTTTAGCATCGCATCTGAAACAGCACAAGTTAATTCATGAGGGCAAAAGACAATATAAATGTGACATTTGTAGCAAGAGTTTTACTCAACCATCCACTCTTAAAAAGCATATATTAACCCATAAGAGCAAATAACCACACATTTGAAATTGTTAAGAACATTTTAGTTATTAGGTAAGACTGTTTGCCTATCATCAAGACAGCCCACATTCAATCCCAGAAACCAGCATGTGGTATCATGGTAAATGAAGCGACATCTAGTTGGGTTTTCTTTTGGTTCTCTAGTTTCCTCTGCCACACATTGCACCAACTGCTCCATCATAACATTTTCTTTCATTCATTTGCCCTGTATTTTACATCATACTCCTCATTATCATACCTGGTGCTTCGCTGACCACCTGTTTCAGGGTCTTCACTCTGTTTCTCTACTCACGTACAGGCATCTGAGCCTAGGCACTGGCTAGTAAGCCCTAGGGGTGTGTCTGTTTGGTTCATAGGTTCCTGAGCTCCCTGACAGACGTCTGACTCTAGACAGTCTTGTAAGTCCTGTATAAGGGGAGGGTAATCTCTTCCTCACTCTCATACTGGCAGATGTTCACTCTGTCTGGTACATAGGTTCCTGTGTTCCCTAACAGACGTCTGACTAGACAGTCTTGTAAGTCCTGTATAAGGGGAGGGTAATCTCTTCCTCACTCTCATACTTGCAGGTGTTCACTCTGTCTGGTACATATGTTCCTGTGTTTCCTAACAGACGTCTGACTCTAGTCACTGTCTTGTAAGTCCTACATAAGTGGAGGGTAATCACTTCCTCACTCTCATACTTGCAGATGTTCACTCTATCTGGTACATAGGTTCCTGTGTTCCCTGACAGACGTCTGACTCTAGACACTGTCTTGTAAGTCCTACATAAGGAGAGGGAAATCAGATAAAGAAAGAAATCATTAAAGTATTCCTAGAATTGTTTAGAACTCTCGCAAATGGTTACTGTATCTTACTCTGTTTATGACCAAATAGATACAGAATATCAGCTATGTTGAACTTCTCTGGAGAGTACAATGTATAATGACTGCCAAAGAAAATCTCGCTGCATCTTCGGTCTATGTCACATTTGTTGTATAAAGCCATGGACATTTGATTGGTTGCTGTAGACCACGATGCAAGGGTACATTGCCTTCGGTCTACATCACATTTATTATTATATGAAGCCATGGCCATTTCATTGGTTGCTCTAGGCCACGGTGCAAGGTTACATTGCCTAAAGGACCCATTGAAATGGCTGTGGTTTTGTACAACAATAAATGTGACACAGACCGGAGGTGGTCATTGCACCTATATTTGTATCTGTGTAATTTTGCCATACGTTTCTGAATTTACATTTTCAGGCAATGTTAATTTAATTTGGAATATAATGATTGAAATACAATTGTATAGCTTTGCTTATGTTCATTTGAATCCAACTAATTTTGGTGATATCCATTGATTTACCCTATTTGGTTTGTGTGCAGTTGCTGGACGCCAGCTTGGTCCCTGCCATGTTTGAATTCGGATACCCAACGAAACACGGATCTGCAACTTGATGCTACCTACTATTACAACCCGTGTAAATGTCTGGAACAGTCACTCTTTGCCTCCAAAGAAACACACTGCCCACTTTTGCTTGTATTTTTCTACTTCCATGTTGTTTCATTGATGTCCACAAGCCTATTCGCAAGCCAGAACAATTGCCATTACAGTGAGCTACCTATGGGAAGCAGCAACTTAATCTGGTGGTATATTCTGTGCAGAATAAGTTGGCAGCCAGCATGTAGAAAGAGAAAGCAGTACTTTCCCTCTTGCTCGTTCGCAGTGTTGTGACAATCTTGTCCTATTAACTAGGCAATACTGAGTGAGAGGTGTCACAGTGAAAGAGATTTGACAACAAGAACGATTTTGATCGGAAAAGCTATTCCCTTAATGAGGTTTCTTCACTGTAGTCAATGGAGCGGACTCAGGTCATTTCCAACCAATATTGCTACCTCTTTCTGCCAACTTATTCTGCACAGACTTTAGTAGACAGTATTATAGTTGATTTTCACACATATATCGACACATATTTCAAACTGCTACTTTCAAAGAGTTATATGGGGAGTGCTGACCATTATTGTACGGTCCAGGTAATTTACTGTCATGGAAATGCTGTTTTTTTTATCAATAATTCAATTTTGATAGAAAACGTGCATGAAGGGTGGACAAAGGCAAGTGTATGACTTATTTTGTACTATGGAAGTGTCGTATGTTTACCTTCTGAGTAATGCTATACCAGTGATTACTTGAAGAAACACCAGATAAGAGGACAGGGAAAAAGCTTAGAAATGTAGAATAAGAGACAAAATTAGTAAATTGGAACACGATAAAAAGCTAAAAAGAACCAAGTCACAAGTATGTGAGGTGAGAATTGAAGAAAATATTCCCTAAGTCGAAAGAAGAAAAGATATTGTGTAATTTTGTTCTATGTTAGATGCTCATATTTTAACATGCTCGATGTTCATTAGTAATCTTTAAAATGCTAGTAGTACTGTCATTGTTTATAGGCACATAAATTACATCTATTAAAAACAAAGAAGAAGTAAGTAGGTCAACATAATTTATTTCTGATACTGTGACAATTCGAGAAATCACACTTCTGAAACCAGTGTGACGAAACCGACAAAAGCCCTAGTCCAACTACTTTCTTATTTTATTTTCCTCCAAAAGCTTTTGCACAAATACACAGTTCTCTTTTACTGACATCAACACATTCTACAGTCTTTGGTGATATTACAACTCACAGCCATTTTCTCCTTGCAACCTTGACTCAGTCCTTTCACTGACTTTATTAACTTTCTCTGTCTCTCATGGGATAACTCAGAATACAATCTCTTAACACTGAACTGCTTCGCTATATTCCTTCAAGACACAATGACACATGCACGCACGTGTGCGCACACACACACAAAGAACTGACTGACTCATGTCTGTAACTCACACTCCTGCTCATTGCCTTGTCTCCTCATATAGCAAGGATGACCTTTCTCAAACTTCTACAAACATGCCAGCTGCGGGACACTTCTTGAATACTCTCGAAAGCCCTTTGTATGGCTGTTTGATTCTTGTTAGCCACGTGCTTGCTGCCGTGAGTGGCATGGTAAGATTGAGCTTGAGCGCTTTGTTGTACACCACACCAGTGAGTTGGGACAGCCTGGCTCCAACTGTCCTTTGTTGTATTCTCGCTGCTGCCATGAGCCAGTGTCACAATCCTAATTGCAGTAAAATTATACATTTTCAAATTACTCTGTATCTAAATAGTTTTTCCTTAGTATTTTGTTTCAAAATATACTTCAGACTGACGTAGAACTGTGCCTCTGGGATCTATTGTCATGTTCACATCTAATTAGCATATTGCGCCAGCAAGTCAAGTTTAGGATACCTTAAACTACTAAATTTACAATACTGAGCTATAAACTTCAGCATAGAAACAGAGGACGGGTAACAACCTTTATCAGAGATTAAAATTATGAGCAATGAAAATAGACTATCCTATGGAATATACAGAAAGCGTGATCACACACACACAACTACATCAAATCCAATAGCTTTAACCCAAAATGACATGCAATTTTCAACAGTGTGGTACACTGATTAATTAATTTTCCTCTAAGTAAGAATTAACATGACAAAAGTAACTGAAAAGTACCAAAATAGCACTTAGGAATGGATTCAATGAAAAAATTATGAACAGAAAAGTAGAAAAATTCAGAAGCAAGAAAGAAATTAATAAGATCACAGCTCTAACACCTTGGACAACAAACACAAAAATAAAAAAAATTCATGTTCCATTCGTTTTGCACAAGTTTCAGAAGATTTATTCCAAACACAACATAACATGGTTTTTCAGCGGTTTTTGGTGTGCAGGGTCTTCACTGTGTGAAAAAGGGTCTATCTGAGCAACTGAGAACTCCAGAATGAATAATAACCTTGCTTTAGTTATATATTCATAATTATGACTAATTATAATGCCAACTTTCACAACAACATCAGATTTCTGCTTTATATTAGCAGCTTTAAAGTCTCGCAATAAAAATTGTCTTTACAAGACTCACATGCTTCTAAAGGTTCAGAACATTTTCTTCTTCATTGTGGTAACTATATATAGACACAAACAAAAGCCTATCTGTTCCTTTTTAATGTAGGTCATGTACATTTACACCATGGCCCTAACTTCCTCTTTTGATTCTTTACTCTTCTAAATACTAACATCATGGAAACCGCAGCCCCCAGAAATTAATGAATGTTGTTGTTGTTTTCTAGTGCCTTGCATCTGGCAATGAAGCCATTAGCATTCGTGCTTTCCAATACTTTTGAACTGTAGTTTCTTCTGATCTTAATGCTTCACAGGTCTTCAAGTGGTCTTCGTTCATTTCTGCTGGATCGTTACACAGGACACATATTGGTGAGGCTGAGATACCTATTCTGTAGAGATGACTTGCTAAGCAGTCGTGATTTGTCAGTAGTCTGAAGGCTGCAACCACTGTTTTCCTTGGTCTCTGGGGGATTATATCTGGGTTGGAAAGTAGTGTAATCCATTTTTTATCTTTGGCATTTGTTTCTATTTCTTGTAGGTATGAATGAGAAAATTTTTTAATGATCATGCGTTTTATTGAGGAATATGAGAAATTGAATTTAGACTTTTGTTTTATTGTTGTGCCTTTCTTTGCAAGTGAGTCTGCAGCTTCGTTCCCCATGACTCCACAGTGTGCTGGAATCCATTGGAGATGAACAGTCTTATTAACTTTTTGGAGTTGTGTTAGCATTTTGTAGCATTCTCTAATTTTTGTTGACTTCTTTGTAGTATTTGAACATATTCCCTGAATTGCAGCTTTAGAATCTGAAAGAATTACTGCCTTGTTAAATTTATTTAAGGGAAGATTTAATAATTGTCAGAGAGCAATGTGTATAGCCTCTATTTCTCCATATTGGCTTCTTGTACTGTGAAGACATCTATATCTTGGTCTTTTAATATTTTCATTAGCTCTTGTAATGTGCAGTCAAGGCTATAGTTTTAATTTTAATGTAAACAATTTTTATATTGAATATGAAATAGAAAAAGTGACTCTTATTCAAAACGAAAAGTTGAAATGACTCCCATTCAATACACAGAACAAGAGAAATTTTACACATATACACTAAAGACTCAGAAAAGCTTTCTTTCCAAAATTCAAGACATCAAGAAGAATGTATACCTTCCTAATTAAGGAAAACTTCATATATAAAGTCAATCCGACATCACATGTTATTTACACCTGACAGAAGAAGTTAAGAAAAGTGATATTGCAACTAGTGTTCTAAAATTATTAGCATTAGAGACAATCCATACTAGATTTCCAGAACACAAATGGCTCCATATTTATACTGATGGATCATTGATATCAAACCAAGATGGAGCAGGGGCTGGAGTTGCGTGTCACCTCTTTTCCTATCACAAATCTTTAAGTTATGGAATTACAAACTTTGATGACTTGACTATAATTAATCTACCATTTTATGCAGCTAAAAGATTAGTCAACTCTGAATTTAAAAAAATTATTGCAAAATTGGAAAATCAAAAAATAAAAGATGGGAACTACCAAACATTAATTCCTGAGCATCCTCTAAAAATGGCAGTTGCAACCTTCAGGTTGATTACAGGACATGATTGTGAACAGAATTGGGATATATTCTTTCACCACTCTGTCCTCTACGTGATGTGCAAGAGGAAATGGACCGAGACCACCTTCAGATATGCCCAGCCACTTCTAGTGCCCCATCCATCAGTGAAAAATATTGGAGAGCAAGAGGATTAATGACTTCATTGTCATAAATCCAGCATTAGCTAACAACAACAACAACAACAATTTTTACTCTGCACAAATTAATAAGGTTATCTGCCACAAATAGTATAACGCATATCTACAGTTTTTGACAACAGAATAATTAATTAATATTGTTTCTTTGCAAACTTCCAAAATGTGTCCCCCTCCCTGAAAAAGTGCTGCTGCCCATAATTAACATCAATATTAAGAAATAAACCAATACATTTCACATTAACTTGAATAAAATAATAATCGTTAAACATTTCGAAACCTTACCTATCTTAACAAATATAGCGCTTGAGACATGAACCTATATGAACATACTGCGACATGCTGATGCAGAGCAGAGCTGGAGAAACACTATTCCACTTTAACGTAACTCAAAACACCATAAGAGCTAGTAACTCTATAACTCTCGGTTTGAAGTTCTTCATTTGTTTTGCTGGCCTCTTCTGTAGATTCGTAAATACTGATAATATATCTTATAACATTTCAGGTGGAATACAGAATCACTGCATTCCAATATTGATGACGTCATGCAACCAGAGATGGTTGGGGAAACAAACAGTGTATTGGATCCACATGTGGAGGACTTCAGTCTGATTCGCAATAAAACAGTGCACACATTTGAAATTCATGCTGACAATTCAAATTTAAATTATAAAATGGGTCATGAAGACAAAAACAAATGCAATATCTGTGGAAAATGCTTTGCTCAACCTTCAACTCTAAAAACCCACAAATTAATCCATGAGGGAAAAAGACCACATGAATGTGAAATTTGTAACAAGACTTTTACTCAGACATCAACCCTAAAAAAGCATATATTAGCTCATGAGGGCAGAAAACCCTACACATGTGAAATTTGTAGTAAAAGCTTTACTCAGATTTCACACTTGAAAAGACATCAGTTAATCCATGATGGCAAAAAGCCTCATATGTGTGATATTTGTAACAAGAGCTTTATTCAGGTATCATACCTGAAATATCATAAATTAACTCACGAGGGCAAAAGACCACACATATGTGAAATTTGCAATAGAAGTTTTACTTTAGCATCTCAGCTCAAAGAGCATAAGGTAACACATGAGGGTAAAACACCACACACTTGTGAACTTTGTAATAAAAGCTTTGCTCTGGCCTCTTCACTAAGAATGCACAAACTATTCCATGAAGGTAAAAGACCTCACAAGTGTGACATTTGTGAAAAGAGCTTTATTTTAGCATCACATCTGAAACAGCACAAGTTAATTCATGAGGGCAAAAGACAATATAAATGTGACATCTGTAGCAAGAGTTTTAATCAAAGATCAACCTTGAAAAAGCACATATTAACTCATGAGGGCAAAAGACCACATACTTGTGGCATTTGTAATAAAAGTTACTCTCGACAGTCAGTCCTAAAACAGCATAAGTTGATTCATGAGGGCAAAAGACCATACATTTGTGAAATTTGCAACAGAAGTTTTACTCAAGGATCAAGCCTTAAAAAGCATAAATTAATTCATGAGGGCATAGAACCACATTATTGAAATTCATAAGAACATCTCAGTAATTTGTTATTCTCTATTTTATAATACAAATATTTCAATAAAGTCCTAAAACTGTTCCAAGTGGTTATACATATCTTACTATGTTTGTGACTAAATGGATGCAGAATGTCAGGTATATGGAACTTCTCTGGAAACTACACTGTATATTTATATCTGTGTAATTTTGCCATAAGCTTCTCAATTGACATTTTCAAAAAATGTTAATGTGGTTTGTAATATAATGGTTGAAATAAAGGTATATATAGTTTTGCTTATATTCATTTGTAGGTTATTTTGACCCAGCCAATTTTGAAAATTTCCATTGATTTGCCTTATTTTCTAACTTACCAACATTATCGTTATATAATAGTGCAATTGGTGAATGTGATTTGTCTTTGCAGATGGCGAGGTAAGTTATTTATGTATGTACAGGGTTATTCTAAATGATTGTCAGGGCTACAAAAATTCATAACTGACAGTGCAATTGACTTTGATTTGGAATTGAATTTGGAATTGAATTGGAATATGAATCTTGTGTTATTGTGTACTGTAACTCGAAGTTCTTTTTACATACATTAGAAATGCTCGATATGTGCACCTTTTGTCACTCTACACACATTTACTCGATAGTGCATTTCTTCCCACACACGAGTCAACATGGCAACAGTGATGGTTTTGAAGGCAGCTTTATCTTTGGGCGCCTTCATAACACATGCCATACTGTGGCTTGAGGAACTTGCAGTTCCCTACTACATCTCATAGTTGATTTCTAAGTACTACGGAGATACACATTCCTAATCCAATTCACATCCGCTTCTGACACAGCAGGATGCCCACTGCTTTTCCCTTTGCAGAAACAACCTGTATCCACAAATTGTTCATACCATCTGCAAATAGTTGTCAGAAGGAGGCTCCTTCCCGCATTTTGTCCGAAAATGGCCTTACCATTTTGTTACTAATCACCATTTTGTTAAACACTGCTATTACTGCCATCTGGTGGTAACTTATGTACTACAGTTGATGCAAAACAAGACTTCGAGAGTTTGTCTAACTGTTACTGTAACGATAAAAATGGTATGCAAAGGGTAGAGTGAGACTGAAAAATTGAATGCCATGACTGAGATTTGAACCACGGATCTACCAGTTATCGTCTGGCTGCTCTAACCACTAAACTATCATGGCCAATGTGCCAATGTGACATTAAATTCTCCAACTGACTTGCATTATTCCCGGTAAACCACACAAGGAGAACTCAATTTACTTTGAGATAACATAACTTAATGGCGACTTACAGTCGTAAGTACTTAAGTCCTAGGCTTTTAGTTTAACCAACTATAAGATCAATTAATGTAATTAATGTTTTTCACACAATAACTGTATGTAGGACATGATTGGAAAGGGTAGAGTGAGACTGAAAGATTGAATGCCATGACCAGGATTTGAACCATTCACCAATTATATGGGGTGAGTATAAAAAATGCTATCGCTTACTTAAAGCTTTATTTACTGCCATTCATTCTACAACAACCGAACCTTGTTGCTATGATGCAACTCTTTTCTTTTTTTACTGTCGTGTATACATCCCACATCACTCCCCTTGGATTCGTTGTTAACGAAGCAACACTGGGGCGGGTTTCTTCCGGGTTCTCCGGTTTCCTCCGCCATCTCATTCCACCAATTGCTCCATTATCACCTTTCCAATCATCGATTTTGCCTGCATTTCATATCATCCTCTTCCTCACTATCATACCTGGTGCATGGCTGACCACCTGCTTCCAGGTCTTTACTCTGTCCGATTCAGAGGTTCCTCTGCTCTCTGACAGGCATCTGACCCTAGGCACTGGCTTGTAAGTCCTACATTAGGGGAGGGTAATCAGGAAAAGAAGAAGAAGAGGAAGAAGAAGAAGAAGAGAGCATATGTGGTTAAATTAATAGCAGATTTTCAAAACGCACTGGATAAATACAGTATCCAGTATAAAGCAATAAGTGTTTGAAAGAATAGTATAAGAGTAGAGAAAGTCATGTGAGTGCAACACATTTTATTTTGGGTGTCTGATATTAACTGTTCAAATGAGTTATGTATGTTTGACTTTCCTCCTCTCGTGAATCATATAATTATGAGTTTTCAATCCTAACAAATGGGCAAAACTTTTCTCACAGATACTACACTTGTGTGGCTTTTTGCCTTCATGAATTAAATTATGAGTTTTTAAATTTGATACATAAGTGAAGGTTTTTTCACAAATGTCGCACTTGAGAGGTTTTTGGCTCTCATGCATCAAATTGTGCCTTTTTAAATGTGAGGAATCAATAAAGGCCTTCCCACAAATGTTACATTTGTGTGGCTTTTTGCCTTCATGAATCAAATTATGTCTTTTCAAACTTGACATAACAGCAAAATCTTTTTCACAAATGTCACATTTATATGGCTTTTGGTTATTGTGATTAAAATTATGTCTTTTCAAGTTCCACAAATCCCTGAAACTCTTTTCACAAAGGT
Source organism: Tenodera sinensis (assembly GCA_030765045.1). Taxonomy (NCBI): domain Eukaryota; kingdom Metazoa; phylum Arthropoda; class Insecta; order Mantodea; family Mantidae; genus Tenodera; species Tenodera sinensis. The sequence goes on along the minus strand of CM060972.1, from coordinate 110,387,445 downwards.
CGCACTTGAAGGGCTTTGTAGTCACATGGGTCAAACTATGTCTTTTTAGATTTGATAAATCTTTGAAGTTCTTGTCACAAATGTCACACTTGTATGGCATTTTACCCTCATGACTCATATTATGTCTTTTCAAACTTGACAGCTTTGTATAGTTCTTTCCACAGCTGTCACACTTGTATCGCTTATTATCCTGCCGAATCAAATAATTTTGTTTTGAATTTGATGCTGGCTTATCATTGCTGTCATCAGAATCTGCTTTTGTGTAATGCCTGAAACAGAGAAATTATAAGCATAAACACAGGAATGTATATATCAAGTAGCCTTGTGTTCAAGGAACATCTTGCAAAATTTGGTAATAAAGGGGAAGAGCGAGACTGAAAAATTGGCTGAAAGTGAAAAAATGCCATGGCCGGGATTTGAACCACGGAACTTCCACTGTCTGTCTGGCAACTCTGACTACTGAGCTACCATGGTAATTCATTAATCACTCATTTTTTCTGGTAGACCACAAGATGTTCTCAAATTGATATGAGATAACTTACCATAATAGTGACTTTACTATGCTGTAAGTACTAACTGGTTCAAAATAACTAGAGAATAGGAAGCAAAACAGTAAACAGGGTTTCAGCTCCCAGTAATGAGAATGGAAATGGCTTCACTGATAAAAAAGCTGTCTTCTGTACATTGGGATTTCATTTGTTTCTTGAGCAATGATCTTTTTACTTTCTCTACTGGTAAGTAGGAGAAGTATTGTATTCCACCCAAAAATTCAATGTTGAGATTTCACCGGAAATAGTTTTGACACCCCTGAATCCAAAAACAGCAGTTTTAGAAAAAGGTCTGTGTGTGTGTGTTTCTGTGTCTGTGGACAGCATAACTCAAAAACGAAAACTCGGTTAAAAACCAAAGTTGATATTTAAGTTTAATGTCTTTCAAGGATGCAACATGAAGATTTTGAAGAAAATAGCCCCACCCTAAACTACTCTTTACATGGAAAATTTTGATTTTTTTGAAAATGGCTCTAACGATTTTGATTAAAATATCATATGTTTGCTAAAATACACAATTTATGTCTCAATGAATTTTATTGTAGGGTTAACCATTTTGGAGATATTCCTTGTTATGTGTGTTAGTTTCAGAAAACTTAAGACTTTCGTGAAATGGATCATCGTTCATTTTTTTATAGATTAAGTATGCAAAGAGAACAGAATCTCAAAGCTTTAAAAGATTTGACTATCACTCAAAGCCTAATGTATTCTACCTTTCCCCTTGCACTTACAAGGAAATAAGCAATAAGATAATTTGTACAAGAGTAGAGAGTCATGTGAGTGCAGCGTATCAGATGTTTTAACAATGCAGTTGCATTACTATTTGCAATTACCCTAGTCATACCAAGCTTTCATTCTTTATTAAAGTTGTGTGTTGTTCTTTGTTAATTTCTTCTGTTTTGCAGGCATTCATGAGTTTTAAGTTATTTATAAATGAAGCACAAAGTATGCTTTTGCCAGAAGAACCAATGCTCAATGCATCTGAGGGAATAAAGAACTGTGATCAGGACATATTTGCTAGAATCTTTTTTCAGTGTCTGACCAAAGAGTGAGGTCTAGTGGCTATTTCACATATTTCACACTTTGAATATATTGTAACAAAATGGTAATTTGATGAATCCCACTCCTGACACCACTGTGACAAAAGTCCAGTATCACTTTATTTTTCTTCTAAACTTTTGCACAAAAGCATAGTTCTCTTCTACTAATGTTAAAACAGTCTAGCCTTACATGATATTACAACTCATTACTGCTTTTGAGTCCGCCTCTGTAGTGTGATGGTTAGCATGTCTGCCTCACGTTCAAGAGGTCGCGAGTTCGAATCTCGCTTAGGGTAAGTTATCCGCGTAAGGTTTTTTCCGAGGTTTACCCTGCCCTGAGAAGACGAATGTCGGGTAAAGCTCCATGGACCTCTGGCTCATTTGAGCATCATTTCACCCATTTCATTTCATTCATTCGTCCGATATGACACAATGTTGGAGGACATTAATTTAAAAAAACTGTTTTCGTCTTTAACCCTGACTCCTTTCATGTCTTTCTTCACTTTTTCTGTCTCTAAAGCACCAACTCTGACAATACAATCACTCAACACTCATAAAAAACTCTGAACTTCAACATGACATATCTTTCACAGCTGTCTTGCACTCGCTGACACACTGACCAACTCAAACTGCCTGCCTTCATTCGCTATGCAAGTTTTTATACCAGCAATGATGTAGAAAGTTCTTTTTCGAACATCTACAAACAAGTCAGCCACCAGACATTTCCCGAATGACCTGGAAAACCCTCCTTTTTGACATGTCATTTCTCGCATGAGTGGTGTAGGACAGCTTGAGCTAAAGCACCTTTGATACGCGCAGTACTTTGTTGGTGGTGTAAAGTAGCTTGGCCTCGACTGTCCTTTGTGTGCTGCAACCTGCATTACAATATAGATCTAATATGCTGTGCCCAAGAACAAGAAGAGTTAAAACTTGACCAAGTCTTCTTTCACATTCTTGAACCTCGGAAAGTTTCGTTATGCTCACATTCTAAAAATATATTTTACCTTTGTCATTATCAGTCTGGTTATTGCGGACCAGTCTTTATATGTCTGAACCAAAACTTGTTTCCATTTGCAGCATGCAACACAACCAGCAAATCTTATCTTGAGTTGAGAGAATGTGCAAATTGATTCTGGACACTTACCTTGGTGGTTCTTTAGAAGGGGAGTGTTCATTTGTCCCATCCTGCAATAAAGTAATAAAACTGTTTAACATACATTCTGAAGCAAATGGCTGTCTCTTGCCAAATGGCTTTTTCCTTCAATATAATATTTAATGGAATCACCAGTGGATGTTTAACTACTTTACTAATAGCTTTTCACATTTGGTTGTATTTCTTCAAATGCAAGGTGATGCCCCCTTCTTTTTTCCTGAATCTAATTTGTTACATTCACTGTACAGTGGAACTTAGATAATTCAAATGTTTATAATTTGAAATTGTCGTCAATTCAAAGATTTTTCTTGGTCCCTTGAATTTTGTATTAAAATAATGTAAAAAACTCACATGTAATTCGAATTTCATTTTCCTCAATTCAAAATTTTTCTTCAGAAATGTCATTCAAACATTAATCTAAATGCAGAAATTGAATATGATAATGAGTAATCGTAAACTTTCATAGCCTGAGTTAGAAAAATGAACACTGGATTCTTCCAGGCTGATAAGCTGTGGTCTACTGGCATTATGATGTCTGTTTCATCCCCATCTGCAAGTGAACATCATCAGTGGTGTAGTCTCAATCTTCTTAGCGAAGGTTCAGTCACAACTGATTCGTTGGTGTGACCATTGAAAATGCAGCAGTATTTACAGGTGAGTGTGGTGGCTGGGGCTTGGCCTCTCCAACGCTGCTGCTCATTGATTGACTGGCCTCTTGTCCATGTGTTTCTGCAAAAGAGGTCATTGCTCCGGGGTTGTGTTTTGTCAGAATGCTATTTGGGGGTGTAATAGCCTTCCTAGCTGTCGGCCTTGGGCTTCTGTACCTGCTGCCACATTCCCTTGTTTAAAACACGTGCACTTTTAGTTGTCACTTGGTCTTCCTATTGTTCAGTATGTTTCAAATGAATGCCACTATGACTCTTAGTACACCTTGTGTCCAGTACAAGACTAACTTTTGTGGAAAAGGCACCATCGTTCAAGTTTGAAGAAAAAATCTGAAATTGTAATAGAATATGGGATGCCACCAAACACTTTTCAACTTATCTGAATAAGGAGAAAATTTTAAGTAGTCCCTCAAGCGGAAAGGGAAAGAGTTGAAAAAGAGTGAGACAACCAAAGAATCTGATGGATATAAGTACCTTTATTGCTAAAATGTCAATTTTAGATGTTACTTTTATAATTTGAATTTTTGGATATTTTACATTATTTTCTTGTCTCTTTGGCTTCAAATTATCCAAGTTCCACTGTATTATTTTTTATACAGGGTTAGTTAAAACTCCTTTACCACTCAAAGAACTTCAGAAATTTATGGCTGATTAATATGAAACTCAGTGTACACAGATAACCATGTATAGTATTTTTCAAAACATGATGACCCTACTCATTCCTCTGCCAAAGGCGTTACTTTGAGGTTTGGGTTTCCAAGGTTTGCAGTTTAAAAAGAAACAGAGGAGCGGCCCTGTTTATGAGAGTTGCTGTTTGTTTGCTAATAGTGGCAGGTGGAGCAGTCTTCCTGCAAGGCCATCATGTTTTGAAGAATACTATTCAGGGTTCTCAAAAATTATAAACTTTGTTACATCTGGTTTAATCAGAAATGACAACTTTTTTATTTTATATGGAATATCTACATTTTTTTTTACAGATTTGGACCATACTCTTCAATAGCTTTTCTGTAAGCACACACAATAGCGTGACAAAATCAGTCCGGTTACATTTCTACCACTCTGTTTCTTCTAAATTTTTGCACAAAAACACAGTTATCTTCTACTGATGTTAAAGTGTTTTGTGACGTTGCAGCACAAGATTTTCTTCTCACAGCCTTGACTCAATCCTTTCACTGTCTTTCTTCACTTTCAGTGTCCCACACACTAACTCTGACAATGCAACCACTCAACATTCGTTAAGACTTCTTCACTTCAATGCAACATCATCTGAAACCGTTTCAGAAATACGGCTATGTAAAATTTTGAAAAACTTGTCAAAAAAGTGTGAACAGGCAGTTTTCAAATTGCTCTAGGAGCTGCCCTAATTGAGTTACAGAGCTAGAAAAGGTGTCATTTTGCAGCATTCTTTATGCTCTTTCCAGTGATATAAAACATAACATAGGTTCTAATTGAGAATTCAAAATACAAATTAAAATTTTTATTTAACTTTTTTCCAAAAAAGTACATAATTTAAAATTTGCAAAATATTTCCATAAATACTTAGTACTGTTGTAAATCGCATGGCAAAATATAAGAGCTCCGTTTCGACCAAACCTACTTTTAACAAATAGGTGATTCAAGAATGTCATCACTTCCATTATTCGATGCTCCAAATCGTCTAAGTGGATGCAGTCTGTCTCAATATACCTAGTCTCACAAAACAAGTCCAAAGGCTGGGGATCTTGTTGGCCACTCTATGTGACCTCTCCTACCAATCTATTGTTGTAGTAAAACCTGGTCTAAATAATGACCAACAATGTGTTCAAAGCGAGCTGGAGCTCACAGAATTTAGGTGAACGCCTTTCTTTTTATTCTTGATTTGTTTTTCTTTTTTTTAAATGTAAGTACTTGTTGAAAAGCTATTGGAGAAAGCTATATGAACCTGTAAAAGAAATATAGGGCGTTACAATTTAAAACTGGTCAAGAAGACCATATAACCAGCTGGGAGGGACTGGGGCACTGACCAGGTCCCACCTCCAGTACTGCACCCCACTTGTGCCTGTGATGGTCAGAGATGGGAGACACAGAGGTCAGGTGGTAAGCCTTGACCTGTATGGGCCGTTGTACCATGGGGTTATGTTACTATTTAAAATACAAAAGTTGCAGTCACTTCCACTAAAACTGAGCAAAAATCATTAACATAAGTAAATTCAGATTTCATGAATATAAACAAATAACATTCACATAAACATGCTTTCGTGGATTAAAACAAAGGACAGTTTTGTTCACTTAACAGTAATGAACTTTACAGAAGTACCTAATGTAGGTACTTTTTGAAAAATTATTGTTGAGTTGGCCACCACATAGAAGAATAAAGTCTGTTATGCAACTCATGATAGAGGGAGCTTCGAAAAATGATGTGCACTTAAGTATTTTAGAAGCTTCGAGAAAAGGTGCTGGGAATTCTTGAAGCTAAGTGAACTGGGACAGGCATCAGTCTGTATGTAAATGGTGGCAAATGTACGGTAAACATTGTATTGGTTATACTTGTCTTTATTGAGTCCAGTTTTTACCCATGTAATTAAAGGGAAAAAAAAGACAACTAGATTTGAGATAATGCTATACTATTAAAGAGTACCATTCTAACCTGCAAAAAAATATAGTGTGTTCCATTTAAAATAAACTTGCAGTTCTGGCTAAACTGGAATCAGTAAAAACCTATCTCTGCATTTTATGTTAATCAGCCACAAGTTACTGAGGTGGTGTAGGATTTTAACTAACCTAGAAACAATAAAAAAACTGTATATCACCTATAAAACTATAAGCTTCAGTACTGTAACTATGAACTTGAAATGTTAAAAAGCTTTCAAATTCCATACTCTTTGTATGACATAATACAATGATGACAAAATATACAAACATTATACAGTGGAACTTGGGTAATTTGGGTGATTATAATTTGAAGATTTTTCTTGGTACCTTGAATTTTGTATTAAAACAATGTAAAAAACTCACATGTAATTCAAATTTCATTTTTCTTAATTCAAAGGTTTTGTTCAGAAATGTCAGACTAAATTTCCACATTTAAATTGATTTTTGACTAACTTCATCCATGTGCTTCTGAAACAGAGGTCATTAGTCCAGGCTTGTTTGTTTTGCTGGAATGCAGTTTGGGGGGTGAAACAGGTTTCCTAGATGCTGGCCTTGAGCTTCCTACTATTCAGTGTTTTGCCATAATGTCTCTTAGTAAACTGCCTGTCCAGTACAAGACTAACTTTTGTAGAAAAAGTCACTGTCATTTGAGAAATTGAAAAGGGTTTGAAAAAAAATCTGAAATCGTGAAAGAATATGGGATACCACCAAACACTATCAACTTATCTGAAGAATAAGGAGCAAATGTTAAGCAGTGCCTAGATTGAAAATGGGAAGCATCAAAAAGAGGTAGAGAACCAGAAAATCCTGATATATAATATACCTGTATTGCTAAAATGTCAATTTAGATGTAACTTTTGTAATTCAAAGTTTTGGACATCTGAAATTTTATCTTGTTCTTTCAGCTTCAAATTATCCAAGTTTCACTGTAATAAACTGGTTAAAAAATCAGGTATTACGTACTTATGAATTTTAAGTTGTTATTGGGGCATGTAGTCTCAAATTTGAGATTTCCTTGTAGTTTACCAGGAAACTGCAAGTCAGACAGGTAATTTAAGTCTGTTACCATGGTAGCCCAATGGTTTAGAGCAGCTATGCATTGAGCGGAAGATCTGTGGTTCGAATCTCAGCTATTGCATTGAATTCTTCAGTTCTCATTCTGCCTTTCAAAATAAATTGTTTTAAAAAGATCTATATATCTCATGCAGTAAGTTTTTGTCTATTTCATATAATTTATGAGTTATGCAAAATTTCCTCTGAATGAGGACTTCACAGGATACACATTTCATTTGTTCACGTAAATGTAAGGTATTTTAGTCAAAATGTTGGAACCATTTTTGAGAAAATCAAATATAATGAACAATATTGCATGTAAAGGGTAGTGTAGAGATGTTAGTGCCTATCTTTGGAGGATGCTGAACTTGAATATCAAGATGACAATTTCAATTAAATAATTCTTTTCTGGATTAAAAGGGCACTAATCCATGTATTCCTGGTAAAATACTGAATTCAAATATTTGTGTGGAGTACAATACTTCCTCTAATTACTATACATATGACTCAATGACAACTTGCGGAGGGGGACTTACACCTCGACCAAACGGTGATCTTTTGTGTCTATGCCCCTGATGGGGCACCCTGGGAGATTGGATAAGACTGGATCCAAAGCATGGCTAGAACGTTGCAATGACAGAGCAGAGGGCAGGGTCCCTACATTTTTCCAGTTAGAACCATTCTGGCAGAAGCTGGTTTAGCCTGGTTCCTCACCCACCCCTTTGGATGCGTACTCCCAAAAGGGGTGCAGGACTCGTAAACTGGCTCCTCTCCCAACTCAGATCATACCATCCCATGGGGTGCCAGATACCAGTAGGTTTGCCTTCCAATCTAAGGGATGAGATTTCCAAGAGGCATTTGTTCCCCCTGCCATACTGATGCTGTGATGGTTGCCAATGCTTCAAAGCCGGAAAGACACTTAATGGGATGGGGTGAACTGAAATGATTAACCTATTAACGTACAATTTATTTTTTTCTCAAAAATTAAAAAGACACATGTAATGTATTGGTTCAGCATACAGTATAAATTTTATTTGCCTTTCTATTCACCAGATGTCCCAAAATGACCCAGTGTATAAATAGACCGTTGAGCGTTAATAGTATCAAAACACGCTGTAATGATGAATGAATACACTTCCATTAAGTTAATGTACTTTGTTTAAACTTTATTTTTAAAAGCAATTACAGACCATTTAAATCCAAACCATGTACTAACCAAAATATCTGAAGTGGTAAAGCTTTTATCGATTATGGTAAGGTTCAAAGCATCTGTGGCAGAGTGTCACATCACACTTTTTGCAGAATGTTAGTGGTCTGCGTTTACACCCTTCCATCTGACAATGCCTCTGTGAAGAACGTTTAGCCATGAAGTGATCTCTTCCATCAAATCGCAAGTCCAACTGTAATACGCGAGGCGATGAAACTGGCCGCGGTATTTTCTTCCTGTATGAAAACATCTTGAGATATTGTACTGCCAAGCATCGTCGAAATTCAAGCAATTCCAGGGAATCTTGTCCATGTATTTCTCTGTAGATAATCCAACCATTTACTACAGCCATGTCCAAAAGTCTTGTGAACAGGGCCCAGTACCACTTTTTTCCACGGATTGAGGTAAGATACTTTCTTGCCAACCAGTCATGATGGTCCACACCACCTATGTTCTTACTGTAGTGCTTTATGACTAGTGGTTGTTGAACACACATCTTCTGTCTTGTGTTTCTGTTCCACATGCGCACAGAAGCCATTGGTTCTACTACATCAAAGTTTGATGCAACAGTTACACATTTATTATCATACCATTTTACAAAAAGTATTTCATTTTGAATGTCAAACATATAATCATATGACCCCCGTATTGATTTCTCCAATGCTTTTGTTTTCTGGAGAGGGCATTTCTCAAGTCTGTTGTCACTGACACTTCCGGTAGCCCGAAAACCAAGATATTGAAGGTGGAGCAAAAGATCTCTACTTGTGAAAAATTTATTGAAATATATGTCATGGGAACGAGGATTATCAATGCAATCCAACATATTCAACACCACCCTGCTACCCAAAGCTAAGTCATTTCTGTCACTGGGTTCATTTCCTATTGTATCTCTACCACAGTATAAGTCAAATTTGTAACAGTACCCATTAGAACCACACATAGCCCACAGTTTGTAGCCAAATTGGATAGGTTTTCCTCGAATGAATTGTTTGAGAGAATTGTGGCCATAATGTTTTACTATCATCTCATCTATGGCAAGCTGTTCTGAAAATATACCAAACTGCTGGAAGGAGGCATTTAGCATAGATATAAGCGGTCTCACTTTGAATCCTTTATCTTGTTTCTGGTCATTAGCAAGTGCATTATTGTTAAAATGGATGAAGCTCTTCACTTTTATGTACTGATTTCGAGACATAGCATTTTTTACAATGTCTAAGCCCAAATCTGGCTCTTCTGACCAGTAGTACCTCTCAGAAGGAAGTGTGTGGTATCCTGAGAGCAGTAATATGCCTAAGAAAACTCTGAGCTCATCAGGGTCGAAGGAGAAGTCAGATGTATTTTTACAGGAGGCTGCATAGGACACAGTTTCTTTAACAATAAATTCAAATATTCCACTATAATTGAGAATTTTCTCCCCAATCTCAAGTGGCGTGGAATCCTTCAAACTTGTTTTAATTTCTTCCCATTTTTCATTTGAAGCATGGTCATTTTCTGCAATTTTTGTGTACTTGGGGGCACATTTTTTGTATCTTATTGGTTGGTTGTAAAGTTTTCGTTTTTTGGTCGACTTTTCAACTCTAGAGTCATACATTTGCTGTATGTCACTCTTTTCGGAGGCAGTGAAATGTACCTCAACTGGGCCGGGAACATGGTTCACACTGACTATACCTGTAGCATTACCCGGTGCTTCATCTTCATCAGTCAGACTGTCTGGATCAGGAGGAAGAATCACAACATCAACTGTATCACTATCATTATGAATTTCATTGGCAAAGTTCTCATCACTTACAATATCCATAGCTTCTTCTAGTGTAATTCCTTTGAATATGATGTTATTACAAGCCGTATCTTTGAATGTAATCTAAAATAAAGAAAAGAAAAAAAGAACTAACAGACTTATGTATTATCGTTTGCATTTTCTGTTAGTGCAGAATTGCAAAAGTATCCCCCAAAATAACTGTAAGACATATGTACTTTATGAATCAATGTACTTAAATGTTATCCTCCCTTCAAAGAACACTATATAAAATACTGTTGAGCACTAGTTCACTTTGTCTCAAACAGAACATCTGTAGAAAGCAAATAACACATATGGCAGACGTTTGCATACTATTACAGAAGTAACAATAGCACTAGCTGTTGCACCACATGAAGCTTACCATGTGGTGATGTGAGATAACAAACGTGCCCAGCAGTCTATAAATAGATTGATTGTTTCCAAGCTCATATTTTCAGCATTAAAATTATTTACAGTGGCATGTTTTTTGTGTGATGCAATAAGATGGACCTTTATCAACAGTTTGTTGTATTACAGAAAGTTGGAAAGGAAACGTAACAAGGAAAAAAAACAAAACAATAATGTGCTTTCACAGGCACTGCAGTCATTTACAGCTTATTATTGTAAATTAATAAAGTACTAATTTTTAAAAGACAATAATGCATTCAAATAATCAGACAACATCAATGATGGCATACATGGCAAAAATTACGCTTGAGAACTCATGTACACTAAATAAAAACATATCTGTAGCAGTCTATAAGTAGACCGCTGGGCATTAATGGGTTAATGTAATGAAATGGAGAGACAGGAAATTCAGAGGATATGGAAATCCTTTCCAACATTCGCCTGGCAACCTGGAGAAACCTCTGAAAAGGAAGATTAGCCATGGGGATTTGAACCTGCAACCTTCCGAATGAGAGTCACAGACATTACCACCTGAGCTGTCCCCATCGGTTACTATACATAAGTTAGAGACAGTAAACTTATATAACTTACCTCAGTTACATCACAGACAGCTGAAGGACTTTCTGGCCAGCAAACTTCTTGTTTAATTTCCATTTTGGTATTTACTTCATAGTCCAGGTTGCTCCAACTTTCAACATTTGTTATGCAATGTGTGGAACAGCTTCCACTTTCACTTTTTGAATGAAAGTCTGAAATAGGAGCAGCTTCTTTGATTTGTATCTCACACTCAGTGCTGTATGTAACGGTCTCATTCTGAAATATATTTTTGGAAAAATCTTCCTCCCTTGAACATAAGTCTGGGAAAGAATTTTCTACTTTGATTTTCATTATAGGTTCCAATTCAGAATCATTATTCAATGTTCCAGCATCAGTCAAGTCTTTGGAAAATAATTCTGTCTCATTCTCTGATGCAGCGTCTGAATCAGCATTCTCTTGTTTAATTTTTATATGGGTATCCATTTCTTGATAACTCTTGTTCTTCAGTTACCAAACCTGTAGGAAAAGAGTTGTTGAAGTTACGAACCTTATGAAAGATTCTAGAACTTAGGTAAATAAACTTTTACTATTTGGTAACTAGTGACTCATTAATGAACAGATGTAACACACATGCATGCACACACACCCCTTAATGAAAACTGAATGTGTTTAATTTTGCTGTTAGGTTAGCTATAAGGGTTTCCCAATCTAGATGTTGACTTAGTCATATGCCTAACGACTGCATGGTTAACTTGTGTAATTTTTGTTTTATATATATGGGGGTCAATAGTATTCTCCTGAATGGAATTACGGCTGTTTTTTGTAGGATTTAAAAGTAACTTGTTATTTCTGAAGCAGTGCTGTGAAATTTCTTTTGTTGTGCCCCACCATTCATGCTGCTATTTTTTGAGATGGAAGAATAAACCTGTCCTAAACTGATGTAATAATAAGACACTATAGGGTCCCTTTTACCATTTTCTTATTAATGTTGCATGTTTTTTTTTTTTTTTCACTTTAGAACAAACTAGCATTTATGTATAAATGTCTAACAAGTACTGTCCATACAACTAGACAAGAATAGTCGAATACATAATACAAGGAGTACACAAAGGGGGGAGGGGGTTAGAAGAGGAGCCTACAAGTGATAGCCAGGCAGTATGTAAACACATGATACTGGAATGACACTGCAAACACACACAAACTTATTAGTTATTAGTAGACATTGGCTTTGTGTACACTTAAAATATTCAAAATATGAATGTATTTATGCATCCAAGGTCTTTAAAAATGCTCTATAATTTTGAAAATATGCACTTAAATTTTTAACTGTAACCTTAGTGTTATTAAAACCATCTTCGATCTTGTGGGTCTTTCTTTATGATGTGTTGAGAAAGACATACATTCCTATAGCTGAAGAGGTACTAATTCAGTTTTTATTCTGCGAACCAAACTAAATTATACAGAGAACTTGAATTTAATTGGGGTCCCCTCTGTAGCTTCCCTAATTACAAACATATCACTTCCTATGTTTTACTGTGCGAGAGCTTCTTTGTAATATGCTGTATAATTGGTGGTATTGTTTAGTGTATTTTTATCCTGCGAAGCGATGCTTGTGTTGTCACAATACTGGATAGACTGTCTACTGACTTACTCCAGCAATCACTTACAGTTTACAGAGCTCACGTATATTTGCCAGGTTTGCGTATCGATCTTAATACGTATTGAACCTAACATAGAAACGCAGTATGTTATTAAGTACGCAATATGTACCTAAATCGATTTTAATTCCTGATGGAAATGCAATAAATGTTGGTACAGCAGTTTAATTTGTTGTTCTGCACGTTTGTATTGGGGCACGTATTCTTGTTTTAACATGTTTTCATATTTCCACGCCGTTTACTAACTAGCAAACTTATAAGTCTGGCATGAATGAGGAACGATAGTTCACAACCTGTTCAAGCACGTTATCACATTAACAATTCACAGATGATACGTACTTACCTACCCACTGTATGTTGTCATCAAATTTCGAAAAATGTCCATTCCCCATGAGTGTCTAAAAGTTCCGAAAGTATACCCACATCCATAGACACAGAACACCAAATTATAGCAAGTGAAATGATTAAGGCGGACTAATACGATGTGAACTGTAAGTAAGCAATGATTGTTTCGTTAGAGGTTAGATAAACACATACTATTTATATTAGTATTGCCTGCATTGGCGGCCAAATTGCCATAATGGTAACAACCCCAAACCCGCCCCGCTTAACGATAATAATGCCAAGCATTATTGCGTATCAGGGTTGGTGTTAATTTCAATTTGTTTCTTACATCAGGACCACATCAGGACCTTCTAGATACCGGACCTGACAATAGGATTCAAGATGGCGGCCTATGTGGTGGGAACTACTTATAAACAACTCTTCTACAGGCTACGATTTCAACGCAGTAAAATAAAAATGTGTTGTAATAACACGCCTATTTTGTGAATATGGGTGTGTTAAGCACAAAAACACTGTCTTAAACAAAACCTCAAGTAAACAAAAAAGAATGACATTTAATATTAAACGATAACCCATGGGCAATGAAATATATAACCTTAAATAGCATTCATGCAATCTACAGTTTTACATGCATTATGTAACTGCATTACACACTGAAATTACAAAGAAGATAGACAAAACTGCAAGCAGCATGTTACTTAAATAAAACAAGTGTTGACATTGAGTTGACTCAGAATTATTAATCATTGTTTACACTGTTTTTCACACTGTACCATGTACATAATGTTATATACCTACACAAAACATATTACTGGATGGCTGATATACAAATGCTGCTATTTAGAATAACCTAAAGCTACCTACTGAATTCAAAAGCTTTAGGGTAGAGTTTGCTTTTACTTTTACTGAAAACTTATTACTCAGTTTGCAACAACATATTATTCAGCACTTCATGACACTTCATTTTACACAGGGAATCCACAAAAGCAGATGAAATATTAAAAATAATAACCCTAAAACAGCACTGTAAATGAAATATGTGAAATACGTAACCTTAAATCAGCCTTGTAAAGCAACTTTGCTATAGTCTACATTTTATATGCAGCAACATAACACGTTTCTTCTAAACTACAGCTACACATTTAAATTACAAAGACAAAAGATAATTTATAAATACAAGCAGGATACTACTTACATGGGTAAAACTATAGGAGAGTGGCATCTCGAAATTATTGTCTTTCACTATTCACCAAAGTTATATACACACCGGCAACACACATAACGCTGCAATATATAGTAATTAAATATTGAATTTACAAGCGTTATGTTGCAATTTACCTTTTGTTTTAACTGAAAGTTTCTAATTTTTAATTTGCATCTGGGAACGCAACAGTTATGGTGCATTGTCATGTTTGAGGTATGACTACAATTACGTACGCTACTGGAACAGTTTTTCTTCAACAACCTCTCACCACAGTAATAGTGACACAAATTGTACTTGCAAACATATAAATTAACCACACTATACGGCTAATGTAGCCATAGTCTTAGATGGAACACAAACATAACCACGTGGAGAGTACACGGCACAGTCAATCAGTTGTTAGATTTATTCCTGTTCTCTATACTGCCCAAATAAGTTTTTAAACACTCACTTGACACAGTGCTTGACAAAAATTGCCTCTGCTTCTAGTAGATATGCACAATGTTCCAATCATTGTTGCAGGCTAAATTCAGATAGAAAGAGTTTGATGGAAATTGATAAAGGTGTTAATTTTGCCAGCTCTATGAATCACATTGAAAAAACATGCATGAAATGGATTCAGAGAGGTTCTTAAATACCCGATTACCTCTCTAGTTATTCTGCTAGTTCTTATATGTTCCTTCCCTTATTTGCTTAGTTAACTGCATACTGCTTTAAGTTTTAAACAACAATACCTCCTTTGGGGCATTCTATTACAGCGAAATAAATAGTTATTCTTATTGAAAGGTGTCATTAAAAAAACATTTATATTAAAATTTGAGCTGAATTTTTTCAGTTGTGTTCAGGCATAAACAAGGCATTATCAAGGATGAGCGTGTTTCTATTTCCAATATTTATCACTGTGGCTCAAAATTGTTGAGAATACTGTCATCTCTTTGAAATTGTTGCTACTGCCAAGTGAGGAGGATAATGGAGTGATAAAATTGCAATACAAACTAATTTAATTTACTAAATTTAGTGCATCATGTATGCCCCATATCATTTCATCCTGTGTATAAAATAATGTCAGTATATTATTTCAAGTTATCTTACTGCAATTTTGTTGGTTTGCAAAAGTGTATGAAGTAACACTGCCTTAAACCATCAGATAACCAGGGCTTGCACATCCTTTTCTGGCATATGAATATAAGAAATTCAGCTTGCATTGTAGTATTACTCTGTGTAATTACATGTAGCTCAAGTTCCATCTCATAGATGTTATTTGTATACGTTTGGAAAGTACTGACATGTGATATTTGTAATTTCTACAGCATGACCTTGCCAACTGCATTTCAACCAAGCAGAAGAAATTTTATTCTTAATACTATTTCACTCGTGTGAGTAGTCATAATGGTTGTAAAAGGAATCCATGCAGATGGCAAGGAGGGTTTGAGAAAGCTGATAACAAAGTACATTGGACAGTGATAATGAAAGTGGTGATTTTTCTAAATATCAAATTGAGTCTGAAGAAAGTTCCACTGATGTCATAATCTAGTGCAGAAAGCAGCGGAGAATATAATTATGAAACCCATAATGGTGCATCAGGGCCTAAACAATGTAATGGAACTGGACTAACACTGATGACAACTCTGTTCTCTGCCATAACATAACAAAACGTAGCAGGAAGCTGTATAAGGTGAATGAGTTTAGCAACATAGACATATGAATATATAAAAAGTAGAACAGACTTCACATTTTGAAATCAGGGTACTGATTTCCATAGCCACAAACTTTCCTTTATACCTACTGTAAAATTAATGTTGACCAGAAATATCTTTGTTTTATTTTTAAATGACGTGCTGCTTTGCAGCTTTTAGGTTCACGGCAAAGAGTTTGCCCACTTCGGTGGTGTGGTGGTAGCGTATCCCCCTCACATTCATGAGACCCCGAGTTCAAATCTCGGTTAGGGTAACTTTTTTTCTGAGATTTTCCCTTATCAAGAGAAGACATATTACGTTGGAGGTTGTTAATATAAAAAAGACGAAATTCCGGCACACTGGCAGCGCAGATATGATCCTGGCAATTGATGGTGTCGTTAACAAAATAAAAGTTATTTCACTCTCAGAAGTTTTGGCCTAAACTGGTCACGGAAAACTACGAGAAGATAGTTTATTATTCAAAGAAAATACAGACCAATTGCACTATTTATTGAAGAATTTTGTAAATATTAATACTACCAATATTTAATTTCATATTATAGCTGTTGTATGTTCAGAAAATATAAGGATGTAAAAAGTGGAACAAGTAACCTTGCAATTTTAACTAAGATATTCAGACAGCCTAATGGACCTTAATTTTAAGTAAGTCTAACAGATATTAATGTTAAATTTCCTTACCTAAGTTCCATTGTTTCTGCACAATTACTGTAATACATGTATTCTTTACAAAATGAATGAAATGGGTGAAATGATGCTCAAATGAGCCCGAGGTCCATAGAGCTTTAAGCTGCCCAATATTCGTCTTCTCAGGATAAGGGAAAACCTTGGAAAGAACCTTATCTGGATAACTCACTCTAAGCAAGATTCAAACTCACGAGCTCATAGACATGACACAGACAAAACAGCTCATTGGCAATTGATTACTTATGTTAAAGTTTTGGTTATTATATTAAATTCATGACCTTCATAGCGCAGTTGTAGCATGCCTGCCAACATGGGTATTTTTCCCTGCTGAGAGGTCTGATCCGGGGTGCATTTAGCCTCATGATGCCAATTGAATAGCTATCCTATAGAAAGGTAGCATCTATAAAAACTGCCTTATGCTGGGAAGTTGGCATGCTCAGCCCTACCACTTCTTCATGAACTTGGTTATGGCTGGAGGATGATGGTATCACATCATACAGCAGCTCACGGTATGTGACTAATTAATTTCTCTACTAGTAAGTAGAGCAAGTATTGTATCCCACCCAAAAATTCGAAGTGTAGATTTCACCAGAAATATGTTTTGAGGCCCCTGAATCGAAAAGAGAGTTTTAGAAAAAGGTGTGTGTGTGTGTGTGTGTGTGTGTGTGTATCTCAGTCTGTGGATAACATAACTCAAAAAAGAAAAGTCGGTTAAAAACCGAAGTTGGTATTTAAGTTTAATGTCATTCAAGTATGCAATATGAAGATTTTGAAGAAAATTGCTCCACCCTAAACTGTCCTTTACATGGAAAATTTTTATATTCTTGAAAATGGCTCTACTGATTTTGATTAAAGTGATATGTTTAAGATATGTTGTTGTTGTTGTTGTTTTCTAGTGCCTTGCATCTGGCAATGAAGCCATTAGCATTCGTGCTTTCCAATACTTTTGAACTGTAGTTTCTTCTGATTTTAATGCTTCACAGGTCTTCAAGTGTTCTTCATTCATTTCTGCTGGATCGTTACACAGGACACATATCGGTGAGGCTGAGATACCTATTCTGTAGAGATGACTTGCCAAGCAGTCATGATTTGTCAATAGTCGGAAGGCTGCAACAGCTGTTTTCCTTGGTCTCTGGGGGATTATATCTGGATTGGAAAGTAGTGTAATCCATTTTTTATCTTTGGCATTTGTTTCTATTTCTTGTAGGTATGAATGACAAAAATTTTTAATGATCAAGCGTTTTATTGAGGAATATGAGAAATTGAATTTAGACTTTTGTGTTATTGTTGTGGCTTTCTTTGCAAGTGAGTCTGCAGCTTCGTTCCCCATGACTCCACAGTGTGCTGGAATCCATTGGAGATGAACAGTCTTATTAACTTTTTGGAGTTGTGTTAACATTTTGTAGCATTCTCTAATTTTTGTTGACTTCTTTGTAGTATTTGAACATATTCCCTGAATTGCAGCTTTAGAATCCGAAAGAATTACTGCCTTGTTAAATTTATTTAAGGGAAGATTTAATAATTGTCGGAGAGCAATGTATATAGCCTCTATTTCTCCATCATAATTTGTTGTGTCTCTGCCAACAGAATGATAAAAGGAAAAATGTGAACATGTAACTCCAGCTCCAGTAAGGTTTTCCTTCGAGGATCCATCAGTATATATGTGCAGCCATTCTTCTGTGGGATACCTAGTATTGATTGTTTCCAGAGCTAGAAGTTTTTGTATTTCTTTTGGTGTGTCTGGTTTACTTATTTCCTCTATTAATTCCAAATTGAAGGTAGGTTGCAATAATTCCAATGGATTTTCTCTAATAAGTAGATTTTCTCTGGTGTTAGGAATGTTCAATTTGGATTTAATCTGTGTTACCTTTTCTAGGAAACTACTATGAGTTTTAAGGATTGAAGGGGGGAGGTTCTCTTCTGTCCATTTAGAGTTTGGCAGTCGTAACATTTTCTCGTGTTGGAGCAATGCTTGTTCTTCTATTTTTGTTTTTATTGATGGCAAGCATGGCATCAATAGGTGTGGATTTAACTGCTCCAGTGATTAGGCGAAGAGCCTGATTTTGTATTTGTTCAAGTTTATTGATGTTAGCATTTGCTGCTGTTATTAAAGCTTCAGAACAGTACAAGAGGTTTGGTTTAATATACATTTTGTATGTTGTGTTAAGGACTCTTCTTGAGCAGCCCCATTTAGCACCAGCTAACCTTTTCAGGATTTGCAATTTCTTTTCAACCTTTTCTGAGATGTTTGTTATATGTTTTTTCCAACTTAGCTTTCTGTCGAAAGTGATGCCTAAGTATTTGGCATCATCAACTGCTTTGAGTGGTTTACCATTATAATTTATGCTAATATTAACTAGTTTGTATTTTAGTGTAAATAATTCATAATTTGTTTTTTCCACATTGATAGTCATGAGGTTTTTGGAGCTCCATTCATGTACTTTGTTTAGGGCTGTTTCTATTCTGTCTTTAATTAATTCAGGTTTTTTTGAAGAGCCTGAAGTCCAAATGACTACATCGTCAGCAAATAAAGCAATTTTGGTTTCTAAAGTTTTTATTATTGATGGAAGGTCATTTATGTATATGTTAAAGAGTGTTGTGCTCAGAACAGCACCTTGTGGAAGTCCTCGGTGTTTTTGTTTATATTTGGAAATGTATGTATTATATTTTGTGGCACAAAATCTTTGTAAAATAAACTGAGTTATCCACTTAAGCATGTTACTTTTCACACCTATTGATTGCAACTTCTCAACTAATTTATTTCTCCAGACTGAGTCATATGCTGATTTAAAATCAATGAATACTGCCAAGGTATCCTCCTTTCTATTGAAAGCTTCCTTGATGTCTTGGCTTAGTAGGAGTACATTTTCACTTGTACTATGATTCTGTCTGAAGCCGGTCTGTGAACTATTAATTAAGTTGTAATATTCTAGGAACCAGTTAAGTCTAGATGCCACCATTCTTTTCATCACTTTTGCAATAACACTGGTCAAAGATATTGGTCTGAAACTATTAATATTGTTTGAAGGTTTGTTTTTCTTTAAAATCGGGATGATAATGGCTTTTTTCCAGTTGGAAGGTACAGTCATTCTCCAACACATGTTATACAGTTTAAGTAGGATTTCTTTTCCTTTCCTGCCAAGGTGTTTAATAAACTCTGGATGGATCTTGTCAGGTCCAGGAGATTTTTTGTTCTGTAATTGTTCTATTGCTAAATCCAGTTCTGTTTCATTAAAATCCTGAATAAAAATATCATTTCGTATACCTTTTGGCTTACTAGTTTCTCTGATAGTTTTTTGGATAGCCTTATCTTGTTTTTTATACACTTGGGGTACTCTTTGTGACTGAGCATAAAACTTGTTAAGGGATTCTGCTATTTCCCTATCTGTAGTTAAGCTTTTATTATTATATTTTAATGGTTCAGTTGTATTTTTTGATAATTTTGTTTTATTAAGGAATTTGTATATTTTATTTCCATCTTTCCTATAGTCCATATGTTCTACAAAATTTGTGAAACTGGCCCTTTTTGCTGCAATTAATTCTTTCTTAAAAATGGCTGCTTTTCTTCTCCAGTTTTGTACATCTTCTGGACACTTGGTTCTTTCGGCTTTGACTCTTGCTATATTTCTTTCTTGGTCTTTTAATATTTTCATTAGCTCTTGTTTTTTAGGCTGGGACATGCCTCCTGCATTCCATTGTAGAATTCTTAAAGTATTGGAACTGTTGTGATGAAATTTGCCTAAAGATGTCCCCACCCGGAGATCCGATTGGGGGACAGTTTTAACTCCGGAATGTTTATCTTTAGGACTCATATTCATGTATGTGGCTTTCATGTAACTGTTTTCTTAACGGGCACCAGTTTTACAATGTGGCAGTTACATCACCCGACTTAAACCCCCATTTTGCAAGGGGGACCACACCTATCGTTGGTCAACGGGTCCATCGGACCTAGCCGGGAGGACTAAATAGATGATATTTAGATCCACCGACCTTCCCCTCATGTGCCTCTGAGGGACGCTGTTGTGCTGTGATAGGCCAGCACATATGTAAATGACATTTCCTCCATTTTAGATGAAACAGTTATACCGCTGTGATTCGGTCCCCAGAGCCTCATCTGTTAAAAGCAGGGTGCACCACGGGCAGGATGAGGATGGGAATTGGGTAGGAGAGGCTATAGGAGGCGCATCACTACCCCTTACTACCCCATATGTTTAAGATATTTTTATGACAAATGTTGAATTTTCTGGCTATAGCCTATGTAGTCCTGTTTACTCTGAATGACTTGAATAACTCATAAGCCAAGGAGATAGACAAATGAATATTAAAAATAGAAGCACTATTGACAGTAAAGTATTCTTCATGTTTGAGGTTATTTTGAGTCACTTATTTACACTTACCTTCACTACTAAACTGCTTTTTTAAAGCGGAAACGTTTTCAGGACCATTCGATCCCATCATCAGCCGTTGGGTAACTGACGTTATCCTCTTGTTTCTTTTCTCTACTGTTTTTATTCTGCTGCCATCTGGTGTTAAGGGCGCAGAGCTTTAACACTTCATTCAATGCTGGTATTTCGAAATTATTTGGGAAAAAATATATATCATCAAGAACAGTAATAAAGTTATTAATTTCGAAATACCAGCATTGAATGAAGTGTTAAAGCTCTGCGCCCCTAACACCATATGGCAGCAGAATAGAGACAGCAGAGAAAAGGAACAAGAGGATAACGTCAGTTACCCAACGGCTGATGATGGGATCGAATGGTCCTGAAAACGTTTCCGCTTTAAAAAAGCAGTTTAGTAGTGAAGGTAAGTGTAAATAAGTGACTCAAAATAACCTCAAATGAGATAGACAAAGTCTTACTATACAAAAATGTAGATCTTGTTAAAACACACAATTTATGTCCAAATAATTCTTTTTTTTTTTTTTTTTTTTTTGTAGAATAAACCATTTCGGAGATATTCCTTATTTGTGTCAGTTATGGAAAACAAACTTTTGTCAAATACAACATTGTTAATTTTTTTATGTTAACTGTGCAAAGAGAACGGAATCTCAAAGCCCATCTCTGTAGCATGATGATTAGCATGTCTGCCTCACGTTCAAGAGGTCGCAAGTTTGAATCTTGCTTAGGGTAAGTTATCCAGATAAGGTTTTTTCCAAGGTTTTCCCTTATCCTAAGAAGATGAATATTGGGTAACTTAAAGCTCTATGTATCTCTGGCTCATTTGATTATCATTTCATTCATTCACAGTACGATACGTCATTAAAAATAAACAACAATGAAATCTCAAAGCTTTAAAAGATTTGACTATCGCTCAAAGCCTACTGTATTCTCACATTCACCTTGCACCTACAAGGAAATAAGCAATAAGATAATTTCTGCAAATGTTTATCTCAGCTAAACACGAAGAAGATGAATAACAGCTTGTAGGAATGGTGAGTACAAGAGTAGACAAAGTCATGTGAGTGCAACACATCAGGTTTTTTTTTATTAAAACCCACATATTTAAGATACATGATAAATAAAATTCATTTTCAGAAAGTACATGAAAGCAACTGAGAATTGGCTGTTTGCGTTTATTGGTGAAATGAAATTCACTTGATTGTGGATGTGGTCTGAGTGGATACTGTTTGTTTCAAATGTTTCATTATGGTTACATGTATCTTCATTGCTGTAAAGGAGAGTAAAGATATTAACTGCATGCTTGTTGAACATCTATCTGTACCTCAGTATTGTGAAGATGTTATAGTGGAGGAATGTTTATGCAGATTTGCTCCTCTGCCTTCCACAGGAATGGAATAAATGAAATCAAAAACAACTAACAGTCAGGGGGACACATATTCATTTTGAGTTGCTGCCAAGCAACCACCTTAGGAGGAAATTCCTTGAGAAGCTGCCAGAGGATTACAACAGTAAAGGGAGACCATGTTCTGGCAAAAGGGCTCTTGAATCATGTCCCATGTCACCTAGTATCAACAAACCAACTCACAACATTGTTCTTCTGTTCTCTCTTGATTATATCTGATCAGTATGGCCCAGACTTTTAGCTGCTAAAAACTTGGGAAATATTTGGAAAGAATATAGTTGGTTAAACTAGAAGCCCAGGACTAAACTACTTATAATATTGTAAGTCGCCATTAAGGTACGCTGTCTCATATAAATTGAGATCTCCTCATGTGGTTTAATGGGAAAAATGCGAGTTAGACAATTTGGTGTCGTGTAGACACATTGGCCAGGTAGCTTAGTGGTGAGACCATCCACGCAGTAAATGGCAGATCTGTGATTCAAATCTTGGCCGTGGTATTGAATTTTTCAGTCTCAGTCTACCCTTTCCAATCCTATTCTACACACGGCTATTGTGTGGAAGAACAATTAGCTGCTTTGGAAAATATTTCTTTTCTGTGCTGAAAATGTCAAAAATATGTGCCAAAACAAAATATTTTTTTAATATATGAATGGCTGGGCTAATATAAATGTACATAGTACTTAGCAGACTTTATTCGTGGAAGGGATCACCAAGTACTAAATTACAGTATATGACCATATGCTCCCTTAAATTTTCCATCCAGAAAGATTAACGACTGTCACAAAGAACTGAAATAATTTTGAGTATTTGTTACCACTTAAATATTGTATAACTTGTGAATGTTGGTCTGTCATTACAGCTTTACCTTATGGCTGACAATAAAGGATTTTACCATCACAACTGAAAATATCCTTAAATTTTGCAGCATATCGTTGCACATGGTAACTTGCACTACTTTTCACTGTGGACATGTTTAATCCACCATAAACTCAAAACTGTTGATGTTAGTTCCCAACACTACAACACAATTAGAAGATTGTATAACTGTGCAGATTCATGAATTACTAATTGACTATTCCAGTTTAATGGCCACTTACAAGTAGCAGTAGTGGGCTATGTGAAGCGATAACGCATGCTTAATCAAGTGAAGGAATTCTCCATTCCTATGTTGCGAACTTATGTAGCTTGAGAAAGCAAGAGGTTTATATTTTTTCCCAACTGAAAGGATAGTATAGCTGGCATCAGTTCTTCCAATAATGAACAAAAAATGTAAATATGCAAAAATTATTATTTTAAAAAGAGGTTTCCTTTATGCGATTTTTGTGTAATTTATGTGAATATCCAAAAATGAGGCACTTGGGGCTAGATAATGGCAAGCCACAGTTTGAGCAAAATTGAGAGTCTTACATTTTTGGTACCTAAGGGTCGGCAAGCCACAAGCGGGGTGGTGTTTGAAGAAACTGAGAGATGGCAACACAAACTTGGTTGCTATGTATAGCACCAAGAAATGAAGTGCAATTTCTGTGATTTAGTGTGGTAAGCCACAGTTAAAGTAGCATCTTGCACAGGAAACAGTGAGTTGTTACAATGAAATAATGTATTGTGGAACCAATTTGCAAGCTGTTTTGAGAGTGAATCCTGATGCAATGACAGTATTGCAGATGTAGATTAATTATCAGTTAAATCCATGTGATTTCTCATCACAATCAGAGGTAAGCATCAACAAAATGTAATTATGTGGTATGCCATATTATAGTATGCAATGTTGTGGCTTAACATGACAGAGCAGTATGTGCAGTGTATTCATAAATAATAATTTTCAATGGAACCATTGAGCTATGTGACATTGCATAAAAATGTTGTAACACAGAATTGTTTTTATTTTTAATGATCAGAAGTACTTGAGTGATGCAACCAAAAAGAAAATAGCTAGCAGCGAAATAGAACCTCCATGTACTTGCCGTTGGAAATGACTGAGGCACACTATTCACGGAGACTTTGTGAAAGTAATGTCAAGAAGCATATCTGTCCTGCACAGACGTTATGGACTGAGACCTTAACACCAAATAATAATCGGCCATTTCCTATTCAGCACAAGAAACTGACATCATGAACCTCCTTCCCTATATATCTGCAGTGCATGATGGATTTCATTCACCCCTGATAAAATACGAAGCCACAGAGTTGAATGGTGATCCTGAATTAATTTATGGGAGTTTCTCACATGACACACATGGTAATGTGAATGGAGATCAATGAAACCAAATATTGGCCCTGAAACATTGGAGATATATGACAAGCCATAAATTTTTATGTATTCTTTGTACTTAATATTGTTTTGCACTATTTAAAGTAATAAAAAAATGTTTCTTTCTATGTGGCAAGAATACCTAAATGTATGTAGCACCGTATAAAAAGATAAAAATGCCCCTTGTGCACAGCACCTGATTTATGGAATCTTTTACACTTTCGTATGTCTCTCCTGTAAAATTTACTTAAAGCGGATTACCATTATCTAGCACCAAATTCCTCAAATATTTATTTACATAAAAAATTAAAAAATATGTGATTTTATGTGCAATAAAACTTAAAATATTTGTTCTAGTGTGAATGTCCAGAACATTAAAGTCAGTTTCAACTATGTATTAGGACGCAAATAAAATGTGTTTACCCAGAAATCTGAGCCCTACTGATCAGTCTTCAAACATTCAGGTGAGAATGTTTTCACTTAATACATTTGTAGTATTTTGCAAATGAACTGAAAGATGTCTCTTCAGGCTCGATGCCTGAGTAAAGCCTCGATCACAGAGTTCACATTGGTGTGGTTTTAACCCCTGGTGAATTAGGGTGTGTGCTTTCAACTGTGATGGTCGTGGAAAACTCTTACCACACACTTGACATTCATGTAGCCCTTTTCCTCCATGCTCCACCTTATGTGTTTTCAATGTTGACAACCATTTAAAACTTTTGTTACAAATTACACATCTATGTGGTCTTTTCCCTTCATGTACTATCAGATTATGCTTTTTTAAAACATGCATTCTTTTAAATCTCTTGTCACAAACTTCACATCTGTATGGTAGATTATCCTCATGAATTATAAGATGCTTTTTCAGATCATATAAGCGCTTAAAACTCTTGTCACAAATTGCACATATGTATTGCTGCCTATCTTCATGAGCTATATTATGCTTCTTTAAGTTAGTTAAGCACTTAAATCCCTTGTCACAAATGTCACACTTGTATGGTCTAAGGTGTCTGTGAACTAATTTGTGTTGTTGTAAATAAGATGAACGATTAAAAGTCTTCTGACAGACTTCACATTTATAAGATCCCTTGGCATTATGAATTACGTTGTGTCTTTTCAAATCAGATTCACATTTAAAACTCTTCTCACAAACTTCACATCTCAGAGGCCTATTATTCTCATGACAAAAATAATGTTTTTTTAAATGAGACATCCAGAGAAAGCTTTTATCACAAATTGTGCAACTGTACGGCTTTTTGCTCTTACTATCTTGTGTACAGCTGTGTTTCAAAGGGCAGTTTGTTTCTGAGGCTGCATCACTGTATACTGCTTCCATATCCACTCTGGAATGTTAACAGGAGAAATAGTTAGCATTCAGAGACAATAGGTCAGTTTCAACAATACTTACAGATTAAGTCCTAATTAAACCAAATTATCTCTTCTCTAATACAGAGCTTTCATATAAAAACTATCACTCAGGCAGTGTCAGGATTTTCAGCAGCTGCACATGTTGTAGCCACTTGAAAATATCCTGTGACATTGGTTAAGATCTCAATGGAGTAAGTTTGCCATAGATTAGATGTTCCTTGGATGATCGTTGCCAAAAAGCTGAGGAAAGTAACAGACAGAGCTGAAAAGGTTAAGAGTTGAATATTAAAAGTAAAGCAAATAAACTAAGGATAGTGAGTAAACTTGGAGAGTTTGAATAAGGCCAAGTAAGAAAGTTTATGCTAAAGAGAGTTGATGTAAAGTGTTCATATGTTAACTTGTATTGAATGAGCCAATTATAAAAGTTTGAGAAAATAAATAACAGGAGTATTGAGTACTGTTACACTGGTGTCAGGAGTGGAACGAACGTCCAGAAATGATGAAATAACTACTTGCTAGTATGACAGAAATGAACACAGTGAATACCGGAATGCAGCAGATAACAGAAATGTGCAATATGAGGTTAGAGCTATCGGCAATGATCAATGGGCACCTAAATGGCATGAAGGAAGCTGAGAAAGATTTTGGCCAACCCGTTAACACCCCCAGAAGACAGTGCTGATGGCAACACCATGCAACTGACTGTCAGGGTGGAACAAATTCTTGGTAAAACTAAGAACTTGGAGGTCGAGACACCAGCATGCGACACAAGATCCATGCATGCCAAACCACCCAGGTACGACCTTTCAAGTCTTCTGCAGACAATTCGCTATCGTTGCCACCCACAACCAATGGTCCATGGAAGAGGAAGCTGCACAGCTGGCAGCTGGCTTCCAGGAAATGGGTGGCAGAAATATTGAATCTGATTCTGATGTTGGCAGCATCCTGAAACATCTGGGAGACTCTTGAAAACCAGTTGGAAAAGCACCGTCTGGCTGTAACCCATTACACCCAGCTAAAGTCAAGGCTACAACAACCAAGGGAGGTGTTGCAGCAGTTCGCCCATGTTGATGACGAACTAGTGAATAAGGCTCTGGTGAACCTCCTGGCCAGATGCTACTTGGCAAAGCCATGAGGCATATTGGAAAGAATGAGACTGCCCAGCTGTTTATGCCAGTTTGTCACACAAACAAGGCGAGTCTGTGTGTACACTCTGTTCAGATACAATCATATCTTCAGGACAGCAATGTCTCATATCAGCTTGTGCGAGAGATCATCTATTTGTTTTAGCCACAGGTTTTATCACTGACTATACGCAAAGTTACTATTATTTTGTTCTTATAATAAACAAGAAAAGAAGCAATTGAAGCACTCGACCACCATGTTCAATATGCCTCGTCGCTCTGCCAAGTGTCATGTGTACCAGAAAGTTATCTGCTATGAAAATGGGGTGCACAATGCTCAGATATGTCAGTGCCTAATGTTCAGTGAATATCAGACCTCCAGGATGCACTGAAGGCCGTGCAGACAACCGTTGTGATGACCGCACTGACTACCGCGAAGATGACCGTGTTGACAATGGAGATAGTCAAGGGAACAATTGTCCTCATGTGGAACATCCGGTTTGTCTGGAATGGGGAACAGCCCCAAGTGATTGATGATCTTCCAAAGGTGTGTGTTGGAAGAGTGGTTGGGTACGACGTCCAGTGAGAGGGACCATCCACACCTGGCCGACAAACTAACTGTAAACAAATAAGTACCAGCATGAAGAGGGGCATGTCAGAGATATCATTGCCAACCTCTAGAGTGATACTGCGCACTTTGTGCAGAATAATGGACATCATCGCAGATGGATAGGTATGCAGAATACAGTACCAGATATTGGTGAACAGAGTTGCAGCAGAGACCGTGGTATGACTTAATGTGGTGGAGGGCTTAACATAGAGGAAACCAGACCGACTCTACAAGAGTCGGCAACATCTTGACTGTGGAAGAGGCCTTGCTGGAGTTGAGCTTGGGGCAGAGCGTTACAAGTCAGTGGGTGTATATTGTTATGGGTGACTGAGGAGATGATCCTGAGTCTGGACACCCTTAGAGTCACGAGGGTAACTGAGGAGGTGGTCCTGGGTATGGACAGCCTTAGGAGTCACGAGGGAGACTTAGGAGGTGGTCCTGGGTATGGACAGCCTTAGGAGTCACGAGGGTGACTTAGGAGGTGGTCCTGGGTATGGACAGCCTTAGGAGTCACGAGGGTGACTTAGGAGGTGGTCCTGGGTATGGACAGCCTTAGGAGTCACGAGGGTGACTTAGGAGGTGGTCCTGGGTGTGGACAGCCTTAGGAGTCACGAGGGTGACTTAGGAGGTGGTCCTGGGTATGGACAGCCTTAGGAGTCACGAGGGTGACTTAGGAGGTGGTCCTGGGTATGGACAGCCTTAGGAGTCACGAGGGTGACTTAGGAGGTGGTCCTGGGTATGGACGGCCTTAGGAGTCACGAGGGTGACTGAGGAGGTGGTCCTGGGTATGGACGGCCTTAGGAGTCACGAGGGTGACTTAGGAGGTGGTCCTGGGTATGGACGGCCTTAGGAGTCACGAGGGTGACTGAGGAGGTGGTCTTGGGTATGGACGGCCTTAGGAGTCACGAGGGTGACTTAGGAGGTGGTCCTGGGTATGGACAGCCTTAGGAGTCACGAGGGTGACTGAGGAGGTGGTCCTGGGTATGGATGCCCTTAGGAGTCATGAGGCGGCGATCAATGTTGGCAGGAGGGTTACACAGTGCAAGAGGTTCACAGAGCAATATGTCCACCTGGGCCTCACTCTGCCAACCTTGAACAGGATCCACCGAACAGCAAAGGCACTGCTTTTCTGCCTTATTT
This sequence comes from Tenodera sinensis, assembly GCA_030765045.1. Taxonomy (NCBI): domain Eukaryota; kingdom Metazoa; phylum Arthropoda; class Insecta; order Mantodea; family Mantidae; genus Tenodera; species Tenodera sinensis. The sequence goes on along the minus strand of CM060972.1, from coordinate 110,358,543 downwards.
CAAAACCGTCACAAATAGGATGCCTACTCAAGCGCCTCAACATCAAAACTATCTTCAAACCTACCAGACAGATTAATATCTTGCTCTGGTTGGCCAAAGATCCCAGGGACCCACTCGCTTCGGCCAGCATTTACCAGATTCCGTGTTCCTGCGGTGCAGTGCACATAGGTACACTTTGTCCAGATTGAGGTAACACTCCGTATGTGCAAAAGATGAGAGAGTAAGGAGAAGTGACTGGAGTGGTGGGGACCAAGCGAGTAATGTCAGAACTCAGTCACATACACAAGCATTGTAAGTTTATGTATCATAAACAATTATTGTATATCATCACGGTGAGGGCTAGTGAGATACTAATCCTCACCTCTCCTATTAGGCAAGTAGGCACGTCTCTGCTATTGCGCATCTATGCTTCAGGAGTGGGGGAGTGTCACGACAATCTGTACCACCCAACACAATGTCAACACCCGACTCACAGAACACATGAGATGCTGCCAGCTGGGACACACAAGTTAGCGGTCGCTGAACATGCAATATGGGTAGACGGAGAACACATAATTCAGTATAAGGAGGCTACTGTTCTTTCATCTATGTCGTACTTGCCAGACTACAACGTGAAGCCATAGAAATTTACAAACACCCCAATAATTTTAACAGAAAGGAAGAAGCTCTAAAATTGAACAAAACCTGGCATCCGATACTTGAGCATAAAAAGAAGCACTAATGCAGAGAAATCATGTGAACCATTCAGCAATCAGCATCTAACACACACCCGCTCAAGCCCAGCCAATCCCTTGTGAGCGGCCCAGATATAAATATGGCACCTCCAGCCATAAACGATTCTGTTGTAACTGAACCTTTGCCAAGAAGACTCGAACCACCATGCCACTGATGATTACCACCGCAGGTGGATGAAATATCTGGACCTCTGAACTCCAGCAGACCACTGCTTTTAAGCCTGGAAGAAACCTCTAGCTTTAATGAAAACTCCAGCTGTGAAAGCTTCCGGCTGCTCAAGCTTGCCATAGATTAGATACTCCTTGGATGATCGTTGCCAAGGAGCTGAGGAAAGTAACAGATAGTGCTGAAAAAGTTTAGAGTTGAAAATTTATGTGAGAAAGAGTAGTTTTGAGTGTATTTGGGGATTTGTGTGAGGACAAAGCGAACTGAATGTAAAAGTAAAGAAAATAAACTAAAGATAGTGAGTAAAGTTGGAGAGTTTCAAAATGGTCAAGAAAGAAAGCTTATACTAAAGAGAGTTGGTGTAAAGTGCTCTTGTGTCGAGTGAGCCAATTACAAAAGTGTGAGAAAATAAGTAACGGAATATTGAGAATTGTTACAATATTATAGACTCTTACCACATAATAGATGCTTGACAATGCTTTTTACCTTCAGCTAAATAGCCATTCTATTACGAAAACATCCAGATTGATATGTTGAAGTTTGGCCACTGTAACCGAGTGAGATGGCTTCGAGTCAATGTGTGAGAATCGGATTTGGCAGGTCGTGGGTTCAATTCCCCTATCTGACCTTCCTGACCCATGAGGTTTTTTGGCAGTTTCCCCCAGTCGCCAGGTGAATGCTGGAAGGATAATTACATCTACCGAATTTCCTGCTCTTCCATTTCATTTCATTAAGTTATTTCATTTATCATTCATTGCATTAATTCTTTCAGGGTTGCAAATGTCAGCAAAGGTGTTAGGTGCACCTTGGCAGGGATTATATGAACACAAGCACTCTTTCCATCCCTTGTCCATGGGATCCAGGTGGAAAAGGGGGCGATATCTGAGGGGGCTGGGGTTGGAGACCCAGTGTAGAGTTAGCCGTGGAAGACCAAAGATTTGAAAGTGTTGTTGAATTTGGGAAACCTTGGGATCTCTGTCAGTGTCTATACTGTTTGTCTGGCTCTCACAACCCAGTGTCTCCTCCCAGTGATGCCCCCTTGAGGGCATAGGTACAAAAAACCTGGCTTCAGTGCTGAACATCCTCCATATCTTACCTACTCTTATTTCTATTGGCCACTATAATGTTTCTGACTTTCCTCTAATGTTCATGATTTTGTTTTATACACACTATAACGCAACTTAAACCTGGTAATAAGATATACGAGAACTAATCACCCTGTCTTTAAACACTTCCTTAACTTTATTTTATTCATGGACTTTGCTGCTTTGTGAGCAGTTGAAACAATCCCTATTTCTCTTCTTATGCAAGCTGTCATAGGTCAAAGAGTCCTTTCTGCATCTATTGTCATCTTATGAAAAATAACACATCTTATGACATGTTTAATGATGTAGGTGTTTCCCAAAGTATTCAGTTCTCCAAACTTATGTTGGGAAAATGAAAAAGAACAAAGATAATAAAAAGGCAGCACAGGAAAATCCAGTTTAAATAGATATAAATCTCCATTTTAGATCATTTTTGAACCTAGAATCATGAATACTAAATTGTTTATAAACATGTGGAAAATCCTCCTGATTTGCCAAATTTGAAAAAAAAAAAAATTATTTGAAACCAAGAATGGATCATAACCTTAATTTGCTACAGAACTTACAAGTGCCAAAGTAAGCATTTATTTATTATTACTAGTATTACTGCTGCTATGGATGTGTGGATACTGCAATACTTTTTATTAAAAGGCGTCTGAGATTGAGGATCAAAACTGTGATATATATTTTTATCTTTCTCTTTCCTCTTTACTGCAAAAAAAATATTATTAAGTTTTATTTTGTCAAAAAAGGCAGTGCAATTTTGATTAAAATATCACATGTGTTAAGACACTCACATGATAAATAAAATGCTTTGTTGAAGGTTATAAATTAATTTTCAAACAAGCAGGACCTTAGGGGCAGACGTCTAATGTATGTGTCTGTTTTAAAAATTATGTTGTTTAACGACGCTGTCAATTGCCAGGATTGTATCAGTGTTGCTGGTTTCTGGAATTTCGTCTCACAGGACTTCTTTTACATGCCAGTAAATCCACTAACATGGAACTGTCAATTTTAAGCACACTTAAAAACCATCAATCTGGGCCAGATTTAAACCCGTGACTTTGGGATCAGTAGGCCAGTGTCTAACCAACTGAGTCACCTAGACTGACTGTGTTTATGTTGTCCTCCATGTTCTTAGGGTAACATGCTAGCCTCTGGTTCCCGAGGTCACAGATTCAAACCCAGCTGAGGGCCATGACTTTTTGGGATGCAAAAAAAAAAAAAAAAAAAAAAAAAAAAAAAAAAAAAACATTAGAATGGATTCCTTTGAAAGACAAGTAAGTCAGTGGTCTAGGTCATAGATTTATGGCACATAAAAGGATCTCAAGCCTGATAAAGAGGTCTCTGAGCAAAACTAAGAACTCCTTCACATCCAGAATAGAATGGGATGCTTGCAAACCCTAGCAGTTAAAGAGCATCCATAAATAAAAGCTCAATTTTGTACTACACATACATTTATGTGTGAGTAGCTAGAAATACCTAAAAAACCATTCAACAATTTTAATCAGTCCTTCACCAATGAAAAGCTCTATTCTACTATTCTATTTGCTATGCATACATACATCCTAGAATACGAACACAATGGAGCTATGAAATAACACACTTGCAATGGAGGCTTCAATTGTCTTGAGATTCACATAGAGTAGAAAATATTCCTACTCCACAAAAGATGGATGTAAAATAGGACAAAAGCCATGGATTTTCATTGCATACTATAAGTTAGCAACTAAGAAACTATAAGATGCTACAAAATCAGAGAATCAAATTTGTTTAGTGTTACAATATACCTACAATACCAATGTCAAAATTTTTTAATAATCTTCATGTAACAAATGCATTATTTCCTTTGTACTTAAGTGGCAATCAAGTTCTTTAGCAGAAAAAAAGAAAAATGGTAACATTACAAATCACTGAACCAATATTTTATAATTGACAAGTAAGGATATTTTTCTCAATGGTCAGAGACTATTTTCCAAACATGTTAATTTTTTGGCCTTGGACTGCAGAATCTTCATGTTTGCCACCATTACCTCTGTTCTGTTGTGTCAAGAGTTTCAACTTTATGTGAAAAGTTGTGTAGCTTTTATCCTATTAAATATCTGTGCGACCAAAAGTTATAGAGGCTTAGAATTTCAATTACAATAATTATCCAAAAAATTGTTAACCCTTAAACTCCAATATCAATGACTGTTCCACCACCAAAGACTACTTATGCATTATATAGTCTGCGGAGCTTTCAAGATGCCAAGAGATTAAGGAACTTGGATGTTCTGTCGATGTTTCACATCATTTTAGCTGAATATTACGGGATCTTTCATCTCTTATTAAGAATGAACTGTATGAACTTGCAAATATAAGGAGTAAAAAGGAAGAATTCACTATAAAAAAGGCTGATGTGTTGCACTCATGACTTTTTCTACTCTTGTACTAACTATTCTTACGTACTCATATTTCTGTATGTTCTTCATATTAGTCGAGATAAACATTTGTACAAATTATCTTATTACTATTTCCTTATAGGTATAAGGGGAATATGGGAATACAGTAGACTTTGAAAATTAGTCAAATCTTTTAACGCTTCGAGATTCTGTTCTCTTTGCATTCCAAGAGACAAAAAAGTGATTAACAACCTTTCATTTGAGGAAAGTTTTAAGCCTTTCACTGCATTGGCCATTGCATAGATGGTGGGAGCTACTTACCACAAGCCTTATTAGACACTCAAGGGAATCTCTGTACGCACTTTGACTTGAAACATGTTCTGCCATCTGTTGAGATTATGAAAAAGCAGTTTCAATTAGCTCTCTGCATTATAGAGACATCTGCTGCTTAAGATACAAAGGCTTGCGTATGTATTTTACTGTGCAGAGCGGCAGGCTGGCGTGTGGTCATGTGATTGTGGCGATTCATGGGTGTACAAAACATGGCGGGGCCTAGCAGGCAGGTGCATGTCTTTCACGGCGGTGAATTACTGGCTGAATTTAATGCTTTGCTGCATGACATGTCAGATACTGAGTGACTACAGTAATCAGGAAAGTGAAAGTGAATGTGTTTATAGTGATGCTGGGAAAATAAATAAGTGATGAAAATTATCCACCGCTACAACACATGCCATTCACAAAGAGAAGATAGGTTGCAGTCCTATTTTTCAATGGCTGAGAGGCAATTTTGTTCTGGTATAGGACAAATATTTATATTCAAAAGAGCTTTAGTACTTTGATCTTTGGATAACCCTGATTATACTGTGACTTTGGTGGGTGTAAAGTAAAGAAGACAGATGTAGTCGAGATAAAGAAACACTTTTATTTCTGTAAACAGTAACTTTGTACACTCGTTGCAACAGCAAGAAAGTCTTTACCGATTCACCAACAGCACGACTCCGAATTAGTAACACAAAAACTGTCCCTTCTCATACTTTACCGGTATTCATATCTCCCAGGCACTATTCTGGAAACTTCAGGAAAGTTCAGTTATTATTGCGGTCAAATACAAAGCAGAAAATTCCAGAAGTCTCTATCCCTTTCTCTCTTTCGGCAAGTGCCCAACAATGCGGCCATTCTCTGTCTCTTCCCTTCGGCTCCTTTGCGGTAGTGCCGACAATAATGCGATGGGCGACACTGCTCCCTCCTCAAGGCTGGTCGTCCCGAACAGCACCATCGTAACGGGCCAGACGATCCAGGTGTACCACTAACATCTTTCCTCGGAGCACCTTCTGGATGCGGTAGACTACGTCGTTAATCCTCTTTACCACTTGGTACGGTCCTTGCCACGGTTGTTGAAGTTTTGGGCAGCGTCCCTTGGTCCCGGTAGGGCAGTACAACCAGACCATGTCACCTTGCTGGAATCCTCGGCTGTTGGCTTGCCTGTCGTACCGGGTCTTCATGCGGTCGCTCGCCATCTGGATGTTCTGACGAGCCATCTCGTGCATGTCGTGGAGATGGTCTACTAGATTCCCCACATACTCGGTTGCCGGCTGTTTTGCTTCCGGGGTGCTCCCAAAAGCCAGGTCACAAGGGAGGCGTAGCTCTCAACCGAACATTAGGCTTGCTGGTGTCATCCCGGTGGTGTCGTGTGTCGACGAACGGTAGGCCAGCAAGAACAGTGGTACCTTGAGGTCCCAGTCTCGCTGATGGCTGGCCACGACCTTCCTCAGGTGCTCCTCTAGAGTCTTGATGTATCTCTCGACCATGCCGTCCGACTGAGGATGTAGGGGTGTTGTGCGGGTCTTGTTCATCCCAAGTCTTTCCAATGCCTCCTTCATTAGGTGCGACTCAAAATTGGTGCCCTGGTCGCTGTGGAGCTCTAACGGGACCCCAAAACGGCAGAACAGCTGTTCCACGAGGCAGTCTGTAATCGTCTTCACCTCTTGGTTCGGGATGGCATACACCTCCGGCCACTTGGTGAAGTAGTCCACAGCTACCATCAGGTACTTGTCTATGTCTAGGTGAGTGTTTCATGACATTTATGTTCTTTTTGCATGTTACTGTATAAATAGACAGCATTTTAAACTTGAAAAATGTCTCAGCAAGGAGGGGTTATCAAGTGGTAAATATCTCAACAGTGAAAGGGCTAAGTAGTACAAACCTCACACAAATAACAAGGAATATCAGTGAAATGGTTCAGTATATAAAAAGTGTATTTGCACATAAATTGTGTTTTAATGAGATCTAAATTATTTGTGCAGTAAGAGTTGGTCTATCTCTTATGGTTTACCAGTTATCAAAAGTAAACAGGACTACATGGACTAGAGTCAGAAAATTCAAAATATAAATTTCATTTGCTATAAAATAATAAAAATCATTAGCCATTTTTGAGAAAATCAAAATGTTCTAAAAATTGTCTATGTAAATGGTAGCTTAGGATGGAGGAATTTTCTTCACAATCATGTCACATCCCTAAAATGTATTAAACTTAAATGGATTTTAACCAACTTTTCATTTTTGAGTTATGCTGTTCACAGACACACACATGCACAGACCCTTTTTCTAAAAATGCCTCTTTTGGATTCAGGGAGCCTCAAACATAGTTCCAGTAAAATCTGAACCTCAAATTTTTGGGACAAATACAATACTTCCCCTACTTACTCTATGTAGTAGAAAAAGTAAAAATCCTCCAGATCACTGAACAATAATTTCATGAAGAATGGGGGAGGTAAATGAAGTTCATCCATCATTCAAATTTAAAATGCTAACCATGCAACAATGGGTAAGCCAGCTGGTGTCAAAATAAATTCCCATTTCTTTACAAGTAGATGCTTTTTATTTTTGCAAAATAAAAAAAAAAAGCCAAAGTTAAGGCTAATTGAAACTGGGAAGAAATGGAGGCAACTGTGTTACATAATTAAATCTGGTTGTGTATAAGATTTCTAACAGGCATTACAAATATTTATGAATGTTGGAGAACTTCAGTGTTCATATAAGACATCTACTTTTGTAAAGACATTTTGTGCCACTATTGCTCTCTACTCTCATATTCCCTATTTCCCTTTTATGAGTAAGGATGATCTAGTAGTCTTACCTTGAAGATTCTCTTCCTTGTAAATCCCCAAATACCAATGTGTCCTGCAACAAAATATATTTAATTTCTAGTTATACAAATGGTAAAATAACTGTCACATATCTATTCAACACAGACAAATTATCAAGATTATTTAGAAAGTTTAAGGATGGCAGCATAGTCTTGATTTCACCTAAGTAATGTCCTTGGAAATCACAAATCATTCCTGGATGGCACCTTAATGGTAGAACTCAGTATTATATTGCGATGCCAGATGCAGCAGAAAACAAAGGGCTGTTGGGGCTAGACTACTTCCTGCCACATACATACACAAGTTTTTAAGTGGGTTAAGATGTTAAAGGATGATAAGGAAAATGCCGAATACGATCTGAAATCAGATTGTCCTTCCATTTTGAAAACTGAAAAGAATGTGCTTTTATATCTGAGGGACTATCTACATTGATTGCATGCCTGAAGGTCAGACTATCAATCAAGTTTATTACAAAACAGTTCTGAAGACCCTCTGTGAACGTCTGCAATGAAGGAGACCAAATCTGTGGAAGAATCAGTCATGGAATCTTCATCAAGATAACACGCCAGTCCATAAGACAATGTCTGTGAAGAGGTTTTTGGTGAAAAACCACATTCCATTGATGCAACATTCATCTTATTCACCGGACCTGGCACAATGCAACTGTTTTCTCTCCCCAAAAGTGAAGTCTGTGCTCAAAGCAACCAGCTTCCAGTCTGTGGATGCAGTAAAGGAATTCCACATGACCTGTTTCTAAGGTTCACAGACAGACTAACCACCACAGTGGCGTGAAATTTTGTATGGATATCAGGGAGAGTCCCAAAGCTATCCCCCACTCTTCTGTTTGTCATCCACAAAGCTGGAAATGTGCACAACAACCAGTCTGGTTTCTTTATTGCCACAGCTCGGAGGTATCCATAACAAAACTCTTACACTATAATTGCTTTTGTAAACCTTACCTTTGGCAATACTGCATCTGAAGTGAAGCTGTTTTCTAATTTGCATTCCACTGTTGTTTCTTTATAGCAACATGGCTCTGCCTTGATTTCTATTTTGGGATCTATTTCATTGTTGTTAACATTACTGCAATGTGAAGGAAGATAAATACTCTCATACTGCAGACCAACATCTGGGAAGGAATGCTCCTCTAGTTCAGGTTTAACGTCAATCCAAGGCTCTTTCTTCATTTCCATTTTGATACTCATTTATTGAAAATACTGAGAATTGATTTAATTACTTGTGGATTCTGCACCATCTGGAAGAAAATTCACACTATTAATGTACATAAGCTCAGGAACACGTATATTTGAAGAGTGCCCCAGTGAGCAAATGCATGAGTAAAGCCTAGAACAAAACCAGAACAAGAATTATAAATTTAAACTACATGTATTATATTAACAGAAAGCATTCCAAGGTCCTGGGAACATGACAGATGACTTGGTCAAGTTTTAACTTTTGTCACTCTTAAGCAGGGCACATTACAATCTTCATGGTATAAATTACTCCAGGTGACAATGATATGAACTTTCGCTAGTTGCAAGCTGGGAAAATGAAATAATGCAAACAGATTTATTGACTGTTGGCTCTTCTAGTGAAAGTGACATGTATAATTTGACTATAATGAATGAATGACTTACTGAGTGCTAAATCTTACACACCATGGGCTACCCTATGCTGGACTCTGATCCTTTTACTATTAGGGCATCCCTCAGTATATTACATTTAACATACACATTACAATTTGTTGTTGTTAGCTAATGCTGGATTTCTGACAATGAAGTCATTAATCCTTTTGCTCTCCAATATTTTTCACTGATGATATTGAAGAGAGCAATAGCAGTAATAGTAACCGCTTTTTAGAGAGCACCATATTTTTATGTTTTGGCGACAATTTGTGAACGTTTGCTTCCTGCCTTTTCACTTATCTTATCCTGTTCCCACCCTCCCCTTTAATTTCTATTTCCTGATTTATTTCATCTCCCATCTTTATTCACATTCTCAATTCTTGCAGCTCTTATTAATCAGTTTATATTATACACTTCACTAATCTTCATTATCCCAATTTCACTACTTCACTATAATCTCAATTTTACTGTATATAAACACCTTCTGCTCTCTCATTTATGGATTATCCAACCATTTTTTTAACCTTGTTACTCCCAGTGAAATACCCCTTTCTTTCTTTTTCTCCTGCTTAGTTCTCCGCAACCTCTTTGACACAGTAGTTATTTCATTCGTCATTTTTCTGTAGTTATTCTTGAGTACACACTTTTCTTTGGTTCCTCCCGACTATCCACTGTAATCATCCCCCAGTTTGGCTCTTTCCCCTCTATCTTTCACACTCCATGCCCACCATATCCTCACCTTGCGTTTTGCTTACATTTGACCTCAACATTGCACTTGTTACTGGATCCACACATGTTGTAGAATGGAAAGTAATCGTTTCTTCACTACTGGGCGACTCACTTCCTACTGCTGCCCCACCTTTCTTGGTTCAATGACTGCTGCTGTCTCTGCCTGTCGCTTGATCCGTTTTTCCTCTCTGCTGCCTGGTTAACTGTGTACAGCTTGAAGTTTTTAAGTATACCCTCTCGCCTTTGTTTCTTGCTTATCATCTCTGATCAATCAACTCTTCATTTGCGCTCTTTGTGCATACATTAAGTTCTTATTGATGTAAATAGTTGGTCTTCTCAATATTTTTACCTACTTTAGTACTTCTAAAGCCGTTTGTGAACTTCACAAAAATATTTCTTTTCCCTGGTATTTTGCCAATTCCCAATGTGTTGCAAATCTTGTAGCCTCTCATATGTGTTTCTAATCTATTTCCTAGTAGATGTCTTAAATCCTCATATACCTTCACTCCACTTTTTTCTTCAACTCCTGAAATCACCAAGTTGGATCTTCTACTTTTGTCTACTATACGTCCTCTGATTGGTAATCAGAGGATATGGTTGGTGAATTTATTTTGATAATTCTCCCGGTCAGGTTGGTGAGACCCGTAAACCAACGACAGGTGTGGTCCTCCAGACATTCTGGGGGTTGTGAGAGAGCGATGTGACCGCCAAAACATAAAAATATTATGCTCTAAAAAGCGGTTACATTTACTGCTAAGTCTCTTCAATATTTATGTAGTGAAAAATATTGGAGAGCAAGAGGATTAATGACTTCATTGTCAGAAATCCAGCATTAGCTAACAACTCTTGTCTACTGGTTTTTCCAGTGTTCTTTTTAAGTTTTGAATTTCTAATTTTAAAGTTTCCATTTCTTTGTTTCCCCTTTCACATTTCATCCACTCTTGTCTGAATCTCTCTGCCAGTCCTTTATCTCTTATTAAAAGTGTGTCACTTAGCTCCTTTGTCCCCTTGCCTTTGGGAGCTTCCTTCAGTGCATGTTCGATCACCTCCAAAGCTAGATTTGTAGTCCAAGTTTCTTTATATGCAACTCAAAACTGCCTACTGCCTAAAAAGCAGTACAAACGCTTTAAAAGCAGCAACAAATGAACAAGGAATACTGATACAAATGCTATTAACCCTTTGGCTGCCAAGATTCGATGACATCTGGAGCCAATTGCCTTTGGAGTAATGCCATGATCCGATCCAATCCGATGAGGTTGGTTTTTCGTGTTCAAATAATTTACAAATTACCAACAGATGGCATATATGTCCACCTCTATCTAATCTACGATATGTAAACTGTATGTTGGTATCATTGTTAATTTCTGCATTTCCTGTACAATTAATTTTTCTTTCTGAGGTTGTCACACGTTGGGCATTTTAGCGCACTAGAAGAAGAGAGCGGTAAACATGTGTTGTAGGTTGTTGCATGCGGAGCTTAAGTATTTATTCTATATACAATGATTTCTCGTGGCATTTGCTTAACAACCATTACAGAATGGCAGATTGTAGTTCACAGTGTCAACAATAGAAGTATTTGTCAATGACTGGCTAGAGGAGAAAACAGTTGTACCAAGGATTTCTAAACTTCAAGGTGAAAATTTGGGGCCAAATATACAAAAGCTGAGTGGAACCAAAGAAAGAGAATGCTATGTGTGTTCTTGCAGTTGGTGCAGTTTTTATCGTAGCAGTGTTTCAATTTTGAGCGATGAGGCTCTTATTTTCCTCAGGGCGTGGTAACGGATGGAATGAAAAATCACACGATGTTTCTTCACCACAATGTATTATTTTATTAACACTTTTCCTATATTTTACATTAAAATATATCCTCTTTGCACCGTTCTAAATTATTTAAGTCTTTCCACTTTTTCAAAAAGTGGAACAAAAGCTTGACGAAAGTCTGGTAAACGTTCTACAATGTTCACACATTACCTCAACACGTCTTTTCACCTTGAATATACACACGCTAGTAAAAAGGAGTCTGGCATCACCTCACGTGATACTACCTTTCTCGTATACATCCGCGTATGCGTCCATCAAATAGTTCCTTCTTGCTAGGGAAGTGATCCCTAACCATTCTCCCTTCGCTTTTATTATGGAACACATATAATTCTAATATTTATACACATATTAAAATTAAATATGGAAATATTTATGATGTCTTTAAACAAACTTAGTTGTTCGTAACAATGAACATTAGTAGCACGTTTTCGTCATTTAACCATCTCATACCAACATCAAAAGCAAATTACACTTTTAACAAATATTCACACAAACGATTTTCTTTTGGGGTCTTCTAATATTCTGTCTCACAGTAATGGGAAAAGGAAGTGGTCAAGAGCTGTGTATAAGCATTGTGACTGCATCCTTACCTCTTTTTGGAACATAAGTGTTCAATTGCATTTGCCAAGAAAAGACTCTCAATTGCAGTTCATATAATTAACTGTGCTCATTTCAACAATTTTAAACATTGAAGTTTCAAAATTTGTAATTTTATAAATAATATAATGATAAATTGACGGGCAAAAGCAAAATCAGTATGTGATGATAATTATGGTGTGAAAAATAAACTGAAAGTGGAAAATAAAAATTTAACAATTCAAAATTTTTTAACAAAAATATGTGTACTAGAGTAATGTTCTCAAAGTGTGTATAAATGTAAAACAACATTTCAGAAGTGACTGCGGAAAATCTCAACTCTGCAGATTCAAAATTGCAGTGAGTGGAAAGTTTTGTGTAAAACCTTACATTTCCCCACATTTAGAGCTGGCAGTTTAAGCAGTAGTTTAGCATTTAGCTAGGCAGAAATGAAGCTTGGTGTGAATAGAGAAATCAAAAGTCGTAATGGACCTGAATTTAGAAAAAATTTTAATTTCATCAAATTTTGAAGTTGGCTATTATTAGCATTATGTTGGGTGAATTGGAAGCACATTAAAAAATATAATTGGTCACTTGGAAATAAGTGAAGTCCCAGTGTGCAAAACGGATTTTTCATTAAGTTATGCTCATTACCAGGCTATTATGAATGTTGTATGCTGCTTAGCTTCCCCTTATGTTTCTGTGCTCAGGTAACTGAGCACCAGGCGTAACCAGGAATAAGCAGAAAAAGAATTATAAAGTTAGAACATATGTATACGAATGTGAGCATTCACAGTTAACAAACACCCTTATGAGTGCAGGGAATGAAAGGAAGGCTTAACTTTCTCATTGCAGTTCCTGTATATCAGACTTTCCACTACAGAAATTATTGAAATGCTCGTCACATCAAACAACTTCAGCCGTAAGCTGGGAAAATAAAACTGCAAATGTGTGTTCTGACTCCCTCAGTCAGACACACTAAGCATAGGTCCTTCTAGCAAGTCCCACTTGTAGTTTGTTTACATGCAACAAATGGACTACTTCCCCAAAAAATAACAAAACTGCTTTTACATTGATATGATTTTCTCTGCCTGTTAGCCGACTATTTTGTAATCTCTATACACTTTTCTTACAAACTTTTCCTATCTATTTCTTCATAATCACAACTGCAGAAACAGATTTATTATACATTTTGCTGCAAGTGCATGGTGGATAGAGGAAACTGAATCAAATCAGATGTTTAAAAGCAGGCCGACATAAGTTGGCTTTAAAGTTCCATACTCTGTCTGTATCATGAGAAACAACTCTTTGACTAAGTATTGAAAAATTCAAACAATTAATATTGCACATGACTTTCTCTGCTCAATCTTGTACAAACTGTTCTTATAAATGCTTATTCCTCAATCTACTTCATGTAAATTGAGACAATCATTTCTATTAACACTTTTATTATGTATCTCCTTGCAGGTACAAGAGGAATAGAATAGACCTAAGGGATAGCCAAATGTCTTAAAGCTGCTCGTTATGTGATGGCTTTGAAATTCCATTCTTTTTGCATAGCCAGAAGGGGGCAAATGGATGTAACAACTTTCCATTTGAAAATATAAGCACTGGAAAATTCAAAACCAATAAAGAATATCCCAGCATAGGAGTAATGCCACAAAAAAGGTTATTTGACATAAATTGTTTTAACGAAATCTAGGTACATTTTTTGTGCACCAATATTTTGTCTCTCTTATGGTTTACCAGTTATACAAAAGTCATCAAGAGTAAATAGTACTACATGGGCTGTAATCAGAGAATTCAAAATATACATTTCATTTGTCATAAAAATAATGTGACTTTGGCTGTAGTGTATAACAAAAGATGGTCCTGGCAATACATGCACCAAAGACACTATAAGTAAGGCTGCTTTGTGCGACTGTTATGAGCACAGGACAACAATTGGAGTGGCAGAACCAAAATGGGTTTTCCATATTATTCTAGAAGTGTCCAGCAGCTAGCATTTTGTACAACTCTGAGGAAGGTCCGTGTTATGTCTGAGTTCTGAGGTGGATTGTGAAAAATATTGTGGTGAAAAACATGCAAAAATGTAAGCCTAAAATAACTCATTTTAATTATTTTATTGTTTGGACAACACTAATTATGAAACACTAACCTAAATATAAATATATACTTATTATTTATTTATTTATGCCAACAAACTTACTGTTGGTAAAATATGATTTGAAGCTTTCCTGGCGAATGGTTTGAGAATTTAATGCCATTCTGGCAGTTTGTCACAATAGCTTAGTGGTTAGAGCGTCCGCTCGGTAAGCAAAAGGTCTGTGGTTCAAATCCCAGTTGTGGCATTGAATTTTTAACTTCCAGTTCTACCTCTCATAAATATATACATTGATATTTTGTTCTCCAAGAGGACAAACAGTGCCTTATATTGTACATATTCCCAAATGGTGATTCAAGACAGTCTATTTATGTATCCAACAGGCAATAACAAACTGAACAGACAGTATCAATATACTCAGCTGCATGTTGGAGATATGGACTTGTGTAAATACGAAGTGAGATTTCAGAAACATTCTGCTTCTAATGTGCTCAATCACTTTTCTATGGCACCGTCCGATATGACATTACGTTGGAGGACGTTAATTTAAAAAAAATAATAAATAAAAAAAAAACAACTTTTCTATGGCTGTACAAAGTTGGCTAATCTTCCTCCATTGTAAGAAACACACTTGTGTAACCAATACCAAGAAACTACTCCATGCATGTAACCACAGTAAATGCTCTCATTTGGTTTGAGAATGAAGCACTCAACTTAAGGAAATAAAATGGATCCATCATTTCTTAATGTTATTGCTTGTAAAATTCATAATCAATATGTTATAACATTACTATGTGCCATAGTTTTACAGTTATTTGTAAACAGAAATATGTCTGTTCTAAAGTAGGAACAAATTAGAAACTAAAAACTTCACTTATCTTATTGTTTTGGTGCTACCCCTGGGGTTTCAAGCTGTGTCCAGCTCATTCCCAAAGCCATATAAACAAACTCGTTGCTTGAAACCCCAGGGTTAGCACCAAAACAATAAGATAAGTGAAGTTTTTAGTTTCTAATTTGTTCTTACTTTAGAATTTTGTTGCTTCACTGTTAATAGCTTCAATTTTTCCTTATTTAAGAAATATGTCTGTTCACAAGAAATAATCAGCTACTGTAGGGGGAGAAAAACAAATGAAATGTCAGTCAGAAATATAGTGGTAAGCTTACAGTTGTGTAAACTGAGTATTCAATTATAAAAAGCACCCTAAGGTGATATGTCAGGAGAGCAAAGAGGCTTTGAAATGGCTGTCTGGTGTTTTTCCACTGGGCATGTGGAAACATAACACACTGCTGCTGTAAACAAGGTCAGGCTCCGGAAGTGGCTTTGCTCTGCAGTATTGACTTGAGAGTGATGTGATGTAGTTCAGTTTATTATTGTGACTGTACTTAGTCGCAAAGTGTATTATGTTTTCTATTGCACAGCATATATTTATTTACAATTCATGTGTTAATCCAGTCAGCTCGCCAAGTGAAAGTATGACTTGCAGAAAGATTTCCATGTATAAAAGTTCCAGGCTGTACACAATCCATGAACTTTACAATACACTTCAGACTACAGGAAGTGTTCAGGCTAAAAAATCTAAAAGACAGTGTAGGATTCTTACAAAAGAAACATTAGACCACATAGGTCATCGTTACAAGAATTTTCTCCAAAAATCGCTTAAGCATCTTTCACATTCCTTCACAATAGGCATTTCCTATGGCTCTGTGTGCAGAGCTACTAAATTGCTGAAGTTAAAACCATATAAAATAACTGTGGCAGATGCTCTTCAACCACGTAATACTATAATTAGGTGCACATTTTGTGAGTGGACTCTCAATAGTGTATACCATGACCCACATTTAATATTTTTCATGGACAAAGGCTTGGTTCCACCTTCATGGATATCTGTGTACACCAAATAATCATTATTGGAGCTCTGAGAAACCTAATACTGTTCATGAAGTGCCCCTTCATGATAAACAGATTGGCGTATGCTGGGCCATTAGTGGACAGAGTTATAGGGCCAGTTTTTTTTGAGTCAATAGTTGACGCCCATACATCCATGAATACAATTTTGGCCCCTTCCTTTAGAGAATTAACAGGCAGGGAGCATGTTTTGCCATTTTTCAACAACTCTCTACAACAGCTCATACAGTCAATCTTTCGGTGATAACAATTGAAAGTGTGCTTCATGAAAGAATTATTATTAGAGATTTGTGGCCTCCTTGGTCCCCCGACCTAACATCCTGTTATTTCTATATCTTGGGTAACTTAAGACACAAAGTGTACTGGACAAACCCACACACCCTCGCCAGCATTCCTCAACCTAAACTAAGGCGAGTGATGGATAGTTTCCTAAAGAGGTGCCAAAAATGAATGGATGATGGTGGCCACTTTCAGCATCTCCTTTCATAAAGTTGGTAAGTAAAGCCTTTAAAAGTAGTTTTAAAAATGTATGGTTTCATCCATGCCTTTCCAAGATAGTGGCAGATGGTAACTAGTGCCAAGGACACAGACAGGTAAAACACTGCACAGCTATTACATAATTTTTTGACTCTCTTTCTTAAAGAAACTGATGATGCCAAAACACTGTAAAATGAGGAAGAGATGTAAACAGTTTTGGGACAACACTTTTGCTAAGTGTGCAATTCATTTTAAAGTGTAAGTTTATTGAGGGAATGGACAATGAGCTACTGACAATAAACAAAGTGTTAAGTGCTATCAGCAGTGACACCTTAAGCGATCAAGCCTCCATACATAGTGTGACATTAAGCTCAGTGCAGGCAGGGCCAAGTTATTTTACAACACACACCATTCCAACAAGCAGATAAGATATTCAAGATCAGGCTGTTTGTGTGACGCTGTGTGCATGTGACTTTTAACAACTGAGGCAGCAGAAACAAAAGGGTGTTGAGAACTTTCTCGAGACTTCAAGCTGAGTCATTTCCGGGCATATGTGTGTAGAAATTGATAAAGGTCTGTGTGATGTCATCCCCAACATATAAGGAGGCCAACGGAGTGAGTTTTAGAGTTGAGTTATGACATGAGTCGGTCAGTGTATCAGTGAGTGTGTGACAGCTGTGTGTGTGTATTGTGAGAAGATTCAATGAGCTTCCCAAGTGATTGTAACGTCATAATCAGGATATGAGAGACAAAGTGAAGAAACACACTTAAAGGACTGGACAAGGTTATGAGAAGTAAAAATTATGAGTTGCGATAGCTCATAAGACTGTAAACCTGTTAACGAAAAGAAGAAAACTGTAAA